>JAVJIF010000221.1:0-69954 GCA_038442645.1 Agave tequilana | reverse complement strand
CGTGCGCGTCAACTGCAAGCTGGAACAATCGATCGTCCAGCTGAGCAGGACGCAAAGTTCAACCGGCATTTTCTTCTGCTGCGCCACATCCGGCACGCGAAGTCCGCGTTTGGCGACCCAAACACGAGACTCACCAAGCTGTCTCCTCTGAAGCCCCACTCCCCAGACGCCAAGGCGAAACTGGCACGCCTTGTCAAGTACAAGAGGCCCGCGCCTCTAGGCATGGGGCCCCGCAGCCTTGCATCTCTCAAGCGTCTCTGCCTCAACGCAATAATCAGCAACGCGATAGTCGCGTCTCTTCTCAGCAGAGACGCCAGACGCGCGCATCCTGAAGCCACGACGCGAGAATCGCGTCTCCGAACCCTGCGTCCAAGCTGTACGGGGCAAGGATGCTTCCCGTCCTCGACATTGCGAGACTAATCTCTTTGATCCTCCTCCCATGGATTTGAGAGATTATTTGACAAAGAAAAGAAGTGCTAATCAAATCACTTCGTCATGTTGTTGCGAATGGCTTATCACAATGCTTTCTGAGTGTCGTTGCAATTCAGGTGTGAACCAGCAGTCTCTAGTTAGACAGCTGACCCTGATTCCCCAATCAGCTAAAAGAAGACGCTCCCACAGGAGGAGGGTCTTCTCTGATGCTGAATATCCTGAGCTCACTGCAAATATGACGAGCAGGAGCAGGGGAAAATAACCTGCAGTCAGCTCTGATGAGTCTGACACTGAACCGGAACGAGTGTACCGACACACTCGCACCCGGACCGGGGCGATTCCCCCCGATTGACTACAATGCCCTAGCTCGGGGCATTGAGGTGAATGACTCGCACTCCGCCATTGCAGAGTCACAGGCCTCAAACTCTTCTATAGAGAAAGAGGCCTTCACATACATGACGAGCACTCCTGAGGAGACGGCTAAGCGCTTCGAACAGCAAGCCCAGATCCAGAAGGAACAACTCGAGATGATTCGTGCTCAGCAGGAATCTATCGACTCCCTCAAACAGATGCTCGCATAGTTGCTTGAAGACAAGAAGAAGTCAGCTAACGAAGCCTCCTCTAAAAAGTCTAATGGCAAGCGAAAAGAGGGGGAAAGCTCATCTTCTGTACATCCTGAGGAGAAAGAACAGCCTACTTCAGATTCGTCCAAATCCTCGTCGCAAGAAAAGACGACCGAGACCAGAAAAGATTCATTCTAAAAGAATGAATCAATTGGAGCAACGCCTTGAGGCCCTTACCAACCGCAAAGGCCTCCAAGAAGTTGGAGTGGTCCGGCCTTATCCAGCCGAGTGGGACCTGGTTCCATACCCTCCCAAGTTCAAAGCTCCAACCCTCCAAGCATTCGATGGAAAGGGTCACCGAACCAACATATCTACTACTTTAAATCCCAAACAGGAAATGTGGTAGATAACGATGCCATCTTGGCGCGTCTATTCATCGGCACCTTGAAAGGGCTCGCCTTTGAATGGTTCATGAAGCTCCCAGAAGGCTCCATCAAGAACTGGGGCGATTTGGAGAAGCTCTTCTTAACGCGCTTCTTTGAAGATGACTCGGAAGTCACGATGCCCACCCTTTTGGCTACCAACAGCGAAAGGGAGAGTCCGTCAAATCTTTCATGGAAAGGTTTCGGAATGTAGCACTCCGATGTCCGAGCGGTATGACCCAGGTCACTCTGGTGGAAACATGCCGCCACAATCTCCAAACCTCGCTCTTTGCCCAAATAGGAGTTGCTGAAAGCCGCACCTGGAAACAGTTGATCCAACAAGGTGAACAGGCTGAGGAGATTGTCGCCCGCATTAGGGCCGAAGAAAGTAACCCCGACCTGAGAGGTCAACGTGGCGTGCGCCAGACACATCCCTCCAAACAAAACGGAAGGATAACTTGGTGACAGAGACCAAATCCCCCGTCAAACCTCAACCGATTAAGGGAAGTGGCTCTTCAAGCCAACCACGCGCCAACAAGCAGTATTCCTTCAAGGATGAACATGTCGACTCGCTCTTCAAATTACTCAACAAGAGCAACAGACTAAAGCTTCATGAAGCCAGGCGCCCTGAAGAAGTCAGTAAAACCGATAATCCCAACTACTGCTTGTATCACAGGATGTTGGGACACCCCACCAAGAGCTGTTACGTCTTCAAGGATATCCTTCAAGCTCTGTTTGACGTGGAGGTGTTAAAACTCCGACCAGAGCAGAAGAAGGTGACGGCTAATATGATGTCATTTTTTCAGTTTGAAAGATAACCTCCAACATCTTCTAGAGTGATCCCTGTCCCAAGAGGAGAGCTAAGGGTGGTCAACACAGACCCTCACCAGCAGCAAGAGAAAGGCCTGATACCTGTTCTCACACCTCGAGGAGAAGTTATGTGGGTCCATCCTGACCTTGTTGATGGCCAGCAATGGACTACTGTGACTAATAGGAAGTCCAAAGGCAAAGCGAAGGCTACATCCTGTAATGTGGTATGTGCCACTTCTCGAGAACTGAAAATCGATGTTCCCTCACTGACCGATTTAGAAGAGGAAACAATAGCTCTGGCCACAGAACCCAACCAACTGGTGGCGGAAACCCGTTCAGGGCAGTCATACTTGAAAAAGTATGGTGAAATGGCGGTAACTCCTCCAAGACCCGCTGCAGAGCCAGCCAAGCCCCCACAAAGCAACCTGTGGAGAAGCAGAAAGAGCTTCGATTTTCCAGTGTTCTTTCGAAAAACATAGCGGAAGGATCCACAGCACCTTACCGCTTTGATGTCCTGGCTCAACTGGCCAACATCCCGGCCCGGATTACTCTCTATGAGCTCCTCAGGCTATCAAAGTCGACCAGAGAAGCTCTACAAGAGGCCTTGGCTAATGCCGAGGTTTTCATGACCCAGGTGCCGATTGGACCAAAGGAGGAAGGTGTAGAGGATTGCCTCCACGCCTCCCAAAGCGCTCCCTGCATCACCTTCACGGCGGATGATATGCAGGTTAAAGGGAAGCATGATCCGACCCCTGTACTTCACAGGGTATATTGGATCCTCTGAGATGAACCGCATTCAGGTGGATCCAGGGTCCGCGTTAAGCATCATGCCTCGCCGGGTCATGCAACATTTAGGGATTCCTACTCATCGTTTGAGCCCTACCCAGACAACTATTTATGGGTTCAATGCCAATGGAACCCGTCCAATGGGGAAGATCAAGCTCAAATACCAGATCGGGGATCTAAGGTCGGAAGTAACATGCTACGTCATCGATGCTGACACTTCCTACAATCTACTGCTGGGACGACCGTGGATTCATCGCAATTCTATCGTTCCCTCCACTCTTAACCAAGTCATGAAATACATTGACGGGAGTGAAAAAGTGCAAACGTTGATTGCCGAAAGGCATCCGTTCAAGGGAGTCGAGAATTATTTCACGGATTCCCTCCTATATCAGGATTCTGTGAAGACGAATGAAGCCCCGCAACCAGAGGAGCCAAACTCTGGTAATGAAGCTGACACCGAGCCAGAAAAAGAAGAATGCCTGTGGGAGTTGGAACCACTTGTAAAGAGCATTAATAAGCTCGATGTTGATAATACCACCGACGATGTAGGCGGTTGGTATATTAATGAAGAATTAGATTTAGCATATTTTTCTGTGTTTGCTTCCGATTCGGTACCGTCAGACACTAGTACCAAAGTAGATGATGATCTCTGGTCGACAATAGATGCTTTGACATCGTTGCATGTACCAGTGAAATCGTCCTTCAAGACGTAACGAGATAATGGTAATGCACAAGGAGCCGTATTCATGGTTCTAGCGAGACGGAAAGGTCAAAAACCAATCCTTTTTGGGCGAATCACATCCGAACCAATGTCCCGTTAAGAATCAGAAAGTGAGGAGGAACCCCCTCAGTTCGGTCATTATGAGCCAAGGACACTCAGAATGATGAGAAACATGGGGTATGATCCAGCAAGTGGACCCGGGTTGAATTTCGGCAAAGGAAGGAGAACGCTAATTCAATCCTTCGTTCCGAAAGGGAAAACCCCGATTATTATCAACTAACGCGCAGGGGGTTGGGCTATGTATCAACTCCAGTCCCATCAGCCTCTGATTCTGGAGGGTCATCAGGCCACAATTACTCTTCCGGCACGTCATCGTGGGAGTCAGATGTTAGTGTCGGCAACATCTTCAGAGAACTTTCAGTGAACATGGTATCAACAAGCCACCTGGAAGACGGAGATGAAGAAATGATCCAATCCGATACAAACCCTTGGATCAAACATTTAAACAATCTTTGGGATACCCGCTTTGAACAGCGTGAGCCACCCACAGAAGATAAGGTTGTGACGCCCCGATCCGGCGGGTACGGAGACGCCACTGCGACGTATATACGCAGGTCAGAAATACCCTCGCGTATATACGCTAAGCATCAGTACAGGCAAGAAACAGAGACGGAAGCACAGTGGTACATACATTCCAACAGAAATAGCGCAAGTACATGGTTATCATAAAGAATAATACAACATTACATGAATGTTACAGCATCAGAAAGTACAAGAGTACATAATACATGAAGAGGTATAAAAAAACAGCGAGATGCTCGCGAGTAGCAAGAGGGACCTCGGGAGCCAACCAGGGGGAAAAGCTGGGAGGAAGGACTACAGCGACGACTCTGACCGCCACGGGAGGATCCGCTGCGCGCTCTGATCAGCTACAACCAAGCCACCAAGGTCCAGACTCTAAGATCTGGACATGAGAATCCAGGGTTGTTAGCAACCCCAGCGAGTGCATATATAAAGCCAACTGGCGTGCATAACAGATGCATGTGTACATGAAAAGTATACCATGAATATAACCATATAGGAACATGAAATAAGACAGTAAGTAAGGTAACTACAAGGAAATCAGTTATATAAGCCCACATTACTGATCCGCGAGATTAGTACGTCGAAGGAATAATCCAAACAAGGAAACCCTCATATATATACCCTGTACATCACGTCACTGTAATCTGAGTTTATATAATCTGACTTTACCTTCACAATAATAATGTAAGAGTATGGAAGCAATCGAGTAATCTCACAAAGTAGCACAGGTATAAGTGGTGAGCAGTATAAGTCAAGAGTATAGCTAGTCCTATATCAGGAGCATGTTATTATTAATTATTAAGACTCGTCTGACTTGTATACGTCGATATGTGTCCTATCCCACATACCTCAGCATACAGATCCGAGAGTAAGTTATTGGAAACTGATGGGGAACGACGAACCATGTTTAGAATGGGTCCCGTACATGCCGGGACAACGGTCAAGGAGTATCCGGTACTGAGCCGGAACGTACCGCTAGGTACCGGGACTTATTGTACGCCCGAACAGGAATAGGATGTCACCGCTCCCACAGGAATAGGCCCAGGGGCTTATGGTACAACCGGCAGGCAAGGGAGTAGGGGTGCCAGTACACCCCACGGAAACGCCTGGTGGCCTCCAGGTCGAATCCTACAGGAAGTTGTACAACATATGTATGGCCACCATAAACACAGAAGCTATATCGATACCCATCAATTTCCCCCATCCCGATGTAAGTTGTCCACTTATTATAATTTGTCCAGTGATAATGTCCAATGGGTATTCACAGTAATCTATATTCATGGTTATCATATTACGGGGGTCAACAGGAGAATAATATCAGGAGTAATGTCAGGAGCCTCCCTATTTCAGGGGTTCAAGAATACAGGAGTACAGGAGTACCAAATATCTGGTAATAATATGATAGTCATGTCAAGTCCCCGTAGAAGTGATAGTCATGAATATATCATGTAAATACAGGTCTCAGGGTAGTAATGTCCGGTCAAGGGTCAAGATGTCAAGTCCAGGTATTTGTACCACATAAAAACATATCATATACCGTGTGTCACATGCAGGTGTCAAGTATGTCATATCTCAAGTACCGGGTCCATATATCGAGTGCCGGTGTAAATACCAAGTGCCAGAGTCAGATGTCACGGGTCAAGGGTAGCATGGCAAATATCGGTGTCAACTATAGCAAGGTAAATACCGGAATCAAATGTAGTATGACAATTATCGGAATTAAATATAGCATGACAATTATTGGAATTAAGCATGGCAATTATCAAAATTAAATATGACAATTATTAGAATTAAATATAGCATGGCAATTATTGGAATTAAACATGGCAATTATCAAAATTAAATATGACAATTATGTACTAAAGTTATCATGGCAAGTACTAGGTATTTTAAAATATCCACATGTCAATATCTTGTTATAAACACAAGGGTAATTATTTTTAATTAAGTAGTAAGCACTCGCCTGAAACCGGGACGAAAATACCGTTAAAGTCCAGAAAATCGGCGACCCGCACGAGAATCCACTAGCCCGTAATTACATATATTGAAATATATATTTATAAATATTTATAAAAATTATTAGAGAGGGAATGAGAGAGGAGAGAGAAGATTGTAGGAAAAAGAGAGAGAATAAGAGAGAGAAAATAGTGTTTTTAAAAGGAAAATAGAAATTAAAATGGAAGGGGGTAGAGTTGTAAATATAGGGGAGTAAATAAAGGAATGAAGGGAGGGATATTTTTGGAATGAGAGAAGTATATGTTTATTTAGGGAATGATTGAAGTTTGAATGAAAGGAATAAAATAAGAAAAGAAGAAAGAAAGAAAGAAAGAGAAGGAGGAGGAGGGAGGATGGCCATCGCCGGCGGACCCCGCCGTGAGCGGCGCGCAGCCGCGAGTCTCCCCACGGGGAGAGGAGGAGTTGCTTTGTTTTGTTGTTGTTGTTGGGTTGTTTTGGTGGTTGTGGTGGTGATTGAAAGTTGTGGGGAGGTAGAGAAGGAAGAGGAGATGTTGTTGGGTTGATTAGAATGGAGAATTTGGTGGTGGTGATGGAGAATTTTGGAGATGGAGTTGTGGTAATGGAGGTGGGTTTTGGAGAAATTGGAGGTGGTGGGTGGTTGTTGGTGGTGGAATGAGGTGGTGTTGTGAAGAGGAGTTGTTGGGGAGTTGTTTGGGTGTTTTAGAAGTGGCCGGAGGTGGTGGTGGTGAAGGTGGAGGCGGCGGTGGAAGTGATGCGTGAGTGGGTTTGTTTGGAGGAGGATGATGAAGTATTTTCTTTTGATTTTTCTTTTGGATTTTGTGTTGAAATGGAATGGTTTAATAGAGGATGAGGGAATGGATTGAATTGATGGTGTAGGGGTGGTGTAGGGCTGCGGCAGCCCATGGCTGTCGGCGGGCTGCGGGCGGCTAGCGACTGTTAAGGCGTGGATTAAGGGGGGAGTTATCAAGGTGAATAATTGAAAAGAAATAAAAAAAGGAAATTGGAAAAAATATAAGAAAAGAAAATAAAATGTTTAAATTTTTTTTATTATTATCTATTTTATTTGTTAAATTTTCTGGTAGCATAAAGTAGGAGAGTAGAGGATGGAAAAGCCAGAAAAGAAATCGCCGATAAAAATATTATTATTTAAATAAGGAAAAATTTGACTGTTTCAGAAACGTACCAAAAAATTCTCAAAAATAGCAAATATATTCTAAGATACACGATGAAATCGGATTTGAGAAATTCTATGTAGTTTTCAAATTAAAAATCTTAGAATCTTCCGGCAATACCGGCCGACACCAGAATCGGCCAAATTTTGATAAATTTAGAAAAATCTCAAAAAATGTATTTAGATAGAAAATGAAATTCTAAGAAGTACTCTGAAAGCCGTTTCTGAAAATTCAAACCCATTTGAAAACTAAAAATCCGGGAATCAGTCAGCGATGCCGACCGACACCGGTTTTGGAGATTTTGCAAATAATTCTGAAAAATTCCAGAAAATCATGAAAAATCTAAAATATTGGAAAATGATGTTTAAAACTAAAATTGGTCAAATCAGATTATCAGAAATGCCAATTCGAGCAATGTACTAGGTTCGGGCCCCCGGTTCAGACTAGGGCTGACTCTGAGTCCACGAATCCAAATCCAATATAAAGCAATCACATCAATAATCATACAAGATAAATCAAAAAATATGATAGAAAAATCAGAATACGTATCTACGTACGTATTCCAGGAACGGGGTGTTACATTCCATCCACCTTACAAAAATTTCGTTCTCGAAATTTCGATAAGGGGAAGATGAACACAGAAGGAATAGGAAGGAAATTTATACCAATAAAGATATGAGTAACTGAGGATAATTCCCACAAATCGACTGAATGATAAACTCAAGACTGAGACGTTTCTGCACGTCTGCTATATATATCCTCTGACGGTGCCATAATAATACTGACCTGATGTCTGCTCTTCCGGACTGTGAAGCAAAGCTGATAAATCCATAAAAATCCATAGTGCTGGAATCCATAATATAAAATCTCTGGAAATCCATAGAAATCCATAATATAATATAAAGTCCCGCATGGCATGAAGCTGTCCTTGACAAGGAATCTATAGTAGACATACCGATACTTCATAACACTATTTCTCCAGAATACCAGAGATAAAGAAAACCCGGATAATACTGAGCATGAATGAAGAAGACCAATAATTAAGAATTCCTGAATACTGGGCATTGCAATCTCTGAAAGACATAGCCAAGAATATAGAATAACCATGGAGAAATCTGAAGACTAACTTCTGAATGACAGCCCGACTGCACATGAAACATTAAAGAATACCCAATCACTGCAAGGTTGGCCGAATGGATCGTTCATACGGATCACGGCAATAACTCAGATACGGCGAGAAAATCCTGTACATCGGATCCATGAAAACATACAAGGCAGAAGAAGTCCGAGGAACAGCTAGAGTGCAAAGCACTGAAGGACTAGCCACAGACGGAACCAAGCCTAGGTAAGGCCATCGCGTAACACATCTCAGGTGTTAAGCATTAGGGTGCAGCGGAGCTAACGCTCTGCGAGGCTCGCACATGGCGGAGCTCACGGAGCGAAGCCAGCGCGTAACACACGCTAAATGCTAAGCACCAGGGTGCAGCGAAGCCCACACCCGGTTAGGTCCACGGATGACTAGAACACAACCCTCGCTTGGCGAGGCTAGCGGGGTCCATAGTCCATCAAATCCATAAAAACTGCTCTGATACCAACCTGTGACGCCTGATCCGGCGGGTACGGAGACGCCACTGCGACGTATATACGCAGGTCAGAAATACCCTCGCGTATATACGCTAAGCATCAGTACAGGCAAGAAACAGAGACGGAACACAGTGGTACATACATTCCAACAGAAATAGCGCAAGTACATGGTTATCATAAAGAATAATACAACATTACATGAATGTTACAGCATCAGAAAGTACAAGAGTACATAATACATGAAGAGGTATAAAAAAACAGCGAGATGCTCGCGAGTAGCAAGAGGGACCTCGGGAGCCAACCAGGGGGAAAAGCTGGGAGGAAGGACTACAGCGACGACTCTGACCGCCACGGGAGGATCCGCTGCGCGCTCTGATCAGCTACAACCAAGCCACCAAGGTCCAGACTCTAAGATCTGGACATGAGAATCCAGGGTTGTTAGCAACCCCAGCGAGCCCATAACCCACAGGTCCCAGGATCGAAACCTGGCTCTGATACCACCCTGTAACGCCCCGATCCGGAGGGTACGGAGACGTTACTGCGACGTATATACGCAGGTCAGAAATACCCTAACGTATATACGCTAAGCATCAATACAGGCAGGGGTCAGAGTACGGAAGCATAGTGGTAATATACAATCCAGTAATAATAACACCAGTACACAGTTATCACAAGGCATGATATAATATCTGAAGAATATATGATCACTAGGAAGCATAAAAGTAGGATGCACAATATGAAATACTGGAAAGTACTCACGAGTGGCAAGATGAAAATCTCGCGAGCCAATCAAGGGAAGACTGGAAGAAAGAGGGTCCAGATAGGTAGTTGCTAACCACACTCCCGCTGTGCCACTCTGATCAAGTGTAGAAGGCCGCCACAGTCCAGACTCTAGGATCTGGACATGAGAATCCAGGGTTGTTAGCAACCCAGCGAGTATAAAGAATAAAGCCAGATGGCGTGCATAAGAGGCACACGTGTACATGATCAGGTGACGTGGTCCAGGCATGCAGGTACAGGAAATGACAAGTAATAAAAGGAAAATGATAGTAAATCCGAGATCAAGTAAATACATGTATATCAGTAAATCTGAATCGGAAAGCATGCATGAAATACGGTGTAGAGAGTATAGTAACATAATCATGCGACATATATGGAAAACATGTGATAAATACACTAAACATGCGATAAATAAGTATGGACAATTCAAGTTGTATAAGCTCGGATTATGGATTCATGGGGTGATACGTCAAGGGGATAATCCAAACAAGGAAACCCTTATCTATATACCACATATACAGTGTCACCATCATCTGAGTTCATACAACTTGAGTTGCCCTCAGGGTAACAGAACTAAGGTGTGTCAGTAATAATCCTTGTGCCACATATATCATGTCATAATGCAGGGTGTCGACTCAGAACATAATACTGAAATTGGAGAATATAAAAGTATAGCATTTTAATTAATCCAGCAATAATAGTCAGTACCATCTGATATTTTAATCGCCTCCCTACCAGTGTCTCACATCACTGATAGTCCATACTAGAGTTCGCACTCTGTAGAACTTACCCAAGTCTGATATGTGAGTATCAGGACTCGAACAAAGGAGAGACCAAATATCACACGTTCCTAACATTACTACTGTTTGGTTGTTTTATGTTATTCGTCCGATTCATATGCTTTTGTATGTGCTAACTGGCACACATACATCCACTTATGAATAAGATGAGTTATTATTTGGAAACTGATAAATCTGATGGCTCATATTTATAGTGGGTCCCATCTCAGCTAGGGACTATGCTCAGGAGTACAGGCTACTGCTTCCGGGGACTTATCATTACGCGCCCCACACGACACTTCAGATTCAGGCTACTGCTTCCGGGGACTTATCATTACGCGCCCCACACGACACTTCAGATACCATTATAAATATGACATCAACCGGTGTCCATCAGTTTCCCCCACCCAGTGAAAGTTGAGTATTTTTATTATTTATATTGCCCAAAGATAATGTCCACAAGTGTATACAATATAATCATGATTATCCAACTACAGGGGTTAACAGAGTGTAATATCAGGAGTATAATATCAGGAGTCACCCTTTTTCAGGGGTTCAGGAGTACAGGAGCTCAGGAGATACAGGAGTACAGGAGATACAAGAGTGCCAGATGTCTGGTCACGTAATAATCATGAACATGCCAGGTAATACAGGTGCCAGGTGTCAGGTGTCAGTTATCAGGTGTTATATATATCAGGTGGTAAATATAGCATGTCAAATACCGGTGTCATATATCAAGTGTCAAATATAGCATGACAAGTATCGATGTTAGGTATCATATGTCAAATATAGCAAGGAAAGTACCGGTGTCAAATATAGCATGCCAAGTGCCAGTGTAAATATTGAATACTAGTGTAAATACCGAGTGTCAGTGTCATATATCATGTATCAAATGTAACATGCCAAGGGCCGGTGTAAATACGGAGTACCGGTGTAAATACCGAGTACCGTGTAAGATGTCACGGGTCAAGTGTAGCATGGCAAATATCGGTGTCAAATATAGCATGGCAAACACTGGGTCAAATATAGCATGGTAAATACCGGGTCAAATATAGCATGGCAAACACTGGGTCAAATATAGCATGGCAAATACCGGGTCAAGTATAGCGTGACAAATACCGGTGTTAAATATAGCATGGAGTCATGTACTAAAAATTATCATAGCAAGTATTAGGCATATTAAAACATCCACATGTCAATATCTTGTTATAAACACAAGGGTAATTATTTTTAATTAAGTAGTAAGCACTCGCCTGAAACCGGGACGAAAATACCGGTTAAAGTCCAGAAAATCGGCGACCCGCACGAGAATCCACTAGCCCGTAATTACATATATTGAAATATATATTTATAAATATTTATAAAATTATTAGAGAGGGAATGAGAGAGGAGAGAGAAGATTGTAGGAAAAAGAGAGAGAATAAGAGAGAGAAAATAGTGTTTTTAAAAGGAAAATAGAAATTAAAATGGAAGGGGGTAGAGTTGTAAATATAGGGGAGTAAATAAAGGAATGAAGGGAGGGATATTTTTGGAATGAGAGAAGTATATGTTTATTTAGGGAATGATTGAAGTTTGAATGAAAGGAATAAAATAAGAAAAGAAGAAAGAAAGAAAGAAAGAAAGAGAAGGAGGAGGAGGGAGGATGGCCATCGGCCGGCGGCCACCGCCGCCGGCGGCCGGGGCGGCGGCGCGCCGCCGCCGGTGAGCTGGGCGCGCGCGCGAGTCTCCCCCACGGGGAGAGGAGGAGTTGCTTTGTTTTTGTTGTTGTTGTTGGGTTGTTTTGGTGGTTGTGGTGGTGATTGAAAGTTGTGGGGAGGTAGAGAAGGAAGAGGAGATGTTGTTGGGTTGATTAGAATGGAGAATTTGGTGGTGGTGATGGAGAATTTTGGAGATGGAGTTGTGGTAATGGAGGTGGGTTTTGGAGAAATTGGAGGTGGTGGGTGGTTGTTGGTGGTGGAATGAGGTGGTGTTGTGAAGAGGAGTTGTTGGGGAGTTGTTTGGGTGTTTTAGAAGTGGCCGGAGGTGGTGGTGGTGAAGGTGGAGGCGGCGGTGGAAGTGATGCGTGAGTGGGTTTGTTTGGAGGAGGATGATGAAGTATTTTCTTTTGATTTTTCTTTTGGATTTTGTGTTGAAATGGAATGGTTTAATAGAGGATGAGGGAATGGATTGAATTGATGGTGTAGGGGTGGTGTAGGGCTGCGGCAGCCCATGGCTGTCGGCGGGCTGCGGGCGGCTAGCGACTGTTAAGGCGTGGATTAAGGGGGGAGTTATCAAGGTGAATAATTGAAAAGAAATAAAAAAAGGAAATTGGAAAAAATATAAGAAAAGAAAATAAAATGTTTAAATTTTTTTTTATTATTATCTATTTTATTTGTTAAATTTTCTGGTAGCATAAAGTAGGAGAGTAGAGGATGGAAAAGCCAGAAAAGAAATCGCCGATAAAAATATTATTATTTAAATAAGGCAAAAATTTGACTGTTTCAGAAACGTACCGAAAAATTCTCAAAAATAGCAAATATTATTCTAAGATACACGATGAAATCGGATTTGAGAAATTCTATGTAGTTTTCAAATTAAAAATCTTAGAATCTTCCGGCAATACCGGCCGACACCAGAATCGGCCAAATTTTGATAAATTTAGAAAAATCTCAAAAAATGTATTTAGATAGAAAATGAAATTCTAAGAAGTACTCTGAAAGCCGTTTCTGAAAATTCAAACCCATTTGAAAACTAAAAATCCGGGAATCAGTCAGCGATACCGACCGACACCGATTTTGGAGATTTTGCAAATAATTCTGAAAAATTCCAGAAAATCATGAAAAATCTAAAATATTGGAAAATGATGTTTAAAACTAAAATTGGTCAAATCGGATTATCAGAAATGCCAATTCGAGCAATGTACTAGGTTCGGGCCCCCGGTTCAGACTAGGGCTGACTCTGAGTCCACGAATCCAAATCCAATATAAAGCAATCACATCAATAATCATACAAGATAAATCAAAAAATATGATAGAAAAATCAGAATACGTATCTACGTACGTATTCCAGGAACGGGGTGTTACAAAGGTTGTTCAGATCAATCTGGGAGATGAGGCTAATCCTAAGCCCATCTTTATAAGCGAAGGTCTGTCTCCTTCAGAGAAAAAGGATCTAATATCTCTTGTACAAGAGTATATAGACGTCTTCGCTTGGAATTACGAGGACATGCCTGGACTTGATCCTCAAGTGGCTACGCACCACCTCAACATCAATACAGACGTAAAGCCTGTCAAACAACAACAGCAACGGTTCCGTCCAGAAATAATGGAGGCAATTCAATCAGAAGTCAGAAAGCTTATAGACTCTGGCTTCATTCGGGAAGAACAACATCCCGACTGGGTGGCCAACATTGTTCCCGTTGCTAAAAAGAACGGAAAGATCCGGATCTGCATTGATTTTCGTGATCTAAATGAGGCCTGACCCAAGGACGAATTCCCACTGCCAATCACAGATGTCATGATTGACAATACATGTGGATTCGAGCGAATGTCCTTCATGGATGGATTTTCAGGATATAATCAAATCAAAATGTATCCTGACGACGAAAAATATACCTCTTTTAGGATACCACTGGAGGTATACTGCTACACCGTCATGCCCTTCGGACTGAAGAATGCAAGGGCGACATATCAAAGAGCCATGAATGCCATTTTCCATCAGCACATGCGCAAGACGGTGGAATATGTTGACGACATCGCAGTAAAAAGCCGCGCTAAAGGTGATCATATAGCTAACCTAAAGGTTGTCTTCGACATCATGCGGGCTCATCAATTGAAGATGAATCCCACCAAATCCTTCCTAGGGGTGGCCAGTGGCAAATTCCTCGGATTTGTCGTAACCTCCACGGGAATTCATTTAGATCTGGAAAAGGTTCGCGCTATCCAGGAGATGCAACCTTCGAGAAACCTCAAGGAGCTCAGGGGATTGCAAGGACGATTAGCGTACATCCGCAGATTTATCTCAAATCACTCCGGAAGATGCCAACCCTTCGCCAAATTAATGAACAAGGGTGTCTCATTCATTTGGGACAACGCTTGCCAACAAGCGTTTGAGGAAATTAAACAATACCCCACCCAACCACCAGTCCTTCCAGCTCCGGTATCCGAAAAACCTTTCCTGATATGCGTCCGAGCAATGGATCATTCTTTAGGAGCTCTACTAGCTCAGAATGATGATCAAGGACGAGAGCAAGCAATCTACTATTTGAGTAGAACAATGATCGGAGCCGAACATCGGTACAACCCGATCAAGAAGGAATGTTTGGCACTGGTGTTTGCTATTCAGAAAATGCGACACTATCTGGTAGGTGTTGACACTTAAAAAAGACAAGATTCTCATTGGTCCGAACGATGTCTAAACTTGTTGACATTTACAAAAGACAAGGGACAGACGAGCTGAAGACCAGTTTTCACCCACCTCCAAGGGACAAGGAAGCGGTTTAGACTCCACTGATCCAGCAAGCAGAACAGTGAGCCCGGGATGTTTCTAAACAGACCTCAGCAGGTCTAAAATGCTAGCATATAGCATTACATTAGCCCAAGGAGATAGCCTCGATTGAGAGGCTAGTATCATCCAACTTCGCCAGGAAGCTAACTAATAGCTTCGCCGAAAAGCCTCTTTTCAGGATTTCGCTAAGGATTGCCTCTAGCTCCGCTATGAGCTTCAAAGCGGGCAGCTCCGATATCAGCCTGATATGGTCAACCTTTGACCAATCAAATCTCCTGATGAGATTGGATCCAATCTGATCAAATCCGATTAGGATTCAAATATGACGGGTGATTGCCGCAATCTCTTGACTCTCTTGAAACGAGTAAGAGAATCAGAGAAAATCCTCCAACGAGATGGAAAGGATCAAAACAAATCGGAAAGATCGACCGACTTGCCATTTCTTAGCTCCGCAGAAGCTATCCTAGTCTCGCAGCAAGGCTACTTTCTAAATTCAAACAGATTCGGTTCAATCTGTTTCCATATCTTCAAAGGGGACGATTATACCCTTGCTTTCCCTATAAATAGCCCATCAAGGGTACAGGGACAGAGAGATTAGAGATCAGATTGGGAGAGACTTCAAAGAAGAAAAAAAGAGAGGACTCCACAAGCAGAGGCTTCTTTACAACGCACCGTGCGTTCTCGAATTCAGAGACTCTTTAGAGAAATACTTCTCTCTTTCAGGGTGGTGATACCCTAACAACCTCTTTTCCTCAAGGAATCTCCGAAACCAGGCGAGAAGGAATTCCTCACAGAAGGCGGTTTTGAGAAGTAGCAAGAGGGTTCTACCAACCTTCTATTCTCTGATTCCCGGAACCAGGCGAGAAGGGAATCTCATCGCTCACATCGTCAAAGGGACAAAGTGGTCGCGCGCTGACCAGACTGCTATCGGCACACTTCTCCAGAATCTCTGAGGAGATCTACTTGTAATCTTTTTTTTTAAGAATACTTGTAATTTAGCTCCTCAAACTCTTTTTTGTAAGTTTTCCCCTTTGCAAACATAATGGAAAACAAGATGGCGACTCCGCTGGGGAATGTATTCTCCTCTGCTGAGAATCAAGTGTCGCAGTGCGACGAACAGACCTTCGGGTCTATCTCTGAATTCAGAAAAGCCGGTGCAGCCAGATCTTCTCTGGCTAAATCTTCAAGCAAAGTCTCTGCGAAGACGGAAAAGGTTCTCTACAAACCTGCCGCAATTCTCTGGCGCAACAAGGAAACATGCCCGCAGCCCAGATCCTGCACTTTTGAGAACCTGGTTATCCAGATCGATCAAGGAAGATTTGAAGAAGTCCTCTCTGGGGGTGGCCTGACGCTTCGAGCACGGAAGCACAGGAAGGTCTTCATGACTAAGGTTTCAGATCAGAAACCAGAGGCGGAATTTTGCCAGCACCCCACAGCCCCGCTTGTGGCCATTCAGGTTCCCTGCGAACCTAGAAGACCCCTGTCAAGGCTGATATGGAAGCCTAAACAGGAGTCTTCAACCAAAGCTCCCGATATAGTCATGCCGAGACTGCGCCTCTCCCGCGAAGAAAAGGGTAAGATGCCCATCTGCCCTGACGACGCTGCCAGCCATGAAGTCACGACGGCAATCATACCGTCACCTGAATCAAGGGCAGCAAAGCCTTTTGTCAGCCTCGCTTCCACAAGCGAAGCTATTGTGCCACAACGAATTCACTGGGTTCGCGGCCACAAGGCTAAGACCGCAGTGTTATCTGAGGTTGATCCCCTTCGCAGCAGAATAGCGGGCAAAGCACCACAGCGTGCTCCGCTCCCCAATTCATCAGGCACTAAGCTCGCACCCGTCGGTGAAGCTAGCGCAAAAGTACTATTCAGTACTAATCCCTTCTGCAGGGATAAGAAGAACGGAGCATCATCCCTTGTACGCTCCAGAAAGGCCTCTCCATGGGTTTGTTCAGGCTCTGTTGAGCCTAACCTGCGACAATTCTTGACAAACAAGCGGGAATTGGAGTCTCTCCAAACCACTTCCCCTTGTTGTCAAAGAGGATGCCGACTTGTGACAATCCATTCAGCCCGCTGTCGGCAATATCCAATCAAGGCTGCATCTCCGCACCGTCAATCGGTGTTTGACCGGTTGTCCACACATGCCACAGAGAAGCATCATGAAAGGAGCACTTCGCGAGGCCCAGCCTTCGCGTCCGTCAACATGACCGGAAGAGGACGAGAGCGACACAGGGAAGGTCATACATCTGATGATACCCCTTTCGGCTCCCCAGATCCAGATTATAGCCCGGGCTTGGGTGAAGTCTTGGTGCAAGAAGAAGGTGTTTTCCGAAACACCAGATCCAGGGTGGCGATACCCTATAATTATGAGCAGCCTTCCTCCTCGACGGTCCCAACCGTGCCACAGCCCAGGCGGTCACCCCAATCATCCGATGGAGAAGATGAAGACAGCGGGTATGCCTCTTCAGCAACAGTCAGTTCTGTGCGAACGGACAAAGCATCGGTCAATATGACCGATAACGCCAATGATGACCTTCGTCGGCGTTTGGAAGCTCAAGAGCAAACCTCCAGGACCCAGCAGGAAGCCCTGGACAATATTCAACAGATGCTTGCCCAACTCCTCAGCAATCGGGGCGGCGATGATACCGGAAGCCACCACGATGAGGAGGGACACTTTAGCAATGATCCGAAATCCAAGGGAGGTTCTTCCCTAGATGCTGAAGTCCTTAAAGGCCTTCAAGCTCAAATTTCATCCCTGGCTCAGAAGGATGAATTGAAGAAAGTGGGGGTAGTCCGTCCTTACCCACTGGAATGGGATTCAGTGCCATATCCGCCAAAGTTCAAACCACCAACGTTGCATACGTATGATGGTAAGAGCTCGCCCAATCAGCACATCTACTATTTCCGGTCCCAGACCGGTAATGTTCTAAACAACGACGCCATCATGGCTAGGTTGTTCATCGGCACCTTGAAAGGGGTGGCATTCGACTGGTTCCGAAGCCTTCCTCAGGGCTCTATCAATTCCTGGGTCGACCTGGAAACTCGGTTCCTCTCTCGCTTCTATGAGGATGACACCGAAGTGACCATGGACAAGCTCCTTTCCACTGTGCAGAGGAAAGGCGAATCTGTCCGTGAATACATTGAGCGGTTCAGAAATCTATCTCTGATGTGCCCAGCAGGGATGCCTATACCCATGCTTTTACAGACATGCAGACACAACTTCTTGGATCAAGTAGAAGTCTGCATGGGGGCTGTCAAAGCCCATACTTGGAAGGAACTGGTCGAACAAGCTGAGATAGCCGAGAAGTCGGCTAAAAAGTTCGAGCCATCCGCCCCTAGAAGCAAATGGGGCGCGAACAACAAAGGGCGCAGCGATCTCCCGCAATCTTCCCAAGCTAAAGGGAAGGAAATTATGTCCGTCGAGCTAACCGGGGACATGCAGTCAAAGGCCAAGAAGAGCAGCTTCAACAATCAGGAGCCCAAGTTCCCCCCTAAACAGTACTCCTTCAGAGACGACCAGGTGGTCACGATATTCCATCTGCTCCACAAAGGGAATAAGATGAAGTTGCCAGATGCTCGACGCCCTGATGAGATAGGGCGCACAAATGATCCCAAGTACTGTCTCTACCATAGGATGGTTCACCATTCTACTGACAAGTGCTATGTCCTTAAAGACCGGATACAAGCCCTGATTGATGCCGGCGTCCTCACACTGAAGACGGAGCAGAAGAAAGTCATTGCCAATATGGTGACTCTCGAGTTCGGCAGCACCCAGAAGGTCACAGTTCCTGACGGGACCTATCCAGCCCCGGCGCCGCGGTTGGAAGTCAAGCATCCTCCAGCCATGACTCAATACAACAAGGGTCTCGTCCCTTTGACATTGGAGACGGGGGAAGTTATGTGGATACACCCTGACCTCGTCCAAGACGTACAGCGGACGTCGAAGAACTCCAGCAAAAAGGGCAAGTCCTGCAATGCCATCTCTGTCCTGCCAGAAGATGGTAATCTCACTTCGGCTTCCCTCAGCGATTCAGAGGGAGAGAAGCATGCCTGTACAGTGCAGGCAGATGCGCCCCAACAGACGGGCACCCGGTCTGGAAAGTCATATCAAAGGCAGTATGACAAGCCTACTGGCGAGATACAGCAGCAAACGACGTCAGTACCAACGCCGGCATCCGCTCCAATCCCAGCCAAGGGAAAGGAAAAGCCTAAAGAGGTGCGGTTCGACCATGTGTTGAAGAAACCGCCAAGCCAAGGGCTGGACACGCCCTTTCGCTTTGATATATTGGCCCACTTAGCCAATATCCCGGCTCGTATCACAATACACGAGCTTCTTCGTCTCTCTAAAGAGACAAGAAAGGCACTCAGAGATGCGCTGGCCAACTCGGAGTCCTTTCTGACATGCATGCCCGAGGTTCCTGGCGTTGAGATGCGGCCTTCCTGCTCAGAGTGTCATCACGCGCAATCCAAGGTGCCTGCTATTACCTTTACGGCGGAAGATATGCTTCTCAAAGACAACAAGCATGATCGACCTCTGTACTATACCGGATATATCGGTTCAACATGCATTGAAAGAGTACAAGTCGATCCGGGGTCTGCACTCAGCATCATCCCCAAAAGGCTCCTCTATTTCCTCGGCATACCATTGTACAGGTTGTCCGCAACCACCACTACAATATACGGTTTCAATGCCGGGAGCAGTCATCCACTTGGGAAGATTCGGCTCCGCTGCAGAATCGGAAGCCTGAAGTCAGAGGTGACATGCTATGTCATCGATGCGGACACATCATACAACCTGCTACTGGGACGACCATGGATCCATGCCAACTGGATCGTTCCTTCCACTCTCCATCAGTGCTTCAAATATGTTGAAGATGATGCGACAGTACGAACTGTCTTCGCTGAGAAGCAACCCTTCAAGGGGGTGGAAAACTACTTCACTGATGCTCTCCTATATCAAGAGGCTAGTGGAACGCCGGGAGAACCATTGCCAGACGATGATGAAAGTGGCAATGAGGCGGATTCGGAATCCGAAACGGGCATGCCAGCCATTCTGATTGGCGAGCCAATTGTAGCATGCTTTAATGATCCCCGATGTAAGATCCCTCCTGAAGAGGAAGGCGAATGGATAATTAATGATAATATTTCTTTTGATTATCCTGCGAGCATCGAGTCGATTAAATCCATAATGGATGGCTCTCTTCATATGCCCGTACATAAGCCGAGTATGGCTAGCACATCTGTGGAAGCCGTAGAAGGGGCCACGCTGGTAGTCCCTCCGTCCAAGCAAGGCCAGGCGACGATAATCTTCGGCAGAGCCCGGCCAGGAAGATTCTCAACTACAGACTCAAGCTCAGAGTCGGATGCTCCACAGTTCTTTCATTACGCGCCATCAGCGTGCCATATTATGAAGAAGATGGGTTACAACCTGAAGCAGGGAGCGGGCCTAAACTTCGGAAAAGGAAGACGCAGCTTGATGCGTGACTCCGTCCCAAGAGGGAAACCTGCAAATTACTATGATAGTACACGCAGGGGGTTAGGGTATGTCACACCCACATCATCAACAACAGTTCAGGTCAAAGGCGATGGATCGATTCCATCACAGTCGGCCTCATCCTCCGAATGGGATTCTGATGTCAGCATAGGAGGGATATTCGAAAGCCTCATGACTTCAAGCAGTCAGTTGGAACCCGCAGAGGTTGCCGATGAGGAATCATGGGCCCAGCAATTGAGCCTTCAATGGGAAAAGCAGTTTGAGCTGCGTGAGCCACCTACCGAAGACAAGGTGATCCAGGTCAACTTAGGCAGTCAAGATCATCCCAAACCGATTTTCATAAGTGAAAGCCTATCACTTATCGAAAAGGAAGAATTGATAATGCTCGTAAAAGAGTATATAGATGTCTTCGCCTGGAGCTATGAAGACATGCCTGGACTTGATCCACAGGTCGCTATGCACCGTCTAAACATCAAGCCCGACGTTAAGCCAGTCAAGCAGCAACAACGTCGGTTCCGCCCAAACATCATGGAGGCTATTGAAGCCGAAGTTCATAAGCTCATTGCTTGTGGCTTCATCCGGGAGGAACAACATCCAGATTGGGTGGCTAACATAGTCCCCGTCCTCAAGAAGAATGGGAAAATACGGATCTGCATCGACTACCGTGATCTCAATACGGCCTGTCCCAAAGATGAATTCCCACTGCCGATCACTGATGTCATGATCGACAACACATGCGGGTTCGAAAGGATGTCTTTCATGGACGGCTTCTCAGGGTACAACCAAATCAAGATGTATCCTGATGACAAGAAGCATACTTCTTTCTGAACGCCATTGGGGGTATACTGCTACACTGTAATGCCCTTCGGACTGAAGAACGCCGGAGCAACCTACCAGCGGGCGATGAGCATGATCTTCCGCGACCATCTCCGAAAGACGGTGGAATGCTATGTCGACGACATTGCCGTCAAAAGCCGCAGCAAAGATGAACATCTTCGCGATCTGAGAACGATGTTCTACATAATGCGGGCTCATCAGCTGAAAATGAACCCGACAAAATCCTTCTTGGGAGTGTCTAGTGGCAAATTCCTTGGGTTTATTGTCACATCAAAAGGAATTCATCTTGACCCAGACAAAGTCAAAGCCATCCAGGACATGCATCCACCAAGGAACCTCAAAGAGCTCCGAGGCTTGCAGGGCAGATTAGCCTACATCAGAAGATTCATAACAAATCTTTCGGGCCGTTGCCAGCCCTTTACCCGTCTCATGAAAAAGGGTACTGCCTTCATATGGGACCAAGCCTGTCAAGAAGCTTATGAAGACATTAAGAGGTATCTCACAAAACCTCCGGTCTTAGTGGCCCCTACATCAGGGAAACCATTCTTGCTTTATGTAAAAGCTCTGGACTATTCCCTCGGTGCCCTCCTCGCTCAGAAGGACGACAATGGCCATGAGCAGGCCATTTATTATCTGAGCAAGACTCTCATAGGAGCGGAATCTCGCTACAATCCTATTGAGAAAGAGTGTTTAGCTCTCGTCTTCGCTGTCCAGAAGACACGACATTATTTGGTTGGCCAAACCATACATGTCATCTCCAGGGTGAACCCTTTACGTCTTCTCATGACGAAGCCAGGGTCGCTGAATTCAAGGTTGGCTAAATGGGCACTTCTGCTGTCTCAATACGACATGACCTTTATTCCTCAGAAGGCGGTCAAAGGCCAAGCCCTTGCGGAATTCTTAGCTGCTCATCCAGTTCCGGAGCATTCAAAACTTCACGAAGACATCCCTGATGAAGTCTTCGAGTCTAATGCAACCTCAGCAGAGGAAGTGTGGCAGATGTTCTTCGACGGAGCATCGCGGATGGGCCCCAAAGGAAAGATTATTGCCGGTGTGGGGGTCGTGTTCATCTCCCCACAGGATCATGTCCTTCCCAGAGCATTCTCCTTGACAGAATCATGCTCTAATAATGTAGCGGAATACAATGCTCTGCCCATCGGTCTCCAGCTGGCCCATGGAATGGGGGTACGCTACCTCGAAGCTTACGGCGATTCAAAGCTGGTCATCAGTCAAGTTAAAGGCGAATATGAAGTCCGCCATGAGGACTTGGTGCCTTACTATCATACAGCCATCGAACTGGCTAGCCTATTTGAAGGCTTCTACATCGGGCATGTGTCTCGATCTCAGAACACCAAGGCGGATGCTCTCGCTGCATTAGCAACAACGCTAGCCTTGCCAGCCGACACCGAGTATCACCTCACAGTCACAACCCGACATCTTGTATGCTCCAAGCATATTCTAAGGATCCAAGAGGTCCATAATATCTCCGTGGATCTTGAGCCGAGGGATTGGCGCTTCCCTCTCATTGACTACGCTCTGCACGGTCTGCTCCCAGACGACCCCAAAGAAGCAGCGTCCATCAGACGAAGGTCGCTCCGTTTCTACTATGATCCTACTATGAAGACACTCTACCGTCGTTCATATGACGGTGTCCTCCTCCGTTGCCTTTCCCATTCAGAGGCACAGGAAGTGCTTAAAGAAGCACATGATGGCATTTGCGGAGCTCACCAGCCAGGTCCAAAGCTTAAAGACAGGCTGCACAGACTGGGGTACTACTGGCCGACCATGATGGCCGAGGCCACCCAATATGCACGAAGGTGTAAGGCATGCCAGATCCATGCAGACTTCATACACCAACCTTCGGAGTTGCTCCACCCTACTGTTGCTTCATGGCCATTTGAAGCATGGGGAATCGATGTCGTAGGGCCAATCAGTCCCTCTTCGGCAAGAGGTCACCGGTTTATCCTGGCAATAACCGATTACTTCTCAAAATGGGCAGAGGCCACACCGTTGGCCGAAGTTAAAACCTCCAATCTGGTTAGCTTCATCAAACACCATGTCATCCATCGATTTGGTGTCCCCAGGCGGATCATCCACGACAATGGTCCTCAATTCATAAGCCAAGGATTCTATCGGTTCTGCGACAAATACCGAATTCAGAATATGGCTTCAACAGCTTACAATCCTGCCGCCAATGGTTTAGCAGAGGCATTTAACAAGACAATCATCAAGCTGCTCAAGAAGTTTGTCTCCTCGAACAAGCGAGATTGGGACGAAAAGCTCGGTGAATGCCTTTGGGCTTACCGGACTACGGTTCGGACACCGACAGGCAATACGCCTTTCTCCCTGGTATATGGGTGCGAAGCGGTCATCCCATTGGAAATCCAGGTGCCATCATTGCGGGTAGCCTTGACTACTAAGATGACATCAGAAGACAATGATCGCCTGCGTCTTCAAGAGCTCGAAGCCCTGGACGAGAAGCGGCTGCAAGCTCAGCAACACATCGAGCTATATCAGGCTCGGATGTCAAAAGCCTTCAATAAGAAGGTCAAGCAGAGAGTCTTCCAGAAAGGAGACCTGGTCTTAGCCGTCAGACGACCGATGATCATGACACACAAGACCAAAGGCAAATTTCAGCCTAAATGGGAAGGACCGTTTGTGATAGAGACAGTCTATTCAAACGGAGCATACCGCCTTACAACTGCAGATGGCGACCTACTCATGATGCCGATCAATGGCAAATTCTTAAAGAAGTATTATTCTTAATCGAGGATCCTTCTCTCGATCATGTTAACATTACACCTCTGATCGAGATCCGCGCGTCCGAAATGCGCACAAAGAGAGCCTCTCTCTTTCTCCAAGCATACCAAACCTGTTGGTGGTTCGGGGTTTGCTTAAAATCCCAAGGGATCTGCTCCCACTTGATTCCCTCTCCAGAATCACTTACCAATTCTCATCCATAGAATGGTAAGACCACATATTCCGCTATTACGTTAACATTAAACCTATGACAGCAGTCCCCTCATTTCTCCTCATGAGAGTGAGACCTCCAAAGTCACTTACCAATTCTCATCCATAGAATGGTAGGACCACACATATTCCGCTGTTACGTTAACATTAAACCTATGACAGTGACTTCCTCGTTTCTCCCCGAGAAGACGAGACCTTTTTCAAATCCAATCCGAATTGTGAAGCTTGGTGACTTCTCAACCAGTTATGTCATTGCGACCTCTGAACTGGCAGATAGCCAAGTCTCATCTACCATTGAGCTTAGTGGCGTCTCAATTGGTTACGTCATTGCGACCTCTGAACCAGCAGACAGCTAAGTCTCAATCTTGGGCCCTGTTGACATTTACAAAAGACAGGTCTCGATACTTGTCGACATTTACAAAAGACGAGTATCACCTATTGTGAAGCTTGATGGCTTCTCAACCAGTTATGTCATTGTGACCTCTGAACTGGCAGATAGCCAAGTTTCATCTACCATTGAGCTTAGTGGCGTCTCAATTGGTTACGTCATCGCGACCTCTGAACCAGCAGACAGCTAAGTCTCGATCCCGAGTCCTGTTGACATTTACAAAAGATAGGTCTCGATACTTGTCGACATTTACAAAAGACGAGTATCACCTATTGTGAAGCTTGGTGGCTTCTCAACCAGTTATGTCATTGCGACCTCTGAACTGGCAGATAGCCAAGTTTCATCTACCATTGAGCTTAGTGGCGTCTCAATTGGTTATGGCATCGCGACCTCTGAACCAACAGACAGCTAAGTCTCAATCTCGAGCCCTGTTGACATTTACAAAAGACAGGCCTCATACTTGCTGACATTTACAAAAGGCAAGTATCTTCACTCTAGCCCCGCAAAGGGCTAACCTCGAGACTGGCAACATCTCAATTGGTTATGTCATTGCGATCTCTGAACCAACAGACAGTCATGTCTCATTATCCAAACAGCAGAAGACAAAAGAAAGAATTTTATTAAATTCCAAAAAAGATGGGATACATGGAGGAGCATATACAACGGCCTACAGGCGTATATGGTAAGATCGAATCCGATCCCCGAGCGAAGCTAGCCTCGTTCTCCTGTCATCAGCAGCTTGGGCCAGCGCCTGTGATCTCAGCTCATCCTCATCAAAGTCCACCGCCTGAGCCAGACGAGCCTCGACCTCCGCCAAAGTCGCCCTCTGTGACGACTCCCGCCGTGCTAATTCCTCGCTTTGAGCCCTAAGCTGCTCAAGCCACGCAGTCTCTTCAAGACGCACCGGTGTAGCCTTGGATAAGAGGAGATTTGCTTTCCTGATCATCTCATCGGCCATCCTAATCTTATCTTCGGCATCAAGAAGAGCACTGGAGGAAGCGTCAATTGCACTCCCAACCTCTACTTGCTCTGTCTCCAAGGACTTCAAGTCAGAGGAGATAGCCTCAGCGGCCTCTTGAGCAGCAAGCCGAGCTTCGCGCCTTTGCGCGACAAGATGTGTGAGCCGCTCATCAGCTAAAGACGTCGGGTCGGAACGATGGAGATGGCGCCACTCCTCTACATCCTTCTCAAGGTTATCCACCAGGAGTTCCAGAGCAGAAGCCTGGTGATACCCCTCAAAGTCCCGGATACACTCAATGCCACGGGAGAGGACCATCTTCAGCTTCGAGAATGGCACAGGCGAGCCCTTCAAGACTAGACTGATAGTCTGCTCCAAACTGTTATAGAAGCTGTCGACCAGATTACCGATGAAGTCATTCTCAGCTTCATCAACCCTTGAGACAACCTCGGAGCAATCTACCATCCTAGTCGACACCGCCGCAGAAGAAGAAGCGGGAACGTCGACAGCAGCAGGGCAAGCCAAAGGTGACCTCGGCGGAGTCCTCAGCGACACCAGCACGCCAGCCACCGCGGAGGTAGGACGGGCAACCACCTCTGGAGCAACAGGCTCAACCACCTGAGTTGGGGAGGCAGGGCTGGTGATCACCCTCAACTCCATACTCGTCGGCATCTCACTCGGGAGTAAAGGCATCTGTGGGACTGCCGTCTCCACAACCCCCGACCTCTCAGTTGTCATGGGCTGATAAGAGGGGAGGTCGCCATACAGCGCGTCCAACACAGCAGCATCCGCCGCGGTCGAAGCACTCGACTCGCCCTCTAACCTCTTAGGAGGACCCTCCGCTTCCTTCGAAGCTGATGCACCTTGGGGACGAATACCTGCAACAAAACCAAGGTCAAAAAAGGAGACGCAGCAAACAGGCGAAGACCAAGAGATCGTAGTCATACCGAAGGCCGATGTCACCTCGTCAGCCACATCGGAATCCAAGGGTCCCATCGGAAAGTTCTTACCAGACTCGACGTAAATGGCCGGCCCGCTCTCACCCGCCGAGTCCCCTGCAGACCACTCAACAGAGCTTGATTCCACAGGACTTCCTTTGGAGGTCCCAACACCCGAAGGACCGACATCAGCTACGCCACTCCCAGACTCTTGCGAGTGAGCGGAAGAGCTGGCTGCAGCCCTATAGGTGAATAGAGGATCATACTGGTCCCCTTGCTCCCCATGCTCCTCAGCTCCTGCAATAAAAAGCAAATGATGAGTTATTTAAAGTACGCTGAAGGCATATTAGATGGGGGGCCAATCTTACCAGTAGTCGGTTCAGCAACCGACAGCCCAGCCACTAATGGAGCAGCAGAAGGAGGCGCAGCAGAGGGCTCACCCTCTACCACGATGGTAGGAGTCTGGCGACAGTGCCTCTTCGCCGACGACTTCCTACGGGATCCACTCCCACGCTTCCTTTTTAAGTGGACATCAGAGTCCTCTTCTTCCACTTCTTCCACATGTTGTGAGGGAGCTGTCCCCACTACACCAGACCCGGCTTCACGAATATCAGCTTCATGGGCATCAGCCCTCGTCCTTACCTCAAAGCGAGGGCTCCCTGCATCAGAAGCCCCGCTGTCCTCTACAGCGATGAACTCCTCTATGCCAGGAACACGGACTCGTTTGCCCTTCATTTTATCAGAAGCCTTCTGCCTCATCCGATGAGAAATTAACTTCACACCCGAACGGTTAGCATTAAACCCAGCAGGTGTGGAGTTCGAAGCCGCATACCATTGGCAGAAACACAGGGTCGTCCAAAGGCCGGGATCCCTCAGCGGCGTGCGTAGCCACGCTCCAGTGCCATCCGCGGTAAAGAACCGCCAAGCACGAGCCCCATCAATGAGGCTCCCCATGAAAGCCAGGTCCGGATTGGGGTTGCCCACGTACAACTGGTCATACCCAAATTGGCGGGCAAACCGGCTCGGGACGTAGGGCTCCAGGTAGCAGGTATCCCCACTCCTGTACAGCAAATGCGAGGGCCGGATACAGACCAGCCACTCGAAAACACCCCGACTCATGGGAGACCGACCTGACTCCACATCATGGAATTCCTCGTTGTATCCTGCACCCCGCAGGCGAGAAAAACAACGGAACAGGCTATAAGCGTCATAACGACGCACTAACTTACGGGCCTCGGCCACATAAGTTTTCTTCCACGAACGGCCTTCAAAGCGACGGAGAAGCGCCGTTTGAACACCCTGTGGAGGGTCTTCCCCAGCTCCAATCAAACTGGGGCAGTGCAAGGCGAACCACGCCATCAAGTAGGTGTATGGTAAACCTACCCTAGGATTGGGTCCGTCACAAGGCAGGACGGCACCCTTCCCTCGCCTTGACGCCATTGGCCTGCAGAAAGCCTCCGTCAGTGCACGAAGGCCCCTCTGAATACAACACACCATGGCCGGGAGAAGACCCAGACGGTGGCCATGGACCAAGCGGACGGTAGGCAGCAGCACATTCGGATGGACGATGTCACCCGAAGAAGAAGGCACGACACACTTCTTTAACCAGATGGTTAAGAAGCCGGCGAGCAACGCCTTGCGAGACATAGGCCGACGGGCCTGATGGTGAAAGCTCCGAAGAACATCACCCTTCCCGAAAGGACCATCATCTTCTGCCACGACGATGTCCTTTTCAGCATGCACCTCCATCCTTGCCAAGATGTCTTCTTCAGCAACTCCGCAATGAGCTGCCTGAGGCGCACTAGTCATATCCGGGAACAAGTAATTCCCCCAGCTCTTCAAGCTCTTCGAGCTACCTTTGCCACCAGTGTGGATGCTGGAGCAAATGTGCAAATGGCACATCAATTCCCGATATGTCTCGAGCAGAGCAGGCTCCTGCTTCTCCAGAATAGCCAACTCCGCCTCACAGGGAAAGTACTCTTCATACGGAAGAGACCCGAAGGGCAAAGCAGAGATCTCCCGCATCTCGTGCAGGGCCATGCCCAACTCACCAACTGGGGTGAAGAAAGTCCCCGAGGCCGGGCAGTACAACTCAAGGATGGCGTAGAAGCACGCCACCTTCATCTCGATACCGTAGCAGGTCGCCCTGACGGCCTCATGGAGGTTTAACCTCTCTAAGTCCCCCTCAAAATGAGTGAGGATATAGTTGGTCAACTCCGCCCACCACGATCTAGGAGGGTGGACCCAACCGGGACTCCTGAAATCGGTGGCGGGGTAGTTCCCGTCAACTTCGCAGAACTGAGTGCCAAAGGTCGGCGCCGCAGCTGGGTTCTCTCCTACTGGAAGGTCCCGCGATACCTTCCCAGGGTATAGCCCCATTATGCTACGAGGATGGCCAGCCCTCGAATAGCCGGACTGGAATGTCAACCTCCCAACACTTACATACTCGGCATTTAGGCTCACGCCCCAAGCCATCTTCCGAGCCTGAGTCGCGCTCGCGAAAGAAGACAAAGCGAAATGCTGCTTAGTGGACGGGAGATAGAATCTCTCGCCGTCTAACTGGAAGATCCACTGGCCCTCACCGGCCTGCAGCTGGCGATCGGGATCAGGTGCAGCATCCCCGAACATGAAGTCAGGCTTTCTGTAAGCCTGACGGTCGATATCTTCAAGCGGAGCCGTAGTCAAGATGCTCCGCATGGCCTGCGGACGACCGCCCTAGATGAGCGTATCCCGCACAAGGGAGCTCGGCTCGCTGAACAATGAAGCCTGCCCATAGAACTGCAAGCTGATACTTCCGCCTGCTCGACTGGCTAGACCGAACAGACTGTTCTGGAGGCCGGAGGCGTAATGTACTGCAAAAACAGAAATGAGCTATGATTAGTTCACCAATTAAGTGGATGCGAAAGCATAAAAATTCACTAAGACATAGCCTCGCCCAGCAAGCAGGGCCTGCAAGGCGATAGCTTTAAAAAAAAAGCTTCGCTTCATGGATAAGACTGCATCTTTGCAGAAAATATCCAAAGCGCCAACTTCGCTTAAAGCAGGAAGTGGCATAGCCCTAAGGGCTGATGTCATCAAAAGGGCATTATGGTCAAAAGTCATTATGACTGAGAGGACTTATTCAAGTCCTTTTCCTCAAACAGTACGGAGATGGCCCAAGTTATAGCTTCGTGCGAAAGCCCAAAGAAGAACTGTTCAGTTCTTAACTCCCTGGTGCAAGCAAATAGGGAAGTTGAAGGGAAATGAGTTCCTGATAAGGACAGATCATATTCGATCATCCTAATGGTCAAATGTAATACCCCGTTTCCGTAATACGTACTAAGTTGCGTTTTCTGATTTTCGATCGTATTTTTCGATTTACTTCCCGTATTTGACCAATTTCAATTTCAAATATCATTTTCAAATATATTAGATTTTTGGTGAATTTCTGGAATTTTCTAAAATTAAAATGAATTTCTTCAAAACCGGTGTCGACCAGCGTCGCTGATCGATTCCCGAATTTTTATTTCACAAACAGTTAGGAATTTCTAGAAAGTCCTTTAGACTTTATTTCTTAGAATCGTATTTCTTATCCATATACTTTTTCTGAGAATTTTATGAATTTATGAAAATTCTTTCGGAGTCGGTAGGTAACTGATTCCGGGATTTTTAGTTTTAAAACTATAAAGTATTTCTTCAAACGGATTTCACTATACGTCTTCATATATTATTATTGATTTTTGGTAAAATTTACGAGTCGTTCCGAAATACTTGAATTTCGGACGATTTCGGTATTTTCCGAAATGTTTTCCCGCGTTCTTGACTTGAACCTGGGAATCCGTGTTTCCGGTATTTTCATTTTCCAAGACCAAGAAAATCTCTTCATTTATCAATTCTTTTCTTTTTCCTTTTCCCTATTTTCTTTTCCTTCCTTCACAACCACAAAAAATTCCATTTTCCAAATTTCCATTTTCTTCCAAAATTCCATCTCCACACATTCTCACCAACCTCCCTCATTTAATACATCTCTCTCTCTCTTTCTCATGGCCGGCCACCATTGGCCAAGGGAGACACCTCATCTCCCCTATTTTGCACAAAACCCCTCTCAATTTCTTTATTTGCATTCCCTTTACAAAAATCAAAACCTATATAAATCCTTTCCTTTACAAATCTTTTCTCTTTTCTTCACTTCACCAAGAGATTAGCCTTCACCATTTTCTTCTCCATCTCAAACCCTAACTCCAAAACACCACAAGGTCTTCATCTCCTTTTCAAGCAACGACTGCTTTTGGATTGTGATCGTCCGTAGTATCGCCGTGGAATCATTTGGTGATATTTATCGACACGATCTTTTCGGAACTCGTCAAGCCTCGATTTAACCGTTCAAAGTGAGTATTTTTACTCACCAAGACTAGATTACTTCTTTGTGTACATACGATGATCATTCATGTACACTTGTGTCATAAAAATCCCATTTTTAGGCCAACAAACAACCATCAGAAATTCTGTTCTGTTTTCTGTTTTCTTCACGATTAGTCGACTTAACCTAGGGCCTAGTCGACTAACCCACCTTAGTTGAAACGTAGTCTTTCTAATTTCACAGTTTTAGTCGACTAAGTCATATTACCTGTCGACTAGACCCCCCTAGTCGACTACATTTTTAGCCTAGTCGACTAATCTTTCCTTGGACCAGAAAACACCAACTCTCGGCCCCAGTCGACTTAGCCTAGATATTAGTCGACTTGAGACCCCTAGTCGACTACTATTTTCACCTAGTCGACTAATATTTCCTGGAATAAATCCTAACTTTCTGTATCACAGTTTTAGTCGACTTAGACCCCTATTAGTCGACTTAGGTATCTGTTAGTCGACTATACATTTCACTCTAGTCGACTAACTTTCCTGAAACAGAAACCCAACTCTCTGTTCCCAGTTTAGTCGGCTAATTCAGACTGTTAGTCGACTTAAGACCCCTATTAGTCGACTAACCCTTCCACCTAGTCGACTAATTCTGACTGTTTGACTTGGTTGATTCTATTCTGAATTTGGATCTTATTGTTGATACACGTGTGGCATATTATTCTTGTTCTTGCTTCTTAACTGATACTACATGACATGTTACTTGATAGACATTATCTCATACTGTTTCATGACTTGTTATTACATATCATAGCTCCATAACTTGTTAAAATGTGAATATCACCACTTATCATGCCATCACTTGAACCAAGCATGATACACTTGACTTTTGCATAAAATGGACCAACTTACACATGGTCGGGGGAAAACATGCGGATATCGATATGTGTTCATGTTTACAGTGGCTTTTAGGAATGTTGTGCAACTCATGTTCCGGTCTGACCTGTGGGCCTCCAGGGGACCGAGGGGAGTGCTTGCTCCCTCTATTACTGGTACCATCATGATAAGGGCATACATAAGTCCCTCCTGAATGGCCTAGCGGCTGGCTTCCGTCACCAAGCAACGGAACAATCCTGGACCGTTATCCCGGCATGTACGGGATCCACTGTAAACATAGTTCGTCGATACAACCGCTGATTTCCAATAACAACCTTGTTTACTAGGATATGGATCTATGTGCCCTGGGACGCTGGGTCCATAGCTAGATATCACAGTAAGATAAGTAATAATAATAAGACGTTAACTGTAGATTTATTGTATTAGAACTTTGTCTCTTCATACTTTTCATACTTGTTAGTTGATATTCCTTATATTGTTCCATCTTTCTTATTCATGTATCTTAGCCACTTGGCTATAGCTGTTTATTGTTATATGTCTTGATTCCTTGGATTTGCATATTCAGATTCTGAGACTTGGAACGAAGTGGAGCCATCCATAGAGGACCAAGCGTATCTGAGTGAGCAGGCTGATCAGATCTAGTTCCCTCGTGCCAGACTCTTCCTTTTGGCTCACGAGTCTCCATCTCTTACGTGAGCATCTTGTGTATATCTTTGTATATGTTCTTTTGGACTTGGTTGTGAAAACAAAACACTTGTAAAGTGTAACAGTTATCATAACTTGTATAACTTTGTATTAGTACTTTTATAGTTGGCATATGAATATACCACGCTTTGTGTTGTACTCTGATTCTTGTTGTACTTTTATGCTTAGCGTATATACGTGGGGGCATTTTCTGACCTACGTATATACGTCGCAGTGACGTCCCGTATCCGTGGAATCGGGGCGTTACATCAAATATCGACTCCAAAGGAGGAAGACAACCATCTCTAATCTGGGAGAAGAGTCTCTTACCAGTGACAGGTCGCTCAATGACCGGAGGAGGAGGGCCCTCCGCTGCAGAAGTCGCTGCTTCTTTTTCCCGCTCGTCTTTTGGGCGCCATCAAAGAAATGCAAAAGTTCTCGAAGTACTCTGAAGTAAAGGAGGAAGAAGGAGAGGAAAAGACAGAAATTTCTCTGAAAAAGGAGATCTTTTCCATGTTCAGCCCGATCGGGCTTTTATAGGCCAATCAGCGCCTGAAACGAGGCCTCGAAAAAAGGCCCATGCCGCCGTTTCGAATTAATTCGAAACAGCGCCCGAAGCGCCTTCCCGAGAAGCACCGGTTCAACTCTACTAAGAGTTAACTTCGCACTAGTGCAAAAGTGCGGACTTCGCACAATCCTTCAAGGGCTTCGCTGAAAGACCTACCTTAGCCCTCTAAAAAGCGTGCTGCTCGCGATACACACCAGTCTCGCGAAGATCATTCGAAGGAAGGACTATGTCCTTAGCTCCGCACACAGTTTAGCCCAGCAATGGCCAAACTCTCAGTGAAAGTAAGCAAAAATCAGATGATCAGACGATGAACTTTCATTGATTCAAAAGCAAGGGTACATTTGATATTACATCAAAGTTGTGTTTAACACACCAAGTTACCTAACAAGGTCATTTGCATACAAGCGGTTTTATCTGCTCCCAGGCCAGACCAACGGGACAGGAAGGGCCTTCCTCCTGCATAAGGCTATAATCAGTGGTGCCACAAGGACACGGTCATTTTTCTCCACAAAATGGCAGATCTTGCCAGGTCATTTTTGTTGAAGCCTGGCAATAAAAACCTATCGCCGCCAACACGATAGATCACGTATAATGGGAATTGGCAGTGGTACCAGTGATCTAACAGGCGCGATACCCGCCTTCCTGAAGTGGATCGCCCCCAAAGGCCACCAAAGTTGAAAGTCGGCAATGATGCCGGCGATCCCACAGGCGACGCCCATTATCTTGAAGCGGATCCTCTCCGATAAAGGCGGCGGCCAGCCTCACCTCAGAACGAATCATCTCGGATAAGAGGCTGCCAACAGCCTCTGGGACGCGCACTCGCTGCCCCGAATTGTTCCTCCTGCTTAAAAGTAAAGCTTCAACCGGGAAAGCATAAGGCGATTTCATGATTTCTTCCATCAAGTTACCAGACTGGCAAGCATAGCTCACTGCAAGGCAAATTGGAGCAAGTTAGCAGTCAAGCACAGAAAGAGCTGCAAAAACATTAAGTCAGATTCTTCAGCGGCAAAGTGATCCGACTTCAGTCAAAGCAGAGGATAAGCCCCGCCTGCACAGCAACCATGGGCTGGCTCAGCAAACGCCAAGTCCTAGCCTCACCTCTATGGCAAAGTCAGACACAGTCTCAACATTCACCAATATGGCAAGACTGGCTCAACCTTTGAAGAGACCAAGTCCTAAGTTCTGCCTGTGTAGCGGACTTAACATGCAGTGATCTTTCTCTGATCAAATCAAGACGATGGCTTCGCAGAAAGCCATGATGAGATCCTTCTCTGCAGATCAGCCAAGTGCAAGATGAAGATCGAGGAAGTTAATTCCTAAAGCAGCTGTCAAAGCTAAACTAAGGGAGATGAATTCCCTAAAATCGGTGAAGTCGTTGAACGATCAAGACTTACTGGTCCTTGGCCAGTTAGACAACCAGAGTGGGCTTTCCCACTAATTCAGAGATCTGAGTATCTCTCACAACCAAGAGAAGAGAAGGAAGGCAAAACATTTCTCTTCAGAGGACCTCAAGCGTCCTATTTATAGGCCCCATGGCCTGAGCGCAACCACCCCAAGCGTGGAAGCACGAGCGCGTTCAAGGCATTTATTGCGCCTTGAAGGAAGGGACGGTTTTCCCTTGGAACCGTGCAAAGGGAGAAAACGTCTCCCTCATAAAAGGCACTTATGGCGCCTTGAATAAAGGGAATATCCTCCCTTGGAAACGTGCAAATCGGAGAACATCTCTCTCGATTGGCGCAAAAGAAGGAATGATCCTCCTCGTAACCGCCCCACGGCAGTTGGCTTTGAAAAGGCAACAGGAGTTCCAAAGCGAACTTATTTCTTGGAAGCCCAGATGCGGAGCTACCCCGACGCGAAGCTACTCGCGAACCAGTGCAATTCTTCGGCGAATTCATCCCAAAGCAGGATTGAAGGCGAAGCTGAACTCAACCATCATGGCGACGTTCATACTCCACATACCATCACAGCAGTTCAAAGTGTTTCGGAGTCTGAGCTATTGCAGACTCTCGAAAACTTTGAAGGGGGTCTTGTTGACACTTAAAAAAGACAAGATTCTCATTGGTCCGAACGATGTCTAAACTTGTTGACATTTACAAAAGACAAGGGACAGACGAGCTGAAGACCAGTTTTCACCCACCTCCAAGGGACAAGGAAGCGGTTTGGACTCCACTGATCCAGCAAGCAGAACAGTGAGCCCGGGATGTTTCTAAACAGACCTCAGCAGGTCTAAAATGCTAGCATATAGCATTACATTAGCCCAAGGAGATAGCCTCGATTGAGAGGCTAGTATCATCCAACTTCGCCAGGAAGCTAAATGATAGCTTCGCCGAAAAGCCTCTTTTCAGGATTTCGCTAAGGATTGCCTCTAGCTCCGCTATGAGCTTCAAAGCGGGCAGCTCCGATATCAGCCTGATATGGTCAACCTTTGACCAATCAAATCTCCTGTGAGATTGGATCCAATCTGATCAAATCTGATTAGGATTCAAATATGACGGGTGATTGCCGCAATCTCTTGACTCTCTTGAAACGAGTAAGAGAATCAGAGAAAATCCTCCAACGAGATGGAAAGGATCAAAATAAATCGGAAAGATCGACCGACTTGCCATTTCTTAGCTCCGCAGAAGCTATCCTAGCCTCGCAGCAAGGCTACTTTCTAAATTCAAACAGATTCGGTTCAATCTGTTTCCATATCTTCAAAGGGGACGATTATACCCTTGCTTTCCCTATAAATAGCCCATCAAGGGTACAGGGACAGAGAGATCAGAGATCAGATCGGGAGAGACTTCAAAGAAGAAAAAAAAGAGAGGACTCCACAAGCAGAGGCTTCTTTACAACGCACCGTGCGTTCTCGAATTCAGAGACTCTTTAGAGAAATACTTCTCTCTTTCAGGGTGGTGATACCCTAACAACCTCTTTTCCTCAAGGAATCTCCGGAACCAGGCGAGAAGGAATTCCTCACAGAAGGCGGTTTTGAGAAGTAGCAAGAGGGTTCTACCAACCTTCTATTCTCTGATTCCCGGAACCAGGCGAGAAGGGAATCTCATCGCTCGCATCGTCAAAGGGACAAAGTGGTCGCGCGCTGACCAGACTCCTATCGGCACACTTCTCCAGGATCTCTGAGGAGATCTACTTGTAATCTTTTTTTTTAAGAATACTTGTAATTTAGCTCCTCAAACTCTTTTTTGTAAGTTTTCCCCTTTGCAAACATAATGGAAAACAGTAGGCCAAACTATAAATGTCATATCAAAAGTCAACCCCTTGAGGTTACTCATGACAAAGCCTTCGTCGTTAAACGGCCGGCTGGCAAAATGGGCCATATTGCTGTCCCAATATGACATGCACTTTTTACCTCAAAAGGCCATTAAAGGACAAGCGGTGGCAGATTTCCTAGCTAAACTTCCTGATCCGAGGGCCACCAAACTCTACGAGGATCTCCCAGATGAGGTCGCTGAAGTCTGTCTGACTCAGACATCGTTTGAAGGTCAAGTGTGGCAACTTTTCTTTGACGGTGCATCGAGAACAAGCCCAAAAGGACACATAGTAGCGGGGTAGGGGTAGTACTCGTCTCTCCACAGAACTACGTGATTCCTCGATCCATCTCGCTAACTGAGCCTTGTTCCAACAATGTGGCGGAGAACAATGCTCTTTTGATTGGGATGCAACTCGCCGATGAGATTGGCGTTAAAAATCTCGAGGCATATGGTGACTCCAAACTTATCGTCAGCCACGTTCGCGGGGAGTACGAAGTCAGACATGAAGATCTAGTACCCTATCACAACGCAACTGTCCGCATGGCCGAGAAGTTCGCAAACTTTTACATTGACCATGTGCCGCGCAAGCAAAATGCGCATGCAGATGCACTCGCATCCCTAGCTACCTCCTTAGCTCTTTCGGCTGGAGCAGTAGAAAAGATATTTGTCCACAGCCACGACCTGTATTGCCTGAGAATTGCTCCTGAGGACTGTCAGGAGCCAAAGGGAGATCGTCAAGATAAAGAAGCGCTGGAGTTGTCAACCGGTCCAAAGCCTAGAGACTGGCGATTCCCCTACATTGATTTTGTCTTATACGGCATCCTGCCCGAGGACACCAAAGAAGCGGCTGCCATTCGAAGGAAAGCCCCCAAATTCTACTATAATGCGATTACGCGAACATTGTATCGTAGATCGCATGACGGGATCTTGCTCCGCTGCCTTTCACCAAAAGAGGCACAAGAAGTATTGAAAGAAGCCCATGACGTATGTGTGGAGCCCATCAACCTGGCCCAAAACTGGCATATCGACTCCAAAGGTTGGGATACTATTGGCCCAAAATGATTGCTGACGCCATTACTTATGCCAAAAGATGTCACGCCTGCCAAGTACATGGCGATTTCATCCACCAAGCACCAGGGTATCTTCAGTCTACGACCTCTACCTGGCCATTTGAAATCTGGGGAATGGATGTAGTTGGCCCTATCAGCCCTCCATCATCAAAAGGACATCGGTTTATTTTGACAATAACTGATTACTTCTCCAAATGGGCTGAAGCCATTCCTTTTGAAGGAGGTAAAGTCATCTAACATGATCAAGTTCGTGAAACATCACGTCATTTACCGATTTGGTGTACCTCGGCGAATTGTCCATGACAATGGATCCCAGTTCATCAGTCAGGCTTTCTAGAGATTCTGCGCTAAGTTCAGGATCCAGAGTGTGTCCTCAATGGCATACTATCCCGCCGCTAATGGTCTCGCAGAAGCTTTCAACAAGACCATTGGCAAGCTCCTCAAGAAATTCGTTTCGAAAAGTCAACGTGACTGAGACGACAAGCTAGGTGAATGCTTATGGGCCTATCGCACAATTGTGCGAACCCCAACTAAAGCTACGCCGTTTTCTTTGGTATATGGGTGTGAAGCCGTGCTTCCACTGGAAATCCAAATTCCATCTTTATGGTCGCCTTGTCAGCAGAGATGACAACAGAGGAGAAGCATCGACAGCGACTCCAAGAATTGGAAACCTTAGACGACAAACGTCTGCAGGCTCAACAACAAATCGAGCTTTACCAAGCTCGAATTACCAGAGCCGTCAACAAGAAAGTTAAAGTGTGAACTTTCAAGAAAGGCGACCTTGTCTTAGCCGTCAGAAGACCCATGGTGATGACACACAAGACAAAAGGAAAATTTCAGCCCAAATGGGAAGGACCATTTGTAGTAGAGTCAGTCTACTCAAATGGATCATATCGCCTCATAACCTCAAATGGCGATACACTCATGATGCCCATCAATGGCAAGTTCCTGAAGAAGTGCTATCCTTAATGGTACATTTCCGCCGATCAAGTTAAAAGTACACCTCTGATCAAAACAAGAAAAGTTTCTTCACTACCATCCGACGACTCCGATGGCTAAGGATAGAGAAAAATGTTGGCTTCTAAGCCCAACATAAGTCTTCGACAACTCACTATGCTGAGGGGAATAGCATGGCTAGCCCAACTCAAACGGTAGTTGGTAAAGGCACCTCAAATCCGTTGACAGCTGAGAGTTTGCTAAAAAACCTAAGTGAACTTAGTTCCACTCTTTCCTCCAAAATCCCCTATCAATTCTCATACACAGAATGGTAGGTCCACAAAATGTAATCATTGCCACGTTAACACTATACCTCTGGTAATGAAAATTTTCAATGCTCCTTATCGAGTACAAACTTACTTGCCAACTCTACATGGAGTAGCAAACTTTCAAATTTGCCAAGTTAACACTACACCTCTGGCACTTCAAACTTCACTTGTTACTCTCATCAATAGAATGGCAGGTCCTCAAATTGCTCTTATCACGAGTCAATTTTTGTTAAGTTAATACCACACCTCTGACAAATTACTGTTAAGTTAACATTATACAGTACATCAAGTTTCTGTCAAGTTAATATCACACCTCTGACAGTCATCTTTCTCTCAGACTTCCATATCGAAGCTGAAATGAACGATGCTAAGTTAACACTACACCTCTAGCATCCAGGTCATTGCTAAGTTCAACAATACACTTATGGCCATGACTTTCCCTCGGACTTCCTTGCCAAAGTCGAGATGACCAATGCCAAGTTCAACATTACACCTCTAGCATTACCCTCGCTGTCAAGTTAAATATCACACCTATGACAGTGACACTTTCAGTTTTCCCAAACAAAACTGAAAAGCTTTTTAAGTCAAGTTAATATCACACCTCTGACTCACATCTTTGTCAAGTTAACACTACACTTCTGACAAGACTACGTTCAACCCGTTAAGTTAATATCACACCTCTAACGGTAAAGACTTTCCTAGATCCCCCGCGAATCTAGTCGCACTTGTTATTCTCCTCAACAGAACAACAAGTCTACCTAAAAATATTGTTAGGTTAACATTACACCGTTAACAGTGTTTTCATCAACTCCCCAGTTGAGCTTAATCAAGTTAATCCTAAACCTTTGATAAAGGCTCATCTTCCCTGGGAGTACGAATTCCACTTGTCACTCTCCTTTATAGAGTGACAGGTCCACAAAATTATCCTACCTCTGTCAAGTTAATACCACACCTCTGACAGCATTGTTGAATTTCCTGAAAACAGGATTGTTCTACAAAATTTGACTCGTTAAGGATTATCATTATAAGTTTGGCAAGTCAAAGATTCTTTGCTTCTATTCGCCTGACTAAAAAAAAAAAGTTCAAGACAATAGAAGGAAACAAAAAAGAAAAGTGTCACTTTTATTTATATCCAGGCATATGAAAGTGATACAAAACGCTCTCTTATACAATAAGATTGAGTGTTACAAAAAAGGAGTACAAAGAAGTCCCTCTCTCTCTCTCAAAGGTTGCACTCACTCCTTGAAGCTGCATATAATTCCAAGTACAAGATGTTTGGAAGGGCGCCAAAGTAGGATTGAACACTGTGGCGACGATCGGAAGCTGATTGCACCACGATGCATGATGTAAACATCGAAAGAGCCCATCGTTGACTAAGAGCAATGGTGTTCTTGAAGCCGAAAGACAGCAGAATCTTCTGATTCCACCTGACCATCCGAATGGAGTATGATCCTTCGTTGATGAACATCTCTACCATCAGAAAATCATCCAATGAGCATGGAGCTTTCCTCGATGTCACTTCTGGGGTAAAAGGAGGTTTTGAGACCTCACAGAGGATGCCCTCTTTTCGGTGACCTGCAGGAGGACCATACCCGCCACTATATCCACCACTACCCCCGCCGCCATGCTCCCTCTGACCATGCCATGCTAAGAAGCATGACTGATGCATTGAATCCAAAGAGATCTTGCGAGGGTCAGGGCCCATGACTTCTTCTCCAGTGATCGACCGTCGAACAAGTTCGCTGGCCGATATATTCTCCCAAGGGCCCAGCGAACATGAAAAAGGATGATTAAGCCTACCTGCAAGAAGCAACAAAATTAGAAGATTTGAAGCTTAGTATACTTCGACAGAAAAACTAAGTGACAGACGCAGCTATTGCTGAGGACTTCAGACGCAGGAATGACCCACACAGTGAGCCAAACTTCTGCGGTGGCAGAAACAGACGCGATCAAAACTGTGATACACACAGAATTCGAACGCAGTCTAGTTTTGCATCCGCGTCTAAGGTACAAGACACGAAGAGAATCAAACGCGAAAATTGCTGTCTCCCTGTTTGACGAACAGGGGTTGCAAAATTCAGGCCTGAAAACCTTCAGTCTAAGTTGAAATTCTTAAATCAACAGCCTCAGACGCGAGCTCCGTATGTAAAGCTCACGGTACAGGTGCCAAAGATCATTATACTCGCGTCCGGAGAATTTTGAGTCAGAATTTTCTAAATGGCGCGGCTTCCAAAAGATGGGCACACCAGTTAGACTTCAGAAGAAGATCAAGAAGACGAATCTCTTTAAGAGATAGCAAAACTGAAACCCGGTTGGGCTGAAAATTTCTTGGCAGACCAGGAAGTCATACCCGTAGCAACCCCTATTAAGGGTTGAACTTTCTGCATCAAGGCGCAGACATAAAAGGTGCTCAAGGAGACGCTTTTTGCTCTTGAAATCACTTGACAGTGATAATCTTCTGGAGAGATTAAGCAAGAGTATGAAAGCTCTGAGTCATCATCGTCCATGGAGGCAAGTCCTAGATTCAAGTCCTTGAAGGGAAAATGCAGAATCCTTTAGAGCACTCGCTCTCAAAGGAAAATAGTCTAAGTAATGGACTGCTAAAGGGAGAGGGTGAGCCCTATTTATAGGCAAACCATAACGCCTATAATTAATGGCTCGCTAATCAGAACCGTCGGCTTTAATGACTGCCCGAGTATCAAAGCCCAATGAAGGGCTGACACGTGGATCGTCGCTTCGGAAAGCATCGAAGACGCAAATCTCCAACCGCCAGCGCCGGTTTGGCATTTAAACACATTAACACCTAAACCCAATGAAGGGCTGACGCGTGGACTGTCGCTTCGGGAAACATCGGATGATGCGAGTCCCCAATCGTCAACGTCAACTTGACATTTAAAGATCCAATAAAATCTTTATGGCAGGCTGCATGTAACGCCTGGGAAGTTGCACCAAACGCAGACCTGAGCGCCGCGTCCAGAAGCTAACGTCCCTTTGTAAAATTAAAAACGGCATCCACTTGCATTCTAATTAAGAGAATCATCCGCGTCTCTTGGAGTGATTCAAAGTTGCGTCCCCTCAACAAAAGGGACCCATTTCTGAAGTCGCACTTTGAAGCTACAAAAGCTGCGTCCTAAGACTTACTTCTGCAATTCAGTTCAACGGTACACTGGCACAAGCAGACGACTGCCCACCCCTGGTTTAAAGTACACCAACGACAAAACTCAAAAGCATCGGGGAGGTTTAGACTGTGTATCTAGACACTCAACACGATCAATTTTGGCGGCTTCAAAGGGTTCCAAAGTACACTCACGGAGACCATACCCCAGATAAGATCAAACCTGAAGCATTGACAGTCCAGTCATAAAGGTGAACTCAGCTAGAGTCCAAAGTATTTCGAAATCCGTCTCAGCTAACTGCGGAATGTCAAAAACTTTGGAGGGGGTTCTGTAGGCTGTCTAAAAATCACTAAAAGACAAGTCATCAAAAGCAGAGTCCCAAACTCTAGACGCAGGGCTAATCTCAGCCATCACTGCAGCACCAAGGCGCGTGGGTCGAAACCCGCGTCTCAGCCATCCCTGCAGCACCAAGGCGCGTGGGTCAAAACCCGCGTCTCAGCACCAAGGCGCGAGGGTCGACACCCGCGTCTCAGCACCAAGGCGCGAGGGTCGACACCCGCATCTCAGCACCACGGCGCGAGGCCCGACACCTGCGTCTTAACACCAAGGCGCGTGGGTCAAAACCCGCATCTCAGCCAGTACTGCGGCACCAAGGCGCGAGTGTCCAAACTCGCGTCTCAGCATCAAGGCGCGTGGGTCAAAACCCGCGCCTCAGTTATAACTTTCCTGATTATGGGGCCAGTCACTGCCCACATAACGAGGAAGTTAACCCCTCATTGTGGAGTGTTTTTAGGGACACGTTCGCCCCTGAAACCTCTATAAATAGCCCCGTTGCTATGAGACAGATAAGCACATACGGTCGGTCAAATAGAACACACAGAGAGAGAGATCGAAGAGCTTGACTTGAGAGCTTCCACAGAGAAGGAAAGAGAGTCCAACTCTTCAGCTAACCTGCTTTGCCTGCAATCTCTTTGAGATTTCTGGCCGACAGAACTGTGTTACTCCGTCTGCCACCAAAGAGAAGATCCCCAAAGTACTTGACGTTCACCCGTCAACGGAAAATAAGATTCACTTTCCATCGCCACTTGAAGAACCCAGCATTAAATAAAGGGAGGATTCAAGACTCAACATCCTCCCTCCCTTGTAACTAGAGTATCAGTCCGTTGTAATTTTTCAATTGATTCAAGGAAATCTTACACGAGCTCATATCTTCCCACGCGTACAGTCGGTCGACCGGTCGGTCGACTGACAGACGTGCACAACCGTGCACGTCCTGGACACAAGGCACGGTCGACCGGCCGGTCGACCGGCCTGGCCTGGAATAGGTCCGGTCGACCAGCCCGGTTGACCGCCAGGCCTGAAACAGATTTTGTTAAGGGATTTTTTTGAACTTTGGAAATTTTTCAAATTAATTTTGAAGGGATATATGTGTAACACCCCATCCTCAAAATACGTACTCAGATGCGTATCCTGATTTTTTTTAACACTTTGTTATTTTTTATTTATTATTTTCTCTTATTTATTTCTCTTACAATGGAAGTACTACATGATTTGATCTCTCTGGTAATTAGATTGGGTCAATTTTCATTTAAAACACTATTTCCCAATATTTTAGATTTTTCATGATTTTTCAGATTTTTTTCTGAATTATTTTTATAAACACCCTAAAATCGAGATTAATCGGTATTGCTGGTTTATTCCTGGATTTTTAATTTACAACTGGGGTTAAATTTTGAGAAACCGCTTTCACACATCTACTTAGAATAATATTTACTATCTTAATTCATTTTTTGGGAATTTTCAAAATTTAACAGATTTCTGTCGGATTTGGCGTCGACCGATATTGGCGACCGATTCCAAGATTTTTAATTTAAAAAATATAAAGAATTTATTGAAACAAATTTCACCATAATTCTTAGAATAATATTCTTAATTTTTGAGAATTTTTGCGGGTCGTTCCGAGATACTTGATTTTCGGACGATTTCGGTATTTTTCCGAATGTTTTCCGCATCCGCAACCGAATCCTGGGAATCCACCACTCTAATTATTTTTTCTTTTTCTTGCAAGAAAATATTTTCCTTTTTCCATTTTCTTTTCCTTTTTCCTATTTTCTTTCCTTCCTTTTCCTTCCACCAATTTCTACAAAATTCTCCATTCTTCCATTATCTTCTAAAACTTTCCACCAAAAATATCTAAACACCAAAAATATCTTCTCCAAAATATCCAACCTCTCTCCCATCACCATGGCCGGCCAAGAGAGAGACACCTCACCCTCTCCATTTTACAAAAAACCCCCTCTCTAAACATTTTTTACATCACCTTCACAAATCCAATTCCTATATAAACCTTTCCTTCATCTTTCCACTTCATTTTTCTCTTCACCAAACTTTTACCACCACCAACTCCTCTTCATCTCCACCACAACCACAACCACTACAACTTCTCTAACTCCCTACCTTCATCTTCTTCCTCCTCCATCTCCATTTAAACCACCACAACTCTAAAAACTCCACCAAAGCCTCCACCTTCTCCTTTACCTTCTCCAAAACTACCACCACAACAAACCTCTCCACAAAACCACCACCCCATCATCTTCTCTAGGGCCGGCCACCCTCCTTGGATTGGGGCCGAGCTCTTCTTCGTCGGTAACATCGCCGATGATTATTCCGGTAATCGTTCACGATTATTCCGGTAATCATTCCGGTGACGATTACAACGACAACAACTAACATCACCATCACCTCTACTATTTTCCACCACCATCTTCACTTCCACCATCACTTTCACCATCACAACACCACCTCCATCTCCACTACTTCAACCTCCAAACATTACCTCTTCACTTTTTTTTATTACTCACCAAAATCCATCTTCTTCACCAAATAACACCACCACCAAAGAAATCACCTTCCCTTCCTCTCTCCCTCCCTCTCCTTGGGGCCGGCCACTTCCTAGGCCACCACCAAGGGGTGGCGCACCACCCTAGGGCCGGCGGCCACCCAAGGGCCAAGCCCCCTTTCCTTTGCTCACTTGGTGTTTTTCCTCTCCCGAAGATTCGGACGCGCAAAGCTTCAAAAGTGGCGTTTTAGGCGAGTGACTTTCCTCGCCAAGAAAATGGACTTGTATCAAAATCATTATTAAGATGTATTTTGTATCAGTGCGGTGTGGTTGTACGGATGTGTGTTGTAATCTGTGGACATGTCTTCACTTGAACAGGACTGATATACTGTAATGCTTGTAATAGGATAGAACAACTCGTGCGGACCATTCAGCCTCCGGTCTCTCACTATCTCGAAAGAGAAGTGATTTGAGACCGCCAGGTTTCTCAGCGCCGCCTCCAGACCATTCGGCCTCCGGTCTCTCACTATCTCGAAAGAGAAGTGATTGAGACCGTCAGGTTTCTCAGCTCCATCTGGTGAGCATACTTAGCACTCAGCGCTTTACCACTAAATTCGTCTAGGTAAGATGCTGCCGGATTTGCTACTCACACTGTACGCCGAGTTGTCCCGGTAATCTTGCCAGACGCTCCAGTGTCAAACACTGTTAGCTGTCTGTGCCTCTAGCTTGCTTAGCTCTACTCATTTATGCTCAGCTACTACCTGATAATTGCCCCTGGTTATTACATGACTTGTCACCTGACGAATATCACCCTCTTGTCATGCTATCACTTGACACCCTGCATGATATACTTGACTCTCATAATTATCACGATAACGGGAATGATAACCTGACATCATGTTTTCATCTTGATATATTATAGTACATACTGTACTCCTGAGATACCTGTATTCCTGATATTCCTGACTTGTTCCTGCTCATTCCCGAAATCTGATAATTATCTGATAAACCGTAAAATGAGACAACTTACATTGGGTCGGGGGAAACTTGCGGCTATCAGTATATGTTCGTGTTTACAGTGGTATTAGGCATGTTGTTCAACTAAAACTTCCGGTCTGACCTGTGGGCCTCCAGGCGACCGAGGGGAGTGCTGGCTCCCTCCTTCTTGGTACCATCTTGATAAGGGCATCCTATAAGACCCTCCTGATCGCCTTGCGGCAGGTTCTGTCCACCAAGCAACGGAACAATCCTGGTCCGTGATCCCGAGTATGTACGGGACCCACTGTAAACATTGTTCGTTGATACCCCCGCTGGTTTCCAAGAACAGCCTCAACTTACTCAAATGTGGATGTATGTGAGGTAGGACGCTATGGCACATACCTAGACATATGAGTAGGATGAGTAATATGATTATTAAAAAGTGATAATATCGATGCATTCGATCTATAACACGTTGTGCCTCCTTTACATGCTTATTATTCATAATGCTATGTCAACTCTCATACACTTATCTCTTATGCCACTTGGCTGTAACCTGAACATTTGTTTGGGAGGTTCTGACTCCCTTGAATTTGTATGTTCAGGTTCCGAAGCTTGGATTGAAGTGGAGCCCTCCACCAAAGATCAAGCTTTCCTTTCAGAGCAGGCTGACTAGTCTCGGTTCCTTTCGTACCCGACTCTTCCTTCTAGCTCGCGGGATTTTCCTTCAGCTCGTGAGCATCTTGTATTCATATTGTAAATTTTACTTTTGTACCTGGCTGTGATATAAGATACATGTAATAGTATATCACACTCAGTGATAACTTTGTAAATTGTACTCCTTATGTTGGCATGTGTATAAAGACTATGTATTGTCGTACTGTGATTCTTGCCGGTACTGATGTTTAGCGCATATACGTATGGGTACTTATGACCTGCGTATATACGTCGCAGTAATGTCTCCGTATCCGCGGGATCGGGGCGTTACAGGTTGGTATCAGAGCCTAAGTTCTCACACCTACAGTACAATCAAGCAGCAAATTAATGGAATTTTAATTTGCAATTGCTATGCATAAGTCTCAGTTATACAATCCAACTACAATGTACAAAGTTATCTATTCCTTCTTGACTCCTTCCCTTATGTCCTAAAATCCTTCTATCTTTCCAGTTTCCAGTCATCTTTTACCAACATAAATATGGATAGAAGGACGGGTCGTAACAGCTCCAGACAATTACCAAATGGACCCACGGGAGAGAATGCTGATATTATGAGGGTTATCCAGAATATGATGGAGAATCAACAAAAGCAGACAGAACTCCTTCGGCAAGAGTTAACAACTCCTAAGGAACAAAGGCCGGGAAACGTATCAGACTTTAGGCGGTTGCAGCCGGCAATATTCACAGGAGGAGAGAGACCACTAGATGCCGAACAATGGCTGATCGACACCACAGATCTTTTGAACGCAGCCCGGGTCCCAAAAGAAAATCAGGTAGGGGTTGCCAAGATTCAACTAAAAGATGTAGCTAGGACCTGGTGGCTAGCCGAAGAAGCAAGATTGGAGAAACCCATCACTTGGGACCAGTTTTCTAAGAGCTTTTATAATAGATTCTTCTCTGTCACAGCTCAGAAAGAGATGGAAGAACAGTTCATCAGACTTCAGCAATGGAACCGGTCTGTGGATGAGTATGCCGCTGAGTTCTTAAGACTTAGCCGTTTTGCTTCATATATGGTGACCGACGAAGAGAAGCGGGCAAGTAGATTCCAACAGGGCTTACAAATGGATATTCAAGTCCTCTTGATTCCCCAATAGCTGAAAACATATTCCCAAGTCCTCACTATTGCTCGGGAGGTGGAGCGAGGACTGGAGAAAAGGAAATTTAACCTGATAAGGAATCAGGCCATGAAGAGGCTACTTCCACAATTGGGGAGAGGAGGTCCATTCAGAGCTGCAAAAGTCCCGACAATGAGACGACCATTTCGACCAGCCCCCTTTCAGATAACCCAATCATTTCCTGTTTGTAATTATTGCCAGAAACCAGGTCACTCTCAACAAAATTACCGAAGGGCAAATGGATTATGCCTGGCATGTGGTTCCCGTGACCATACAATCGAAGGCTGTCCCCATAAAAGAACGGGAATAGTAAACCAAGCCTTGCCAGCACCTCCAGTACCAAATGGACAGAGGAACCAGGGACCAATGGCTAGGAGGACCCTTCCCCCTCCCCAACAGCAAGTTATCCGCCCAGTCCAAAGGGGAGTTAGGACTGCAGCAGGTCGCGGAAGGGGACAAGCTTACAACTTGACAGCGGAAGAGGCCGAGACTTCTGAAGAGGTGGTGACAGGTAAGATCAGGGTACACTCAAAACCTGTTCTAGCCCTCTTTGATTCGGGTGCTTCTCATTGTTACATATCAGATCGTTTCGTTGCCTTGCATTTTATACCTGTTAAGTCTTTAGACCACCAATGGGAGATTAGTACAGGGAATGGAGTAGTTATCTCCACTAAAATTTGTATTGATTGCCCTGTAGAACTATGTAACAAAACATTGGCCATAGATATGCTCATACTAGATACCAAAGGGTACGACGTAATCTTAGGCATGACCTGGCTCAGCAAATACTATGCGGTTATTGATTGTCGGAATAAGAAAATTAATTTCAGAATTCCACTTCAGCCTGAATTTCAATTTGACGGGGAACTTAAGTCTGCCAAGAGAAAAACTCAGATGACTACTACCGAGATTCAGAAGAAGGGAGTACCGGTTTGGGATGAATTCCCAGAAGTGTTTGCTGAAATCTCAGGACTCCCACCTGACAGAATGATTGAGTTCTCCATTGATACCATTCCAGGCACAGTTCCAATATCCAAAGCTCCGTACAGAATGGCACCCACTGAGTTAGAGATTCTAATGAAATAGCTGCAAGAATACTCTGATAAGGGGTTAATTAGGCCGAGTACTTCGCCATGGGGAGCTCCTGTACTATTGGCAAACAAAAAGGATGGTGGTAAACGGTTATGCATAGACTATAGAGAATTAAACAAAGTTACCATCAAGAATAAGTATCCCTTACCCAGAATTGATGATCTTTTTGATCAACTTCATGGAGCCCGAGTATTTTCTAAATTAGATTTACAATCGGGTTATCATCAGCTAAAGGTGAAGAAAGGAGATATTCCAAAGACAGCATTCAGGACTCGCTATGGTCATTACGAGTTTCTAGTCATGCCCTTCGGAGTCACCAATGCCCCTGCAGTCTTTATGGATTTGATGAACAGAGTGTTCTCGCCATATTTGGATCAGTTTGTAGTTGTATTTATAGATGATATCTTGATATATTCCAAGAATGACAGAGAGCATGCAGAACACTTGAGGATAGTGTTACAGACTCTCCAGCAGGAACAACTTCATGCTAAGTGGAGCAAGTGTGACTTCTGGCTAGACTGTATAGCTTTCCTTGGACATATGATTTTAGAAGAAGGAATTTCAGTTGACCCTAGCAAAATCCAGGCAGTAAAGGACTGGCCAATTCCAAAGACAGTAACAGAAATTAAGAGTTTTATTGGATTAGCTGGATATTACCGGCGTTTTGTCCAAGATTTCTCTAAGATCGCAGCCCCATTAACAAAGCTCACCCGAAAAGGAGAAAAGTATATATGGACAGAGGAATGTACTGCAGCATTTGAACAATTAAAGAAAAGACTCATTACAGCTCCAGTCTTAAGGACTCCCTCAGGAAGAGGAGGGATGGTTATATACAGTGATGCATCTGGAAAAGGCCTGGGGTGTGTATTAATGCAGCATGATCATGTCATAGCTTATGCATCCAGGCAATTGAAACCACATGAGAGAAATTACCCAACTCATGACTTAGAGCTGGCAGCAGTAATATTCGCATTGAAGATCTGGAGGCATTATCTTCTGGGAGACAAGGTGTTAATCTACACTGATCACAAGAGTCTTAAGTATATTTTCACGCAGAAAGAATTAAACATGAGACAGAGACGGTGGCTTTAATTGATGGCGGACTATGATATAGACTTACAATATCATCCTGGCAAGGTCAATACAGTACCAGATGCATTGAGCAGGAAGCCAGAAAATAAAATACTCGTACAACTCACTCAACAGAAGGAGTTGATTCAGGACATCACAAAATTGGACTTAATACTAGTACGAGGAACTGATAAGTCAGGACAGTTAATGACTTTTCAGATTCAATCAACCCTGATGAATGAGATTAAAGAAGCTCAAAAGGAAGATCCCAGATTACAGAAATTCAGAGCTCAAGTAGAGGCTGGATTAAGAACTGATATCCGTATTCATTCGGATGATGCACTTTATTTTGGTAACAGAATTTGTGTTCCCCAAGGAGAAGTTCGACAGAAAATTTTGGCAGAGGCACATAGTTCGGCTTATTCCATACACCCAGGGGAAACTAAAATGTATCAAGACATAAAGCAGCAGTTTTGGTGGAATGCTATGAAGAGGGAGATAGCCCAAAATGTGGCCAAGTGCTTAGTTTGCCAGCAGATAAAGATAGAACACCAGAGAACAGCTGGACTTCTACAACCCTTACCGATACCCGAATGGAAGTGGGAACATATCACCATGGATTTTGTCACGGCTCTACCCCGCAGTCCTAAGGGTAATAATGCAGTATGGGTAATCATCGATCGCCTCACAAAATCAGCTTACTTCATACCATTCAGAGTAGGTCAAAAAACAGAAGTTCTGGCAGACAAATATATGAAGGAAATAGTTCGTCTGCATGGAGTTCCGGTTAGCATCGTATCAGATAGAGACACAAGATTCCGATCACATTTCTGGGAAAGTCTCCAAGAAAATCTAGGAACTCGTCTGAAATTCAATACTTCATATCACCCCCAGACAGACGGACAGTCTGAACGAACTATTCAAATTCTTGAAGACATGCTGCGAGCCTGTATGATTGAATTCAAAGGGTCATGGGAAGACTATCTTCATTTGGCTGAATTCTCTTATAATAACAGTTATCAGGCCAGTATCAAGATGACTCCGTATGAAGCCTTGTATGGTAGAAAATGTAGGTCACCATTATGTTGGGACGAAGTCGGTGAGAGAAGACTTTTGGGGCCAGATATACTAATTCAGACAACAGACAAAATCAGAATTATTAGAGATCACCTCCGGGCAGCACAGAGCCGACAGAAAAGTTGGGCTGACACTAACAAAAGACCATTGGAATTCAGAGCAGGTGATCATGTATTTTTAAGGATATCACCAACAAAAGGGGTAATCCGATTCGGTACACGTGGGAAACTTAGTCCGAGATATATTGGCCCATTCGAGATTTTGGATCGCGTGGGAGATGTAGCTTACCGATTGGCATTACCGCCGTCGTTAGAAGGAATTCATAATGTCTTTCACATATCACAGTTACGGAAGTATGTCAAGGATGAGAGTCATATTCTAAATCACTCTGAACTGGAACTACGACCAGATCTATCCTATAAAGAGCAACCTATGGCCATTCTGGACAAAAGTATCAAGACTCTGAAGAATAAGGCAATACCGTTAGTATTGGTTTCTTGGAATAGGCATGTTCCAGGGGAGGCCACGTGGGAACGAGAGGATGTTATTCGTGAGCGTTACCCTCAACTATTTACATCTTAGTTGGTAAAATTCTTTCTTCCTATTCTTCTCTACCGTCATATTCCCCTTCCTGAAATTTCGAGGACAAAATTTTTTGCAAGGTGGATGGATTGTAACACCCCATCCTCAGAATACGTACTCAGATGCGTATCCTGATTTTTTTTAACACTTTGTTATTTTGTATTTATTATTTTCTCTTATTTATTTCTCTTACAATGGAAGTACTACATGATTTGATCTCTCTGGTAATCAGATTGGGTCAATTTTCGTTTAAAACACTATTTCCCAATATTTTAGATTTTTCATGATTTTTCAGATTTTTTTTGAATTATTTTTATAAACACCCTAAAATCGGGATTAATCGGTACCGCTGGTTTATTCCTGGATTTTTAATTTACAACTGGGGTCAAATTTTGAGAAACTGCTTTCACATATCTACTTAGAATAATATTTACTATCTTAATTCATTTTTTGAGAATTTTCAAAATTTAACAGATTTCTGCCGGATTTGACGTCGACCGATATTGGCGACCGATTCTAAGATTTTAAATTTAAAAACTATAAAGAATTTATTGAAACGAATTTCACCATGATTCTTAGAATAATATTCTTGATTTTTGAGAATTTTTGCGGGTCGTTCCGAGATACTTAATTTTCAGACGATTTCGGTATTTTTTCGAAAGTTTTCCGCATCCGCAACCGAATCCTAGGAATCCGCCACTCTAATTATTTTTTCTTTTTCTTCCAAGAAAATATCTTCCTTTTTCCATTTTCTTTTCCTTTTTCCTATTTTCTTTCCTTCCTTTTCCTTCCACCAAATTCTACAAAATTCTCCATTCTTCCATTATCTTCTACAACTTTCCACCAAAAATATCTAAACACCAAAAATATCTTCTCCAAAATATCCAACCTCTCTCCCATCACCATGGCCGGCCAAGAGAGAGACACCTCACCCTCTCCATTTTACAAAAAACCCCCTCTCTAAACATTTTTTTACATCACCTTCACAAATCCAATTCCTATATAAACCTTTCCTTCATCTTTCCACTTCATTTTTCTCTTCACCAAACTTTAACCACCACCAACTCCTCCTTCATCTCCACCACAACCACAACCACTACAACTTCTCTAACTCCCTACCTTCATCTTCTTCCTCCTCCATCTCCATTTAAACCACCACAACTCCAAAAACTCCACCAAAGCCTCCACCTTCTCCTTTACCTTCTCCAAAACTACCACCACAACAAACCTCTCCACAAAACCACCACCCCATCATCTTCTCTAGGGCCAGCCACCCTCCTTGGATTGGGGCCGAGCTCTTATTCGTCGGTAACATCGCCGATGATTATTCCGGTAATCGTTCACGATTATTCCGGTAATCATTCCGGTGACGATTACAACGACAACAACTAACATCACCATCACCTCTACTATTTTCCACCACCATCTTCACTTCCACCATCACTTTCACCATCACAACACCACCTCCATCTCCACTACTTCAACCTCCAAACATCACCTCCTTCACTTTCTTTTTATTACTCCACCAAAATCCATCTTCTTCACCAAATAACACTACCACCAAAGAAATCACCTTCCCTTCCTCTCTCCCTCCCTCTCCTTGGGGCCGGCCACTTCCTAGGCCACCACCAAGGGGTGGCGCACCACCCTAGGGTCGGCGGCCACCCAAGGGCCAAGCCCCCTTTCCTTTGCTCGCTTGGTGTTTTTCCTCTCCCGAAGATTCGGACGCGCAAAGCTTCAAAAGTGGCGTTTTAGGCGAGTGACTTTCTTCGCCAAGAAAATGGACTTGTATCAAAATCATTATTATGATGTATTTTGTATCAATGCGGTGTGGTTGTATGGGTGTGTGTGTTGTAATCTGTGGACATGTCTTCACTTGAACAGGACTGATATACTGTAATGCTTGTAATAGGATAGAACAACTCGTGCGGACCATTCAGCCTCCGGTCTCTCACTATCTCGAAAGAGAAGTGATTTGAGACCGCCAGGTTTCTCAGCACCGCCTCCAGACCATTCGGCCTCCGGTCTCTCACTATCTCGAAAGAGAAGTGATTGAGACCGTCAGGTTTCTCAGCTCCATCTGGTGAGCATACTTAGCACTCAGCGCTTTACCACTAGATTCGTCTAGGTAAGATGCTGCCGGATTTGCTACTCGCACTGTACGCCGAGTTGTCCCGGTAATCTTGCCAGACGCTCCAGTGTCAAACACTGTTAGCTGTCTGTGCCTCTAGCTTGCTTAGCTCTACTCATTTATGCTCAGCTACTACCTGATAATTGCCCCTGGTTATTACATGACTTGTCACTTGATGAATATCACCCTCTTGTCATGCTATCACTTGACACCCTGCATGATATACTTGACTCTCATAATTATCACGATAACGGGAATGATAACCTGACATCATGTTTTCATCTTGATATATTATAGTACATACTGTACTCCTGAGATACCTGTATTCCTGATATTCCTAACTTGTTCCTGCTCATTCCCGAAATCTGATAATTATCTGATAAACCGTAAAATGAGACAACTTACATTGGGTCGGGGGAAACTTGCGGCTATCAGTATATGTTCGTGTTTACAGTGGTATTAGGCATGTTGTGCAACTAAAACTTCCGGTCTGACCTGTGGGCCTCCAGGCGACCGAGGGGAGTGCTGGCTCCCTCCTTCTTGGTACCATCTTGATAAGGGCATCCTATAAGACCCTCCTGATCGCCTTGCGGCAGGTTCCGTCCACCAAGCAATGGAACAATCCTGGGCCGTGGTCTCGGGTATGTACGGGACCCACTGTAAACATTGTTCATTGATACCCCCACTGGTTTCCAATAACAGCCTCAACTTACTCAAATGTGGATGTATGTGAGGTAGGACGCTATGGCACATACCTAGACATATGAGTAGGATGAGTAATATGATTATTAAAAAGTGATAATATCGATGCATTCGATCTATAACACGTTGTGCCTCCTTTACATGCTTATTATTCATAATGCTATGTCAACTCTCATACACTTATCTCTTATGCCACTTGGCTGTAACCTGAACATTTGTTTGGGAGGTTCTGACTCCCTTGAATTTGTATGTTCAGGTTCCGAAGCTTGGATTGAAGTGGAGCCCTCCACCAAAGATCAAGCTTTCCTTTCAGAGCAGGCTGACTAGTCTCGGTTCCTTTCGTACCCGACTCTTCCTTCTAGCTCGCGGGATTTTCCTTCAGCTCGTGAGCATCTTGTATTCATATTGTAAATTTTACTTTTGTACCTGGCTGTGATATAAGATACATGTAATAGTATATCACACTCAGTGATAACTTTATAAATTGTACTCCTTATGTTGGCATGTGTATAAAGACTACGTATTGTCGTACTGTGATTCTTACCTGTACTGATGCTTAGCGTATATACGTATGGGTACTTATGACCTGTGTATATACGTCGCAGTAATGTCTCCGTATCCGCGGGATCGGGGCGTTACAATATGACTAAGTATCATGCTTAAAAGATAGGTATACATGATATAAACATGATATAAAATTTATAAAAATTTGAGTCATGTATAGTTATCAAGGCATGAACTTAAATCAAAAGCCAAAAATAAAAACAGTATTTTTGAATGTGTGTGTGTGTGTTCTTGAGCCAATTTACCACAACCTCAAACTTTAACAAACTAAGTCTTACATAGGTTATAGGTGACTACAAAGTCTTCAAGTGGGCTCATCCATATGTGATCCTGAAATCTTGTATCTTGAACCCGAAATGAATCGACTTGAGTCAAAACAACCTTCCTTTAGGGAAGAACACTCCATGAATCCTTTGAAAGTACACCTAGAGGGGGGTGAATAGGTGTAGTGCTAATCTAATGAGCTAGCAGCGGAAATTAAAACTAATTGCAATCACACTTAGTACAACACACAAGTGTAGCCAAATTTCCCGTGAAGGGCTCTGGACTAACTCCTCTTGATTCCCCTAGATATGGGTTGAGGTGCTATATGAAGTTCTTGTGCTTAAGTACAAGTGAGGCACACACAAGCAAGCCAAGCATATAATGGATGATAAGCAATATGAAATAATGCAAGGCACAACATAAGCAATATGAATGAATGCTATGAAAGATGCTATGATGCTTTGCACAAATAAAAGAGTGAGAGAGTTGAGAGACAATGGATCAAACGCAAACACAAGTATATGTTCCGAGGTTCGAGCCCCTAGCTCTACGTCCCCGCCTTCACCACCGTGAAGTATTTCTAATCCACTATCTCCCACCGAGGGAACCTCCACCGAGGAGGATTTGTTACAACACCGGGAGTACCGAACTCCTCTCACAATACAACCTCCAATGAGGCAAACAAGCACCACCTCACACAAGAGGGGTAGGCCCTTAGCCAAACAACCACAAACAACTTCTTTTTTCCACAAACTAAGATCCTATAGAATAGGATAGATGATAGGCTCAAGTGTGAAAAACAAGAGTTTTGATCAAAAAAAATCTCTTAGGAAAAATACCAAATGAATATAGAAATTTAGACCAAGAAATAAATTCCCAAAACCTATTTTCTTTGAAATAAACAAAACACTTAAAAACAAATAAGATGGATCTTTTTGACACAAAAACTATTTTAAAAACTTGTTTAAAACACCAGTAGATAGGAGAAATTTTTGCTCTAGAAATCTTAGTTAAAATCCCCAAGAGATGGGGTATTTATAGGCTTCTCCAAAAACTAGCTGTTAGGCTGATCTGTCAGCCTGACAAGCGGGCGGTCGACCGCCCGGTCGACCGCCAACGGTCATAAATATGACCGCTGGAGCAGCCCGGTCGACCGCAGATTTACAGAGAGCAAACCTCTATGTCCGGTCGACCGCCCGGTCAACCGGCCCAGTTCCCTGGCCAGACGTGCACGGACCTGTGCACGTCAGTCGACCGACCGGTCGACCGGCTCTGTAATACGGTCGACCGGACCGGACGACCGCCAGGGCCTGGCGGACAATTAATCTGGGTCAGAAAAACATATTAAAAATATTTCTAAAAATTCATATAAATCTTGTAAAAATCCCCAAAAATAGTTTTAATATTTTGCATTGATATATAAACATGTGATAAAAGTTTCAACTCAAATATCAAGCAATTTGAACTATTTTTGTGTTTTACAAGTTTTTCCAAAAACCAAAAACTTATTTTATCAAACTTGGATTTTTCAATAGGAAATCTGATTTTTCTTAAAACACATAGAAATACAAAAACATGATATTTAAACACATTGAAGCATGATGCATATGGACATAGGTCCAATATACATGAAACATATAGATATCATAGTTTTTGTCATTAAATTTAAAAATATGTTATGTTAAAATACCAAAACATAAAACTCATGAATAGGTATGTCAAACTAAATTTGTCTAGGAAGTTAAGCATGCATGTATATAGAACATAAACCAATTAAACTTGTTTTGATCTACAGTTCATGAAAACAAATATCGGTTAAATTAAAAACTGAAAAACCAATATCCAAACATAAAACGTGTGTGTATTGTGTACTTGAGCATATCAACTATTCTTATCTTTACAAATGGATCTAAAACTCAAACTAAATTAGGATACCTAAGTCTTCTTGACGATCTCCATCTTCAAGTCGACTCGGTCCAAAACTCCGTGATCCACGAGCGAGTGCTCTATATCATCATGATGCTCGGGCTCTGGAATCACCACATGAAGGCTTCAAAACTCATCTTGTTGAAGTTATCACCAACTAATATCTTGCTTAAAGATCTGAAACTAAAATCACAAGATTATTAGTAAACATAACTACATGAGTTAATCATCATCAAAACTAGAGTGGAAAGGCCTCTGGGCCAACAATCTCCCCCTTTTTGATGATGACAAAACTCATGGAGTTATATATGCATGGATTAGAGTTAAGCTTCAAAGAAAATCCCCCTTAACTCATGCATAGGAAATAAACAATAAAAATAGACAATGAATATTAAACATGCAAATGCATAATCATGCATAAAACAAGTTCTTTAAAAAAAAAACTCTTGATACCAAAAATAAAAACAAGTAATGCTCTTGATACCAATAAATAAACAAATAATGTTCTTTTTCTAAAAACATAAATCATGCATACAAAAACATACAAAAATAATGCATATAAAACCACAAATTCTTCTCCCCCTTTTTGTCAATCATCAACAAAGGGGTAAACCAATAAAGAAACGCAAAATAATATGTTCTCCCCCTTTTTATCTAAAACAAAAAAAACAAGGTTTAATAAGGGGTACAAGTAAAAACGAAACCAACAAATTCTTCTCCCCTTTTTGTTCGAAACAAAGAATCAATAAAAGGATATCACCCCCTTTTTGTCTAAAACAAAATAATGAAAATAAGGGGTCAAAACAAATATGATACCAATAAAATATGTCAATGAAGTGCATCTTGATACCAATAAAACGAGAACATAAAAATATTTAAGAAATGCCTATACTAATAGAAGGTAAATAAGGCATTGAAACAAATTTCACTTAAACAATTTTATATTATAAATCAATTGAAAGTAAAATGAGGCATTGATACCAATTGAAAATGAAAACAAAATCTTGATACCAATTGATAAGTAAACAAATAACATATCAATGATAAATAAACAATCTTGATATCAAATTGAAAGTATTATACTTTAATAGCATATGATACCAAATTTCATTCAAAATTAAATCAAAATTCATTTGTATAATCATAAAGTGTGGGAGTGAAAATCAAATACCAATTGAAAGACAAATCAAAAATTCTCTCCCTTTATGAAATACCAACTAAAATAATGTGTAGGCTCAAATTAAGATACCAATTGAAAACTGAATCAATTGAACAAAATTGAAGCTCAAGCTTTAGCATAAACAAAATTTTGTGCTTAAAGATATAGGGATATAATATAATAAGCACAAATAAAACATATATATGTATGAAAAGTTAGATACCAATTGAAATTGATACCATTAGAATTGAAAGCATACATACATATAACATATGAGTATACAAGAAGAATCAAAACTGATACCAATTGAAAGAATTCAATGATACCAATTGAAACATCAATAATGATCAAATGTATACATCATATACCCTATCCTCCCAACACATGCTTATGTTTAAAATGATTTTCAATATAAAGCATACATAGGCATGGTCTCTCAACCATCCGCCCGTAGATGGTAGGGGTTTTCAAAAATAGGTTTGAAAAATATTGTATGTTAGAAAACAGCTACCAAAACGAAGAATATCGCAACTAGTTAAATGAAAAACTTGTTAATTAGTACGAAATCCTTCAAGCAAGGAATAAAATAAAATATTTTTCATAAAACATGAAATCCACATGATATCCTACACTCAAATCAATGAAGCATATAAATGACTCATGAAAACAGAAACATGAGCAAACAATAATTGTGAGTGTACAAATAGAATGTGAATCACATAATCATAAAAATATTTAATTTAGCTCAATATTCCTTGAAACATGAAAACATGAAAACATGAAAAATCAAATTTTCATTGAAATAATTTATATTTCAAGGTATATGTATGTCATATACAAACTAAAGTATACACACATATCCTAAACACAATGAGTCCACAAAATGTATATGCATTAAGGCACGTGGCTCAAAGGATACACATGTATAGTCAATAGTTTGGACAAATAGACATATACATGAAATTTAAACATAATCATAAACAAATCCAAAAATGGGAATACAAGTTTAAAATGCATGAATCATCAAAACTAGACTATACTAGCACATCTAATGGGGACAAATAGGCATTCAAGTACAAACATATATAGATTTATTTGTGACCCACTATATGCACAAGTATAAATCCTAGTTTTCATGAAAACTAGGATTTAAATATATATTCAAATCATGAAGCATAAAACAAATCATAAATCAACATGATAAATTTTAAAAATGATTATTGTATAAATTCACATGCTATTAGAATTATGATAAACATGATAGCTAAACCATGGTGAGAACACAAAAAATAATAAACCATATTAAACATGGGTGTCTCAAAATGCTATACATGTATGTCAAAGATCTAATAAACATGGCATTTAGCATACTAATCAAAACATGAAGTATCAAAACAAAATCATAAACATCCATATGATCATTATGTATATGCATATGCATTAGATCTAGGGCATATATATTAGTTTAAAACAAGGTGAGAATACTAAAGATAGATCCATATAAACATGGATGTCTCAAAATGCTATACATGCATGTCAATGATCTAATAGTCATGGCATTTACATACTAATCTATAAACAACCAAAACATTCTATAAACAATGATATGAAAAGCATGTACATAAAAATAGGAGTTAGAGATTTATACCAAAACCGGTGAGGGCACTTCTCTAGTCTCCAAACCAAGGTGGTCCTCCCACCAAACGTCCCTTGAAAGTGATGCATCCAAATAGTCCACATGAAGCTCGGAACGCATCCACTCCAAGGTACCTATACTCTCACGTCATGCGAGAGCCCACACCTACATCAAACACAATAGGGGTGGTCTTTGGTACCCACATCTTATTGGGTCCATGGGGGTTAGTCCCTTCTCTAACCCAAACAAATTTATTTGCTAAATTAAAAACATGTATTCTATCATAACAAAATTTAGCAAGGTGGCCCTTACGTCCACAATGTGTACAAGTGTACACATGAGCATACAAAGTGTGATGGTGGTGACCGTGGGTAGCATGTGTATGCCGTGCATGCAAAGATGGAACTTGTTTCTTTCGAACCAAGGATTCCAAGCGTGTATGGTTCATAGCACATTGGCTCAAAGTGGAGCCCAAACAATCAACATTCTTCTTTAGCAAAGATATATCAAAGAAGAAGTGGCACATGCAATAGGTGAAGTGTGTGATACTACACTAGCATGGCAAACATGTGCATCAATCTTATTTTGCAAAACAATATTTTTCTTTAAACAAACATCTAAATCATTTGAAATAGAAATTATTTTATTTTTCAAAGCAACATTCTCTTTTAAAACAAAATCAACTTTTGAAGACAAATTCTCATTTTTCTTTAAAATATCATTACAATCATTTTTATTTTTCAAAAATTTATTTTCTTTTAGAACAAGATCAAGTTGAGATTTTAATGAATCCCTTTCATTAGAAATCTCCACCTTTTCTTGTAAAACACAATCAAGTTTAGAAGACAATTTTTCATTTTCTTTATTTAAAGCAAAGGTCTTCTTTTTCAAAACTTTATATTTTTCAATCAATTTTTCACAAACAATAGATAGTTCTTCATTTAACGTGTTGGGATCAACACGCTCATCACAAGAAGAACTAGAATCAAAACTATCTAGTTGAGTTTCCGATTGTACCTCAAGGGAGTCATTCCCTTGGACCATGAAGCATTGTGAATCAGATTCTCCACTAAACTCCTTCGGTTGGATTTGCACTTGAAGCTTGGAGGTGGTTGTGGTTGTCAATTTGTTCCACACTGCAAAGGCGGAATCAATATTAGAAACAAGCATAAGATAATCTTTTGATAGCGTGCTTCTAATAGCCTCAAGGGCTTGTGCATTGGCACTTATATGATTGCTATTACCAAGATAGCATTTCTTGGTAGCGGCAAGGAAGACATGCAAACCTAAGGTCTTTAAATACATGGACATCCTATATTTTCATGTGTCAATGTTGGAGACATCGTACATGGGAGGTGAAAAGCAATCCATGGGTGTAAACTATATGTGTGCAAACAAGCAAATGCAAATGTAGATTAGCAAACAAGGATCTCACTCCTTGGTGGTTAAACCTAAGTATCAGGAGCGTAGGCTCTGATACCAATTGAAAGTACACCTAGAGGGGGTGAATAGGTGTAGTGCTAATCTAATGAGCTAACAGCAGAAATTAAAAACTAATTGCAATCACACTTAGTACAACACACAAGTGTAGCCGAATTTCCCATGAAAGGCTCTGGACTAACTCCTCTTGATTCCCCTAGATATGGGTTGAGGTGCTATATGAAGTTCTTGTGCTTAAGTACAAGTGAGGCACACACAAGCAAGCCAAGCATATAATGGATGATAAGCAATATGAAATAATGCAAGACACAACACAAGCAATGTGAATGAATGCTATGAAAGATGCTATGATACTTTGCACAAATAAAAGAGTGAGAGAGTTAAGAGATAATGGATCAAACGCAAACACAAGTATATGTTCCGAGGTTCGAGCCCCTAGCTCTACGTCCCCGCCTTCACCACCGTGAAGGATTTCTAATCCACTATCTCCCACCGAGGGAACCTCCACCGAGGAGGATTTGTTACAACACTAGGAGTACCGAACTCCTCTCACAATACAACCTCCAATGAGGCAAACAAGCATCACCTCACACAAGAGGGGTAGGCCCTTAGCCAAACAACCACAAACAACTTCCTTTTTTCACAAACTAAGATCCTGTAGAATAGGATAGATGATAGGCTCAAGTGTGAAAAACAAGAGTTTTGATCAAAGAAAATCTCTTAGGAAAAATACCAAATGAATATAGAAATTTAGACCAAGAAATAAATTCCCAAAACCTATTTTCTTTGAAATAAACAAAACACTTAAAAACAAATAAGATGGATCTTTTTGACACAAAAACTATTTTAAAAACTTGTTTAAAGCACCAGTAGATAGGAGAAATTTTTGCTCTAGAAATCTTAGTTAAAATCCCCAAGAGATGGGGTATTTATAGGCTTCTCCAAAAACTAGCCGTTAGGCTGATCTGTCAGCCTGACTGGCTGGCGGTCGACCTCCCGGTCGACCGCCAACGGTCATAAATATGACCGTTGGAGCAGCCCGATCGACCGCCCGGTCGACCGCAGATTTACAGAGAGCAAACCTCTCTGTCCGATCGACTGCCCGGTCGACCGGCCCAGTTCCCTGGCCAGACGTGCACGGACCTGTGCACGTCGGTCGACCGATCGGTCGACCGGCTCTGGAATACGGTCGACCGGCCCGGACGACTGCCAGGGCCTGGTAGACAATTAATCTGGGTCAGAAAAACATGTTAAAAATATTTCTAAAAATTCATATAAATCTTGTAAAAATCCCCAAAAATAGTTTTAACATTTTGCATTGATATATAAACATGTGATAAAAGTTTCAACTCAAATATCAAGCAATTTAAACTATTTTTGTGTTTTACAAGTTTTTCCAAAAACCAAAACTGTATTTTATCAAACTTGAATTTTTCAATAGGAAATCTGATTTTTCTTAAAACACATAGAAATACAAAACCATGATATTTAAACACATTAAAGCATGATGCATATAGACATAGGTCCAATATACATGAAACATATAGATATCATAGTTTTTGGCATTAAATTCAAAAATATATTTTGTTAAAATACCAAAACATAAAACTCATGAATAGGTATGTCAAACTAAGTTTGTCTAGGAAGTTAAGCATGCATGTATACAGAACATATCTAATATACATAAACCAATTAAACTTGTTTTGATCTACTATTCATGTAAACAAATATCGGTTAAATTAAAAAACGAAAAACCAATATCCAAACATAAAACGTATGTGTATTGTGTACTTGAGCATATCAACTATTATTATCTTTACAAATGGATATAAAACTCAAACTAAACTAGGATATTTGAGTCTTCTTGACGATCTCCATCTTCAAGTCGACTCGGTCCAAAACTCCGTGATCCACGAGCGAGTGCTATATATCATCATGATGCTCGGGCTCTGGAATCACCACATGAAGGCTTCAAAACTCATCTTGTTGAAGCTATCACCAACTAATATCTTGCTTAAAGATCTGAAACTAAAATCACAAGATTATTAGTAAACATAACTACATGAGTTAATCATCATCAAAACTAGAGTGGAAAGGCCTCTGGGCCAACATCCTTAGAACCCTGAAACACACTTAAAAATAAACATGATTAGTACAAATAACTATATATGTTTTGTAATCATCAAAACTCAATAAAACGGGTGATTGTAACCTTGGGCCAACAAAAATTTGCAGAAATAAAAGAATGGGTAGCCCCAGAATCGAAGAGAACATGTGCAGGAATAGATTGTACTAAGATGGTACCTGCAACAACTCCATCAGCCACTTCAGCTTCCTCTAAAGTCAGACTGTAGGCCCGACCCTGCTTCTTCACTGGTCGGCCTTGTTGAGGCGTCTTGCCCTTGGTTCTAAGGAACATCTCCTGCTGAGTTGGAAGTGCAACTCGGGGCTGTGCGTGGGTTGGGGCCTGTTGTGACATGGGTCCTTCGAAGATGGAATTGGTGGCCTTGGGACAATCGCGGAGTTGATGATTACTAGCCCGCAGGCCAAGCACTTGCGGTTTGCCCGTCTACAATCCTTCAAAGCATGACCAGGCAGATGGCAGAAGGTGCAGACCAACTCCTTCTGAGCTATTATGAGAGCAGGTGCCGGAAACGGGGCAGGCCTCTTGGGTGGTGGGGCCCTGACACCGGATCTTCCAGGAATATTGGTCATTGGGCGCTTCTGGGAGAGCCCTAGCAGTCGCCTCTTTTGCTGTAATATCTGCTCCTAAGTCCTTGCTCTCTCCAAAACTTGGGCGTAGGTGCTAAGCGAGAGTATAGCAATATGGCTCTAAATATTGATATCCAGCCCGTGAAGAAACCTCCTGGCATGGTCCCCTTCTTGTGCCACCATGTATGGCGCAAAGCGACTTAGTCTGGTAAATTCTGCGGCATACTGATCCACAATACGTCCTCCTTGATTCAAGTTGATGGATTGTCGCTCCATCTCTGCTTTAGCAGTCATAGGAAAGAACTTTACCAAGAAACTTTCGCTGAACGTCTTCCAGCTGATGGGTAGAGCCAGCCTTTCCATCTCAGCGGTCCACCAGATATGGGCGATGTCAGTAAGTTGGATGCTCACTACATCGACCCGGTCTACCTCAGGAATTTTTGCGGCATTCAACAGTTGCTCTGTCTTGATCAGCCACTGTTCCGCCTCCAGTGGTGTCTCATTTCCTGAGAAGTTTCTTGGGTGCAACCTTCAAATATTCGAGACATTTCCCCACCTTAGTCGACGCATGGTTAGAGCTTAATCCCATTAGAGCATGCTCCGCAGTCTCCTGAGCCCTCGTTACTCTAGCTCGAAGCAGACCATTCTGATCCTACTGCAATTCCAGCATGCGTTCTCTGAGGTTGGGTCGAGTTGGGAGGAAGAGGGGACATTTCTGTTCCGAGCCATGAGTGTCTGGAACTATGAATTTATAACAACTATTTAAAAATATATTTTCATACTAAAATACTTGCATAAGCTAATAAATTGGTGTATAATATTTACATATTACTGAACTATGAACTTCATATTTTTTGTGCTATTTAGTAATTTATTGGTCATTTTAAATAAATTATCATTGAATAGTAATTACAAAAATATTTAATTTCATATTATTCTAAGTGATATTATATTAAAATAATTTTATACGGTTTCAATTTAGTTTGTGATTTTCTGTGAATTTTCTGGATTTTTTGTGAATTTTATGGAATTTTCTAAATTAAAATAAACCTAAAATAAATAAAAAGCTTAACGGGTCTGTTGCTACAGTAATGGGTTTGGGTCTAGTTTGCTACAGTAAATGCTACAATTATTTTTCTACTTATTTTTATTTTATTTATTCCTTTTCTTTTTCTTTTTCTTTTTCTTTTTCTTTTTTTTTTTCCATTCTTTCTTTTTCTCTCTTTTTTTATTTAAATGGGGTCGGGTTCGGGTCTGTAAAACAGACCCGAACCCGGGTCTGTAAAACAGACCCGGACTGGGTCTGAGCCCAGACCCAGTCGGGTCTGGCTGAGCCCGACCAGGCCTGGGCCTGGCTTGGCTCGATCAGACCCAGGTCTGGTCTGGCTCAGGCCAGACCAGGCCTGGTCTGCACTGTGCTGTGCATAGTGCAGTGCACAGCACAGTTCAGGTTTTTTTTTTGATTAAAATAAATTTCTAAAAATAAATTAAAAATCATGATAATTAGGAGGCATATCCTAAGTGTTCTACAAAATTTTATTGTGATTTTAGCATGCGTTTTATAAGGTGAAATTAAAGCTAACATGTAACACATACTACGTGTTCGGTGAAATGCCACAACGAACCAAATTCTACAAAAATGTAAAATAAAACACCTTGAACGCTTCTCTTCAGTCTGAATCTTCTTATCCTCGTCCAGATCTTCAGAATCTCGCCAAATTTTAAAGAGGAAGAGCTATTATAGTGGAAGAAAGAAAGAGAGATTGAAGTTTTGCAAGTGACTTGAGATGATGAGATGTCCCTTTTATAGGCATCACACACACCCCTAAGCCTCCCTGAGAGTTAGGATACGTGAGAGGAGTAGTGGGTTTAGTTTGTGTGAGTGGGAGTGAGGGGGAGAAAGTGTAGGAGAAGTTAGAGAGAGTGGGGGAAGTTGGAGAAGGTGGCGGAGTTAAACTATAGTTTAATTAAATAAGTTTGGCTCACACGCCAATGTGGCATAGTGGTCTGGGCCTTAGAATGTGGGGGTGGTGGTCATGGGCTCGAATCTGAGAAAGCGATAAATATAGCTTGTTTTGGTCGTGTTATTTGGAAGAATAAAAGGCAAAACAATCTTCAAATATAATGGCTTCCATAAATGAATAAGGGGCAAAGTGGCCATGTGGTTAGAGCATTCATTTCACATGTGGGGTACATTGGTTCGAAACCTGGAACACGTGCAGTTTTTTTTTCTTTTTTTTAATTTTAATTTCATTCTTTTCCTTTTTGAATAAAAATTTATGCATTATTATTGGATTAAACTCTATTAATTCAGAAAAATTCTCAAAAATAAAAGAAGTCATCCTGAACATTGTTGTGAAGTCAGATTTCCAAAATTCATTCCCTATTGTTAATTAAAAATCCCTCTGAAATTGAGATTCTTCTCCAATAATTCCAAAAAAATTCCAAAAATCTCGAAAAATTTAAAAAAATGGAAAATGATATTTTGAGCTGAAATGACCTCAATATGACTATCAGGATAATTAAATCATCACCAGACACCAGTATTGACATACGTATATTAGGAACCGAGGGTTACAGCTTCGGTCGACCGGCTCGGTCGACCGTGGCCTGGAACAGAGAGCAGGACTCTCTGTCGGTCGACCGAGCTTTCCAGAGAGCGAAGCTCTCTAGCGGTCGATCGGGTCGGTCGACCGGCTCTTCAGCCAAACTGGCGTGCACGTTCTGTGCACGTCAGTCGACCGACTCGGTTGACTGACTCCCGGCCCGGTCGACCGCCAGAAGCCAGAACAGATCTTTTTAGGGATTGAAAACTTGTTATTTTTGCTTTAATGAAATCCCATAAAATCTCTAAAAATCTACAAAAATAAGTTCAGTATAATACTTTGATATACAAACATGTTTGAGTAAAATCAAAACATGTTACAAACATTTTAAACTATTTTTGTAACTTAGAAGTTTTGGCTTGAAACAAAAACCGTATTTTTCCAAATTGATTTTTCAAAACTTCTCCAAATGCAAAAACAAGATATTTTAAACACTTTTAAAACTTAGTGTGTATGGATATGATCCATTACACATACATGACGAAATATCTATATTTTTGACAATAAAACACTAAACTGGTTTTGGTTAAAACATATATACTTGAAACTCCAAAAACCAAAATGGTATTTTGCCAAAATGAAAAGTCTTTTTCAAAATGAAAATTCTTTTATGAAAACACATCTAAATCTTGTGTGTGAGTGTATATGGTATACTTGAGCAATCCACCAACTACTATTCTATCCTTTACATTTTATCTAAAACAAAATCTTAACAAAACAAACCTAGACACAAGTCTTCTCTTGAAGGTCTTCACTTGAAGTATTCTTCTCCTTCTTGACTTGGTCCAAATATATCAAATGAGCTAGACTCCTCTTGAGTACTTAATGTGGTCGTGATACACAAGCTCTTGAATCAAACCGCGTTAGCTCCAAAAACTCGACTTTAAATCCTTTGTTGAAGCTAAATACCAACTAAGATCTTGATCACAAATCTGAGACTAAATAAGCATAAGATCATTAGTACTATAACTACATGAGTTATTTATCATCAAAACTAGAGTGATGGGCCTTTGGGCCAACATAAAGCATAGGACAACATCCCTATTTATAGCTAAAATCTATGGTCAATTAAGGCAGTTATCAGGATAAATTTGAATATTAAAACGTTGGATAAATACCAGAAAACCAATAACTGTTTAACAGTCAGAAACTGTTATAAGTTGATTAGGATAGGAAGTAAGTCGACTAGTATAGGCAATTTTCACTAGGTTAGTCGACTAGTCTTGGGTATAAGTCGACTACATAAGACTGATACATGTTGGCCCAAAGGCCTTCCACTCTAGTTTTGATGATGATTAACTCATGTAGTTATAGTTTACTAATAATCTTGTGATATTTAGTTTCAGGTATTTGATCAAGATATTAGTAGGTGATTAGCTTCAACAAAAGTGTTTTGGAGCTTTCACATGGTGATTCAAGAGCTCGAGCGTCAAAGTTCATATCTAGCACTCGTTGAAGTCAAGCTCGGTGAATCGCGTTTGGATGGAGTCGGCTTGAAGACGGAGTTCGTCAAGAAGGCTTCGGTTTGTTTAGTTAAGATGTTGTTTAGATCATATGTAAAGTTAGATAGTGTGATATGCTCAAGTTCGCAACATACACACTTGTTTTAAGTTTCATGTTTATTGGTTTTCGGTTTTCAGTTTAACTGATCTTGGTTTTCATGAATAGATAGAATCAAAATAAGTTTACATGGTTTATTGTATATTAGATTTGATCTATATACATGTATGCTTCATATACTTGGACAAACTTATTTTGATATGCCTATTCATGTGTTTAGTATTTTGTATTTACATATGTTTTGGAAAAATCGGATTTCCATTTTAAAAATCAGAGTTTTTGGAAAATACAGATTTTGATTTTCGGCAAAATTTCAAAGGACACAAAAATGGTTCAAATAGTTTGAAAAATGTGTTGAATCTTTTTCACGCATGTTTGTATTTCAACGATATAACATGAACTGATTTTTGTGGAATTTATGTGTTTTTATGGGATTTTATAAAGGATAAAATACCAAGTTTTTAAGACCCTAATTAGTCAGACAGGCAGGCTGCCGGTCGACCAGGCCAGTCGACCGACGTGCACAGAACGTGCACGCTGTCTTACTGGGGAGGCCGGTCGACCGGGTTGGTCAACCGCCAGAGAGCTCTGCTCTCTGGAAAGCCTCCGGTCGACCGGGCGGTCGACCGGACAGATAGCAGTTGCTCTCTGGATCTGGCACGATCAGCCGGGCGGTCGACCGGAGGGCTCAACGGTTGAATTTTTGACCATTGGCTGGTCGACCGGAAGGTCAAACTGACCTTTTCAGCTGCCAACGGGCAGATTTCGATTGGGCCTATTTAAACCCAATCTTTGGCCAGTTTTCACTAAGTTTTTTGAAGAGCAAAAATTCTATCTTCTCTAGTGTTTTATACAAGTCTTCAAAAGAGAGTTTTGGGCTTTAAAGTTTACATTTAATTTGGTGTTTTTCTAGGGTTTGGAAAATCAAAGAAAAGTGATTTTGGGCAAAGTTTGTTTGTTCATCTTCATCCTTATTTCTAGTTTTTTCCAAGGATTTTCTTTGAGTATTTATTTTCCATTCCTTTTGTTTTCTCATTCTTGAGCTTATCTACTTTCCTATCTATTAGGATCTTTGTTTTGTGGGAAAAGAAGTTGTTTGTGGTTTAGATAGACCATCAAGTTGTAAACTTCCATCATTGTGATATCCCTCTAGTGAGATGTGATTGAGTTAGTATCCCTCTATTGTGAGGTGATTGTGGAAGTGGTGTTTGCTCCTTCTAGTGAGAGGTGGAGATTGTGTTTGGCTCCCTCTAGTGAGAGGTGGAGATTGTGTTGGAATCCCTCAAGTGTGAGGTGATTGATTTGTATGGCTAAGTGCCTTCCCCTCTTGTGTGAGGTGGATTTTGTGTTGGTTGTGCCTTGCCTCTAAGTGTAGAGATTGTATTGGTTGGGAGAGGAGTTGTGTACTCCAAATTGTATTTGCCCAAATTCTCAGTGGAGGTAACCTGTGTGGGAAGTCCTGTGTGGACTAGATAGTGAAAATCCTTCTGTGTGAAGGCGGGGACGTAGAGCAGTAGCTCGAGCCTCGAAATAAATTACTTGTGTTTGTGTTTAATCCATTATCTCTAACTCTCTCTTTACTTTGTGCATTAATTCATATTATCATATCATATACATGCTTGTGTTGTTTGTGTGTGCCTCACTTGTGTTTAACCACGAGAGCTTCATATAGCACCTTAACTCTTATTCAGAGGAATCAAGAGGAGTTAGTCCAGAGCCCTTTATCGGGAATTCGGCTACACTCGTTGGTTACATTAAGCGTGTTGCAAATTTGTTTTTAATTTTCGCATTTGTTCATTAGATTAGCCATACACCTATTCACCCCCTCTAGGTGTACTTTCAATACAGATATGCAAGTTTCTGGTAACAGGATTTAGTTGATCAGCAGAAATTATAAGTCGACTACACAATTG
>JAVJIF010000220.1:0-46963 GCA_038442645.1 Agave tequilana | reverse complement strand
TTCAGGTTCTGAAGCCTGGATTGAAGAGGAGCCCTCCACTGAAGACCAAGCCTATCTCTCGGAGCAGGCTGTCTTGCCCTAGCTCCTTCTGTTCCTAAACTTCCTGCTAGCTCGGGGATCTTCTTCTCAGCCCAGTGAGCACCTTTTGCCTGCACCAATTGTAATTTTTACTTTTGTACCTGACTGTGATATAATGTACATGTACCTATATATCACGCTCTGTGATAACTTTGTAATCCTTATGTTGGAATGTATATTGCCACGTGTTTCCGTACTCTGATCTTGTCTGTACTGATGCTTAGCGTATATACGTGAGGGTATTTCTGACCTGCGTTATACGTCGCAGTAACGTCTCGTACCCTCCGGATCGGGGCGTTACAGGTTGGTATCAGAGCCCAGGCTCTCACACCTACAGTACAACCAAATTGCAATTAATAGGATCTTAATTTGCAGTTGGAATACATGAGTTTCGGTTATACATTTCAACTATAACATACAAAGTTATCCATTCCTTCTTGATATTCCTTCCCCTGATTCCTAAAATCCATCTACCTCTTGCTTTCGCTCCTCTTTTTCAGACACCTTTACCAACATAGATATGGATAGAAGGTCCGGACGTAACAACTCCGGGCAGTCACAGGACGGGCCGCAGGAGGAAATGCTGATATTCTAAGAGTTATCCAAAATATGGTAGAGAATCAACAAAGGCAGACCGAACTCCTTCGGCAAGGATTGATAGCAGCTCCTCAGGAACGAAGGCCGGGCAACGTGTCAGACTTCAGGCGGTTGCAGCCGGCAATATTACAGGGGAAAGAGAGACCGCTGGATGCCGAGCAATGGCTAATCGACACAACAGATCTCTTGAAGGCAGCACGGGTTCCAGAGGAAGATCAGGTGGAGGTCGCCAAGATCCAATTAAAGGATGTGGCTAGAAACTGGTGGCTAGCTGAAGAAGCGAGACTGGAAAAACCATCACTTGGGACCAGTTCTCTAAAAGCTTTTATGATAGATTCTTCCCCACCACAGCTCAGAAGGAGATGGAAGAGCAATTCATCCGACTTCAACAATGGAACCGGTCTGTTGATGAATATGCTGCTGAGTTCTTAAGGCTGAGCCGTTTGGCCCATATATGATAGCTGATGAGGAGAAACGGGCAAGCAGATTTCAGCAGGGCTTACAAATGGATATTCAAGTCCTTTTGATTCCCCAGCAGCTGAAAACATATTCCCAGGTCCTCACTGTAGCTCGGGAAGTGGAGCGAGGATTGGAGAAAAAGAATCTTGATCAGAGAAGGAAACAGGCCATGAAGAGGCCATTCCAGCAATTGGGTGGAGGAGGTCCAGTCAGAGCTGCAAAAGCCCCGATGTTTAGAAGACCACTTCGACCAGCCCCTTCAGATAACTCAACCACTTCCTATATGTGCTTATTGCAAGAGGACAGGCCACACTCAGCAAGAGTGTCGTAGGGCCAACGGATTATGCCTGGCATGTGGATCTGGTGATCACACAATAGAAGGCTGTCCCCATAAGAGAACTGGGATGGTGAACCGACCCCCACCGGCACTTCCTGCACCTATTGGTCAGAGGAACCCAGGGCCGATAGTTGGAAGGGCCCCTCTTCCTCCACAACAACGGGTTTTTCGCCCAGCTCCAAGAGGAGGAAGAACAAACAACGGGTCGTGGAAGAGGACGAGCCTACAACTTGACGGCGGAAGAGGCCCAAACTTCTGGAGAAGTGGTAACAGGTAAGATTATGGTGCACTCTAAACCTGTTTTAGCCCTCTTTGATTCTGGCGCCTCTCATTGTTACATATCAGATAGTTTCACTGCTTTGCACTCTATACCTGTTGAATATTTAGACCACCAGTGGGAGATTAGTACCGGTAATGGGGTGGTCATCTCTAACAGAATTTGTGTAGATTGTCCAGTGGAACTGTGTAACAGGACATTAGCAGTGGATATGCTCGTGCTGGATACTAAAGGGTACGACATAATCTTAGGCATGACTTGGCTCAGCAAATACCATGCGGTTATTGATTGTCGAAACAAGAAAGTTATTTCAGAATACCGCTTCAGCCTGAGTTCCAATTTGAAGGAGAACATAAACCTGCCAAGGGAAAAAAACAGATGACTGCTGCAGAGATCCAGGAAAAGAGAGTACCAGTTGGAATGAGTATCCAGAAGTATTTAAAGAGATCTCAGGACTTCCACCTGACAGAGTAATTGAGTTCTCCATTGATGTCATTCCGGGTACAGTCCCAATATCTAAAGCTCCATACAGAATGGCACCCACTGAATTAGATGTTCTAAAGAAGCAGTTACAGGAATATTCTGACAAGAGATTGATTAGACCAAGTACTTCACCATGGGGAGCTCCAGTGCTATTGGCCAACAAGAAAGATGGTGGTAAACGGTTGTGTATAGACTACAGAGAATTAAACAAGGTTACCATCAAGAATAAATATCCTTACCAAGAATTGATGACCTTTTTGATCAACTTCATGGGGCCCGGGTGTTTTCAAAATTGGATTTACAATCGGGTTATCACCAACTAAAAGTGAAGAGAGAAGATATTCCGAAGACAGCATTCCGAACTCGCTATGGTCATTACGAATTTCTAGTCATGCCCTTCGGAGTAACCAATGCCCCAGCTGTCTTTATGGATTTAATGAACCGAGTTTTCTCGCCATATTTGGACCAGTTTGTCGTGGTGTTCATCGATGATATCTTGATATATTCAAAAAATGATAGAGAACATGCAGAACACTTGAGAATAGTGCTACAGACTCTCCGGCAGGAACAACTTTATGCAAAGGAAAGCAAGTGTGAGTTCTGGTTAGACCGTATAGCTTTCTGGGTCATGTAGTTTCTGAAGAAGGAATTTCAGTCGACCCTAATAAGATCCAGGCAGTAAAAGATTGGCCAATCCCCAGGACAGTAACAGAAATTAAAAGCTTTATTGGATTAGCCGATATTACAGAAGATTTGTACAAGACTTCTCCAAATCGCAGTCCCTTTAACAAAGCTCACCAGAAAGGGAGAAAGGTATCAATGGTCAGAGGAGTGTACTGCAGCATTTGAACAATTGAAGGAAAGACTAATTTCAGCTCCAATACTGAAGACTCCCTCGGGAACAGGAGGGATGGTTATATATAGTGATGCATCCGGAAAAGGCCTAGGATGTGTATTAATGCAGCATGGTCATGTCATAGCTTATGCATCTAGGCAATTGAAGCTACATGAGAGAAATTACCCAACCAATGACTTAGAACTGGCGGCGGTAATATTTGCATTAAAGATCTGGAGACACTACCTTCTGGGGGACAAAGTATTGATCTATACTGATCATAAGAGTCTTAAGTATATCTTCACACAGAAAGAATTAAACATGAGGCAAAGGCGGTGGCTTGAATTGATGGCCGACTATGACATAGACTTACAGTACCATCCTGGTAAGGACAATACAGTCCCAGATGCATTAAGCAGGAGACCAGAGAATAAAGTGTTATTACAACTGACTCAACAGAAGGAATTGCTTCGGGAAATCATAAAGTTAGACTTGATACTAATACAAGGAGCTGATGAGTCAGGTCAATTAATGACCTTTCAGATTCAACCAACCCTGATAAGTGAAATTAAGGAAGCTCAAAAGGGAGACCCCAGATTGCAGAAATTCAGGGCTCAAGTAGAAGCTGGATTAAGGACTGATATCTGTATTCATTCGGATAATGCACTTTATTTTGGTAACAGAATCTGTGTGCCACCAGGGGAAGTCCGGCAGAAAGTTTTGGCAGAGGCACACAGTTCGGCGTATTCCATACACCCAGGAGGAAATAAAATGTATCAAGACTTGAAGCAGAATTTTTGGTGGAATGCCATGAAGAGGGAGATAGCCCAGTATGCGGCAAAATGCCTGGTTTGTCAACAAATAAAGGTATAGAACATCAGAGAACAGCTGGACTTCTTCAACCGTTGCCGATACCCGAATGGAAGTGGGAACATATCACCATGGATTTTGTTACAGCTCTACCCCGCAGTCCTAAGGGTAACAATGCAGTATGGGTGATCGTTGACCGCCTCTCAAAAGCAGCTCACTTTCTACCCTTCAGAGTAGGTCAGACAACAGAAGTTCTTGCAGATAAATACATGAAAGAAATTGTTCGACTGCATGGAATTCCAGTTAGCATCGTGTCAGATAGAGACACGAGATTCCGATCACATTTCTGGGAAAGTCTCCAAGAAAATTTGGGAACTCGTCTGAAATTCAGTACCTCATATCATCCTCAGACAGATGGACAATCTGAACGAACTATCCAAATCCTTGAAGACATGTTACGAGCCTGCATGATAGAATTTAAAGGGTCATGGGAAGACTATATTCATTTGGTAGAATTCTCTTATAATAACAGCTATCAGGCCAGTATCAAGATGGCACCATTTGAAGCACTATATGGCAGGAAATGCAGGTCGCCAATATGTTGGGATGAAGTCGGCGAAAGAAGACTTATGGGACCAGATGTTCTAGTTCAGACAACAGATAAAGTCCGAATTATCAGAGATCATCTCCGGGCAGCACAGAGCCGACAGAAGAGTTGGGCAGACACTAATAGAAGACCATTGGAATTCAAAACAGGCGATCACGTATTTTTAAGGATATCACCAACCAAAGGGGTAATCCGATTCGGTACTCGCGGAAAACTTAGTCCGAGATACATTGGACCATTTGAAATTTTGGATCGCGTGGGAGATGTGGCTTACCGATTGGCATTGCCACCATCTTTAGAAGGAGTACATAATGTATTCCATGTATCACAGTTGAGGAAGTATGTCAAGGATGAAAGTCACATTCTAGATCACTCAGAATTGGAACTACAACCAGATTTATCCTACGAAGAGCAGCCGATGGCCATTCTGGATAGAAGTGTCAAAACCTTGAAAAATCGGGCAATACCATTGGTACTAGTTTCTTGGAATAGGCATGCCCCAGGAGAAGCTACGTGGGAACGAGAGGACGTTATTCGTGAGCGTTACCCTCAACTATTTTCAACTTAGTTGGTAAAACCCTTTCTTCCTATTCTCTCTACCGTCATCTTTCCCTTCTGAAATTTCGAGGACGAAATTTTTTTGTAAGGTGGATAGATTGTAACACCCCATCCTCGGTATACGTGCACAGTTACGTATCCTGATTTTTGGTGCATTTTATTATTATTATTTTATTTTATTTTATTTTCTGCTATTTAAATACTTACTCATATAACAGTACTGCATGATTTGATCTGTTTGGTATTCAGATTTGACTAATTTTAGTTTCAAATATTATTTTTTTATATTCTAGATTTTTCATGATTTTCTGGAATTTTTCGGAATTAAATTGTAAATCTTCAAAACCGGTGTCGGCCAGTATCACTGGTTGATTCCAGGAATTTTAATTTGCTATTGAAACCAAATTTCCGATTTCGCTTTCACATTCCTTCTTAGAATTATGTTTTCTTCCTTTGGACATTTTCTGGGAATTTTTATTTTATCAAAAATTCAGCCTACCCGGTGTAGACACCGATCCCAGTATATTCCAGAATTTTTATTTTGAAAATGAGATAGAATTTCTAGAAACCAATTTCACCAAAAGTCATTTCATAATATTTGTGATTTTTGTGAATTTTTGGATAGCTTTCTGAGATACTCCAATTTTGGTCATTTCTGGAGTTTTCGGTATTTTCCCAGATACCGAGAATTTATCCAAGTATCTCACTTATCTCTTTTTCTCATTTTCCTCTCTCCTTCCTCAAACGCGAGCTTCGCCAGTTGGATCCATCATTAATGCAGTGATCCACCCCTTGCTGCATTAAATGCTTATGGGCCAATTCAACTCAAGTCCTATCACCCATGCCTTGTCCTTTTCTTTTGAAACGCAACCTTGTCTTTTCTTGAACGCAGGTTTGTTTACTGCGTCCAGCAACAGCTAGACGCAGCTTTTGCATGAGGACGCGACTCCTTTTAAGGGACGCAACTCATGATTTTATGAATGGCTATGTTGTAATAATCATAACACTCCATGCATATAAATATACACCACTTATTCTCTCTCCTTCATTATTTTTGTTCTCCTCCTTTCTTCCAACAGAGAGCTTGGCAGCATAACAGCAGCCAACCTCCCCCTTTGGCCGGCCAAACCTCCACTCTCCCTCCATTTCCACCACCACTTCCTCCACCAACTCTTCCACCTTCTTCCCCTTCACCTCCTCCTCCATTTCCACCAACAAAAACACCTCCACACCACCTTCTTCAACCTCTTTTCACCAAGGAACATCCAAAGAACCCATTTTCTCCACCAAGCTTCACCACCATTTCCACCACCCCTGCACCACCGTAGCCACCACCAAGCATACCACCTTCACCTCCTCGTCGACCTCTTTCTAACGGACTATAGATTCGCTCCCCGCAACATCGTTTGCAAAATCTCATTTTGCCAAATTGCACTAGACTTGCACCCTCAAACTCTCTTCCTTCATTTGTGAGGACCGGCCACTCCTTTTGGATTGGGGCCGCGTTCTTCTTCGTTGACAAGACTCTGGGCCGGTACCCTCCTTTTGGGTTGGGGCCGAGCTTTATCACCGTTGATTTTCCGGTAATCGTTTCGGTAACAAACCTGGCAAAGAACTCATCTTCCTCACTTGTCATTTTACTTGTATTTTATATCAACAACCACAACCCTCAAAAGCCAGTTTTGTTCTCTGTCTGCCCACTTTCCCGCGTCTGCTCACTTTTCCGCGTCTGCCCACTTTCCCGCGTCTGCTCACTTTTCCGCGTCTGCTCACTTTCCCGCGTCTGCCCACTTTCCGCGTCTGCTCACTTTTCCGCGTCTGCTCACTTTCCCGCGTCTGCTCACTTTTCCGCGTCTGCTCACTTTCCCGCGTCTGCTCACTTTTCCGCGTCTGCTCACTTTCCCGCGTCTGCTCACTTTTCCGCGTCTGCCCACTTTCCCGCGTCTGCTCACTTTTTCGCGTCTGCTCACTTTCCCGCGTCTGCTCACTTTTCCGCGTCTGCCCACTTTCCCGCGTCTGCCCACTTTCCCGCGTCTGTAACCCCGCGTCTTCATCCTCACCTTACTGATTCATCCTTCTCCTCCTCTTTTTAATATATATAATCGCGTTGGTTACTTAAATTCTGGAACTTGGGATTTCCCGGTGTTACTTGAAGTTTTAGGCGAGTGTTCTCGCCTTCCTTCAGATTTTCCTACTTTGTCACGATTGACTATTATTATATCATTTTCCTGGCACACATGCATGCATCATTCTACTACTGGATGCTTACCCGCAATATCATATTGATACCTGACTTTAGATTGTCACGTTTACGGGAATCTTGTACTTTCTATCCTGGATTATATGCGATGACTTGAAATGACAATACTCATGACTCTTTAACTCCTGATCTTACCAGGCACTTGCTTTCCCGTAAATTGATAATTAAATATATTAAATCATAAAAAGGAATAACTTGCATCGGGTCGGGGGAAATTTGCGGCTATCATATATGTTCGTGTTTACAGTGGCACTAGGCATGTTGTGCAACTAAAATTCCCAGTCTGACCTGTGGGCCTCCAGGCGACTGAGGGGAGTGCTGGCTCCCTCCTTCTTGGTACCATCTTGATAAGGGCATTCTATAAGACCCTCCTGTAGGCCTTGCGGCCGGTTCCATGCACCAGCAATGGAACGTCCTGGACCGTGGTCCCGGGCATGTACGGGACCCACTGTAAACATTGTTCGTTGATACCCCCGTTGGTTTCCAATAACAGCCTCGGTTTACTCATATGTGGATGTATGTATACTGGGACGCTATTACACATACCTAGACATATGGGTAGAACGAGTAATAAGTATAAATATTGAAGATGACAGCAATAGATTTATTCAGGCCTTATCACCTCCATTTCATGCTTACTGTACATGTACACTCAACACAGTTATTGATGCTTAATATTATTTTGATCATATCAACACATGCATATACTTATCTTACATGGCACTTGGCTTTCACCTACATAATTGTTAGGGAGTTCTGACTCCCCTGAACTTGCATGTTCAGGTTCTGAAGCCTGGATTGAAGAGGAGCCCTCCACTGAAGACCAAGCCTATCTCTCGGAGCAGGCTGTCTTGCCCTAGCTCCTTCTGTTCCTAAACCTTCCTGCTAGCTCGGAGATCTTCTTCTCAGCCCGTGAGCACCTTTTGCTGCACAAATTGTAATTTTTACTTTTGTACCTGACTGTGATATAATGTACATGTACCTATATATCACGCTCTGTGATAACTTTGTAATCCTTATGTTGGAATGTATATTGCCACGTGTTTCCGTACTCTGATTCTTGTCTGTACTGATGCTTAGCGTATATACGTGAGGGTATTTCTGACCTGCGTATATACGTCGCAGTAACGTCTCCGTACCCTCCGGATCGGGGCGTTACATAGTCATTCAAGCTCAAAAGATCATAAATCACATTTTGTTTTACACATGTTTTAATCTTTAATACAAATCAAAAACATGAAAATCATCAATTTTTTTTATTATTTATTTAAAATACTAATCTTCATGGTATATGTATGATTTATCCAATTCTAACAATATGCATACATATCCCAAATCTAAAAGAGTCCAATATATATTGCATGAAGGCAAATGACTCAAGGGTATACATGTATATTTATTAGATTTGAATTAACACACATATACATGAAGTAAGATCAAAGATAGGCATAACAGGTATAAATGACGGAATCATCAAAACTAGCCTATACACATGCATATAGTGAATACAAATGAGCATGAAGTTCAAATATATATAAGTCAATTGTAGTTCACTATTCATATATGTACAAATACAAGTTTTGACACATTCTACATTTAAGCATGTAAATGCCACAAGAAGCACCAAAAAAAAAAATATGAACATGCTATATGATACATGAAATTAAAAGGCATGTACATAAATGAAATAGGAGTTTAGAAATTGTTACCAACTTCAAAGCTCCTAGCATGGTGGTTGACCCACCAAAATTCCTTGATAGCGGTGCTCCAAGTATGTGTCATTTTAGTTCAATTGCACCCACCATCAAGGCACCAAATCTCTCACGTTTTGTGAGAGCCCTCACCTACATCAAAATCAAAGGGTGGGGGTTTTGGTACCCATATTTTCTTGGGTCCTTTGAGGTTAGTCTTGTTGTAAGGCACCCAAAAATTCTTATTCTTGGCAAAATTGAAATGACCTAATCTATCATAACAATATTTTCTTAAATGGCCTTTGCGGCCACAATGTGTACAAACGTACACCTTAGTATGCTTATGTGTAGGAGTGTGATCATGTTGTGCAACATAAGCATGAGCATGATGATGTGCATGAGAGGAAGGAGTTTGTTTCTTTGAAAACAAGGACTCCAATTTAGAATGATTGAATGCACAAGAGTTCAAGGTTGAACTCAAATTATTCATTTTATTTTTCAAATCTTTAATCTCATTAGTGGTGGCATGTAAAGCATGATGAGATATATGATCATTTTTCTTTTTCTTTTGTGAAACAAAATCTTTTTCTTTTTCAACAAATTTTCTTTCAAAGTAATATTTTCTTGAAAAACAACTTCCTTATGAGTTTCCACCAAAGCAATTTTATTTTTCAAAAACATATTCCCTTCACATAAATCATTTAATTTAGACATAAGGAAAACATTCTCATTTTTCAAAATATTGTTTTCTTTTTCAATACATGCTATTTTAGTTTTAAAAGAACATTCTCTCTTAGCATGCAATCAAAATTCTTTTTCAAATCATTATTCTCTTTTTCTAAGCATGCAATGTTAGATTTAAAAGAATCTTGTTCTATATGCATGCAATCAATTTTCTTTTTCAAATTTTTATTTTCTTTCTTAATCATGTCATATTTCTCAAGAATTGTTTGGCAAAATGAAGTGAGCTCAACATATGACATGTCCTCATCATCGGATTCGGAGTTTACCTCAAGGGTTTATCCCCTTGGACCATATAGCATACGTTGGAGATGTCGCTTCCAACGTCCGAATCGCTCCCCGCATAGTATAGGTCCTTTTCGCCAAGGGAGGTGATGATGTTCCAAGCTACAAAAGCCGATTCAACATTAGAAACCCTAGATAAATAATCATCATTTAGGTTGACTTAATAGCATGAAGGGCTTTTGCATTAGCCTCAATGTTCTTACCATTTAAGCAATATTCTTTATTAGTTGTGGCAAGATATACACTAAGGCCAAATCCTTTGAGGAACAAAACATCTTAACCTTCCAAATTTGGATGTTAAGAATATCAAAGGTGGGTGGTGACATGAAGTCCATGGTGAGGTGTGTGTGTACAAAAATATTGTGATTAGCCTAAAGGAGGATCTTTAACTCTTAGGTTGTTAGACCCAAATCAAGAGCACTAGCTCTGATACCAATTGTAAGTTCACCTAGAGGGGGGGTGAATAGGTGATGGCTAATCTAATGGTCACTTATGAACAAATAATGCGGAATTAAAACTAAGATGACCAATTAAAACTTCTTTTAATTAAACACTTATGTATAACACAAGAGTGTTGCCGAATTCCCCTTGCGAGGCTCTGGACAAACTCCTCTAGATTCCCCTTGAATGGGTTGAGGTGCCGCGTTGGCTCTCTTGGTTGAATACTAGTGTTAACAACAATCCCAAGCAAGTATGTATATCAATTATGAGCACAAGGGAATATATCATGCATATATAAGATGAACACAATAAATTGAATGCAAGATATAAAATAGAGACAAAAAGAGTAAGAGAGCAAGAGTGAGCAATCGCAAACACAAAGGGTTTGTTTCGAGGTTCGAGCACACTTGCTCTACATCCCCGCCTTCGACACACGAAGGATTTCCACTATGCACGATCCAACCGGATCTCTCCTTGGTGCCGCAACACCTACAAGCCCTCGGACTCTCAAGTCCCTTACACACCACAAGCCCACCGGCTCGTCGAGGCCGCACCTCAAGCTACAAGTCCTCACTAGGACCCAACAACACCAAGTCCTCACTAGGACCCGAAACAAACCGCGAACACAACCGTCCGCCTTCTCAAAGAACAAGAAATGATTTCTTGGTGATCTAAACACTTGATCACCAATTACAAACTCTCACTACAACTCTCCTATAGGATAGATATAACAATGGATGCTCAAGTGTAGTGTGAGAAAAGTAAGGATTAGAAAGGTGGAGGAAAACTCAAAGAATCACAATTTACACTCTTGATAAATTCTTCCCTTTTGATTGGAAGTATTTGCACTCAAATATGTGGAGAAAACTCTGTTAAAAGGATGGGAAAAACTGGCTTAGAAATCTCCAAAAATCTTGGCTCAAAACAATGACAAACCCCCCTTTTATAGGCTGACAGAAAATAGAGCAGTTGGGGCTCTGTCAGAGCTTCCGGTCGACCGGTCCGGTCGACCGGCAACGGTCAAAATCCGACCGTTGCAGCCTCCGGTCGACCGACCCGGTCGACCGAGCAACTGGAGAAGAGAGTAAACTCTCTGTCGGTCGACCGGCCCGGTCGACCGATAATTCCCGAGAGCAAAGCTCTCTTAAGCGGTCGACCGGTCCGGTCGACCGTCCTCCAGTGCACACAGGCGTGCACGCTGTGCACGTCCGGTCGACCGACCCGGTCGACCGGCCTCTGTCAGTTCTGAAAAATCAGAACTGGCAGAACCAGAAAATTGGGATTAAGGATTGGTCTTTTAACTTAATAAAATCCCAGAAATTCACAGTAAATCCAGAAAAATAGTTTCAATCAAAATAAAAACAGTTTTTCTAAAATATGTTTTTCTAAAACTTGTTTTTTTCCATAACTTCACAAAATACAAAAACAAGATATTTTGAACTTATAAAGCAAAGTGTGTATGGATATGATCCACCACACAATCAAGATGAAATATCTAGTTTTTGAAGCACTAAACTTGTTTTGGTTAAAGGATATGTATATAAGAAATTACCAAAACCCAAAGTAGATATTTTGTCATAAGGAAAATCTCATCAAATACAAAAACAAGATATACTTTTAAAGCATAGTGTGTATGGATATGATCCACTACACAAATAAGATGAATATCTAGTTTTTGACATAAGGCTCTAAACATGGTTTGGATATAAGATATGTATACATGAATACCAAAAACCAAATTGTATTTTATCACAAAATAAAAATCTTTTCTTAACTAGGAAAATCTTTTATGAAAATCATTCTATCAAGAGTTCTATCAAGAGTGTGTGTGTGATATAGACTTGAGCAATCCACCAACTATCTATCCTTTACATTTTTATCTAAAACAAATAAAAATCTTATACCTAGACACAAGTCTTCAACTCCTTGAAGTCTTCCCTTGAAGGCTTCTCATCTTCTTGACTTGGTCCAAGCTTGATCCAAAAGCTCCTTAGATCACATCATGCAAGCTCTAAATCTTGACAATATATCCTTTGTTGAGCTTTGCACCTACTAAGATCTTGATAAAGAATCTGTCACTAATTAAACAAGATCATTAGTACTATAACTACATGAGTTGATCATCATCAAAACTAGAGTGATAGGCCTTTGGGCCAACAATCTCCCCCTTTTTGATGATGACAAAACTCATGGAGTTATATATGCATGGATTAAAGTAAAGCTTCAAAGAAGCTCCCCCTTAACTCATGCATACAAAATAAATAATAAATATGATCATGAAGCACGTGAATATGGATGCAAATATGGAGATGCAACAAGCATAAATCAAAATCTTTTTACTCCTATTTGCATAAATCAAAACACATATGCATAAATACAAATCTTAATTCCCCTTAAGTAAGAAGGACAAATACTTCTCCCCCTTAAGCAAGGAAATCATGCATATATATCAAAACAAAAACACAAATACTTCTCCCCCTTTTTGTCAATCATCAACAAAGGGTTCAAAGTAAAATCAAATCAACAAATTTTCTCCCCCTTTATGTCAAAAATAAAGAAGTCTAGGAGGGGCAATACAAATCAAAAATTTTGAATTTTTCTCATCAAAACAAAATCATTAATTCTATTTTATCAAAACAAATTTTGAATTTTCTCTTTGATATCAAATAAAAAATATTGATACCATTTAAAATCTAATGCATAAGCTTGAAAAATAAGATTTGAATTAAGCTTAGCATTAACAACACATGAAGAATTCGAACTAGTTAAATGAGAGTGTTTAACAACTAGTACGAAATCCTTCTATCAAGGAATAAATCTAAGGATTTTCATGAAATAGCAGTGAAACACAAAACACTCAAACACTCTAATCTATAAAGTCCAAATAGTTTCAAAAGAAGTGAGTGTACTAATGTTATGTGAAACATGGCATCATGAAAATGGCAATTAAGGTACAATATTCCTTAGAAAATCATAAACATCAAAATCATCTCACACATTTTTTATTAAATCATTAAAAACAAAATCTATATGTCAAGATATATGTATGTTTTGACAATACATGAAATATACATACATATCTCTTAAACTCAAGTGAGTCTATATGAATGGATTTGCATTGAAGGCAAAAGACTCAAGAGTTATACATGTATATTTTAAGGTTTGGCAAAATACACATATACATGAAATAAAAGGCACATGATCATAAATCAAATCCAAAAGGTGAACATAAGTTTAAATATGTATGAATCATCAAAACTAAGCAATACAAGTACATTTCAAGGGTTCAAATAAGCATTTAAGCACACTTACTAATAGATCTTTTTGAGGCCCATGATATGTTCAAGTATAAATCCTAGTGTTGACAAAAACTAACATATAAACTAATATTCAAATCATGAAACATTAAATTTTAAGAAAATTGAATCATGTGACAATCTCAAAAACTATTTGAAGAATACATAACTAGTATAAATTGTTTTTGAAAACTAGTTAAAGATCCTTCAAATATGTCAAATCATATGTTTTTCATGAATGAGACTAAGTACATAAAAATCCAAGCACTCATAGTCCATAAAGCTCATAAATATATTTTTGAATAAAAGATGAGTGTTCAAAGGTTATGTAAATAGCATTTTCATGAAAGTAGTCATTCAAGCTCAAAAAGATCATAAATCACATTTTGTTTTACACATGTTTTAATCTTTAATACAAATCAAAAACATGAAAAATCATCAATTTTTTATTATTTATTTAAAATACTAATCTTCATGGTATATGTATGATTTATCCAATTCTAACAATATGCATACATATCCCAAATCTAAAAGAGTCCAATATATTTGCATGAAGGCAAATGACTCAAGGGTATACATGTATATTTATTAGATTTGAATTAAACACACATATACATGAAGTAAGATCAAAGATAGGCATAACAGGTATAAATGACGGAATCATCAAAACTAGCCTATACACATGCATATAGTGAATACAAATGAGCATGAAGTTCAAATATATATAAGTCAATTGTAATTCACTATTCATATATGTACAAATACAAGTTTTGACACATTCTACATTTAAGCATGTAAATGCCACAAGAAGCACCAAAAAAAAAAATATGAACATGCTATATGATACATGAAATTAAAAGGCATGTACATAAATGAAATAGGAGTTTAGAAATTGTTACCAACTTCAAAGCTCCTAGCATGGTGGTTGACCCACCAAATTCCTTGATAGCGGTGCTCCAAGTATGTGTCATTTTAGTTCAATTGCACCCACCATCAAGGCACCAAATCTCTCACGTTTTGTGAGAGCCCTCACCTACATCAAAATCAAAGGTTGGGGTTTTGGTAACCATATTTTCTTGGGTCCTTTGAGGTTAGTCTTGTTGTAAGGCACCCAAAAATTCTTATTCTTGGCAAAATTGAAATGACCTAATCTATCATAACAATATTTTCTTAATGGCCTTTGCGGCCACAATGTGTACAAACGTACACCTTAGTATGCTTATGTGTAGGAGTGTGATCATGTTGTGCAACATAAGCATGAGCATGATGATGTGCATGAGAGGAAGGAGTTTGTTTCTTTGAAAACAAGGACTCCAATTTAGAATGATTGAATGCACAAGAGTTCAAGGTTGAACTCAAATTATTCATTTTATTTTTTCAAATCTTTAATCTCATTAGTGGTGGCATGTAAAGCATGATGAGATATATGATCATTTTTCTTTTTCTTTTGTGAAACAAAATCTTTTTCTTTTTCAACAAATTTCTTTTCAAAGTAATATTTTCTTGAAAAACAACTTCCTTTTAAGTTTCCACCAAAGCAATTTTATTTTTCAAAAACATATTCCCTTCACATAAATCATTTAATTTAGACATAAGGGAAACATTCTCATTTTTCAAAATATTGTTTTCTTTTTCAATACATGCTATTTTAGTTTTAAAAGAAACATTCTCTCTTAGCATGCAATCAAAATTCTTTTTCAAATCATTATTCTCTTTTTCTAAGCATGCAATGTTAGATTTAAAAGAATCTTGTTCTATATGCATGCAATCATTTTCTTTTTCAAATTTTTATTTTCTTTCTTAATCATGTCATATTTCTCAAGAATTGTTTGGCAAAATGAAGTGAGCTCAACATATGACATGTCCTCATCATCGGATTCGGAGTTTACCTCAAGGGGGTTATCCCCTTGGACCATATAGCATACGTTGGAGATGTCGCTTCCAACGTCCGAATCGCTCCCCGCATAGTATAGGTCCTTTTCGCCAAGGGAGGTGATGATGTTCCAAGCTACAAAAGCCGATTCAACATTAGAAACCCTAGATAAATAATCATCATTTAGGGTTGACTTAATAGCATGAAGGGCTTTTGCATTAGCCTCAATGTTCTTACCATTTAAGCAATATTCTTTATTAGTTGTGGCAAGATATACACTAAGGCCAAGTCCTTTAAGGAACAAAAACATCTTAACCTTCCAAATTTGGATGTTAAGAATATCAAAGGTGGGTGGTGACATGAAGTCCATGGTGAGGTGTGTGTGTACAAAAATATTGTAATTAGCCTAAAGGAGGATCTTTAACTCTTAGGTTGTTAGACCCAAATCAAGAGCACTAGCTCTGATACCAATTGTAAGTTCACCTAGAGGGGGGGTGAATAGGTGATGGCTAATCTAATGGTCACTTATGAACAAATAATGCGGAATTAAAACTAAGATGACCAATTAAAACTTCTTTTAATTAAACACTTATGTATAACACAAGAGTGTTGCCGAATTCCCCTTGCGAGGCTCTGGACAAACTCCTCTAGATTCCCCTTGAATGGGTTGAGGTGCCGCGTTGGCTCTCTTGGTTGAATACTAGTGTTAACAACAATCCCAAGCAAGTATGTATATCAATTATGAGCACAAGGGAATATATCATGCATATATAAGATGAACACAATAAATTGAATGCAAGATATAAAATAGAGACAAAAAGAGTAAGAGAGCAAGAGTGAGCAATCGCAAACACAAAGGGTTTGTTTCGAGGTTCGAGCACACTTGCTCTACATCCCCGCCTTCGACACACGAAGGATTTCCACTATGCACGATCCAACCGGATCTCTCCTTGGTGCCGCAACACCTACAAGCCCTCGGACTCTCAAGTCCCTTACACACCACAAGCCCACCGGCTCGTCGAGGCCGCACCTCAAGCTACAAGTCCTCACTAGGACCCAACAACACCAAGTCCTCACTAGGACCCGAAACAAACCGCGAACACAACCGTCCGCCTTCTCAAAGAACAAGAAATGATTTCTTGGTGATCTAAACACTTGATCACCAATTACAAAACTCTCACTACAACTCTCCTATAGGATAGATATAACAATGGATGCTCAAGTGTAGTGTGAGAAAAGTAAGGATTAGAAAGGTGGAGGAAAACTCAAAGAATCACAATTTACACTCTTGATAAATTCTTCCCTTTTGATTGGAAGTATTTGCACTCAAATATGTGGAGAAAACTCTGTTAAAAGGATGGGAAAAACTGGCTTAGAAATCTCCAAAAATCTTGGCTCAAAACAATGACAAAACCCCCCTTTTATAGGCTGACAGAAAATAGAGCAGTTGGGGCTCTGTCAGAGCTTCCGGTCGACCGGTCCGGTCGACCGGCAACGGTCAAAATCCGACCGTTGCAGCCTCCGGTCGACCGACCCGGTCGACCGAGCAACTGGAGAAGAGAGTAAACTCTCTGTCGGTCGACCGGCCCGGTCGACCGATAATTCCCGAGAGCAAAGCTCTCTTAAGCGGTCGACCGGTCCGGTCGACCGTCCTCCAGTGCACACAGGCGTGCACGCTGTGCACGTCCGGTCGACCGACCCGGTCGACCGGCCTCTGTCAGTTCTGAAAAATCAGAACTGGCAGAACCAGAAAATTGGGATTAAGGATTGGTCTTTTAACTTAATAAAATCCCAGAAATTCACAGTAAATCTAGAAAAATAGTTTCAATCAAAATAAAAACTGTTTTTCTAAAAATATGTTTTCTAAAACTTGTTTTTCCATAACTTCACAAAATACAAAAACAAGATATTTTGAACTTATAAAGCAAAGTGTGTATGGATATGATCCACCACACAATCAAGATGAAATATCTAGTTTTTGAAGCACTAAACTTGTTTTGGTTAAAGGATATGTATATAAGAAATTACAAAACCCAAAGTAGATATTTTGTCATAAGGAAAATCTCATCAAATACAAAAACAAGATATACTTTTAAAGCATAGTGTGTATGGATATGATCCACTACACAAATAAGATGAATATCTAGTTTTTGACATAAGGCTCTAAACATGGTTTTGGATATAATATATGTATACATGAATACCAAAAACCAAATTGTATTTTATCACAAAATAAAAATCTTTTCTTAACTAGGAAAATCTTTTATGAAAATCATTCTATCAAGAGTTCTATCAAGAGTGTGTGTGTGATATAGACTTGAGCAATCCACCAACTATCTATCCTTTACATTTTTATCTAAAACAAATAAAAATCTTATACCTAGACACAAGTCTTCAACTCCTTGAAGTCTTCCCTTGAAGGCTTCTCATCTTCTTGACTTGGTCCAAGCTTGATCCAAAAGCTCCTTGGATCACATCATGCAAGCTCTAAATCTTGACAATATATCCTTTGTTGAGCTTTGCACCTACTAAGATCTTGATAAAGAATCTGTCACTAATTAAACAAGATCATTAGTACTATAACTACATGAGTTGATCATCATCAAAAGTAGAGTGATAGGCCTTTGGGCCAACAATCTCCCCCTTTTTGATGATGACAAAACTCATGGAGTTATATATGCATGGATTAAAGTAAAGCTTCAAAGAAGCTCCCCCTTAACTCATGCATACAAAATAAATAATAAATATGATCATGAAGCACATGAATATGGATGCAAATATGGAGATGCAACAAGCATAAATCAAAATCTTTTTACTCCTATTTGCATAAATCAAAACACATATGCATAAATACAAATCTTAATTCCCCTTAAGTAAGAAGGACAAATACTTCTCCCCCTTAAGCAAGGAAATCATGCATATATATCAAAACAAAAACACAAATACTTCTCCCCCTTTTTATCAATCATCAACAAAGGGTTCAAAGTAAAATCAAATCAACAAATTTTCTCCCCCTTTATGTCAAAAATAAAGAAGTCTAGGAGGGGCAATACAAATCAAAAATTTTGAATTTTTCTCATCAAAACAAAATCATTAATTCTATTTTATCAAAACAAATTTTGAATTTTCTCTTTGATATCAAATAAAAAATATTGATACCATTTTAAAATCTAATGCATAAGCTTGAAAAATAAGATTTGATTAAGCTTAGCATTAACAACACATGAAGAATTCGAACTAGTTAAATGAGAGTGTTTAACAACTAGTACGAAATCCTTCTATCAAGGAATAAATCTAAGGATTTTCATGAAATAGCAATGAAACACAAAACACTCAAACACTCTAATCTATAAAGTCCAAATAGTTTCAAAAGAAGTGAGTGTACTAATGTTATGTGAAACATGGCATCATGAAAATGGCAATTAAGGTACAATATTCCTTAGAAAATCATAAACATCAAAATCATCTCACACATTTTTTATTAAATCATTAAAAACAAAATCTATATGTCAAGATATATGTATGTTTTGACAATACATGAAATATACATACATATCTCTTAAACTCAAGTGAGTCTATATGAATGGATTTGCATTGAAGGCAAAAGACTCAAGAGTTATACATGTATATTTTAAGGTTTGGCAAAATACACATATACATGAAATAAAAGGCACATGATCATAAATCAAATCCAAAAGGTGAACATAAGTTTAAATATGTATGAATCATCAAAACTAAGCAATACAAGTACATTTCAAGGGTTCAAATAAGCATTTAAGCACACTTACTAATAGATCTTTTTGAGGCCCATGATATGTTCAAGTATAAATCCTAGTGTTGACAAAAACTAATATATAAACTAATATTCAAAATCATGAAGTATTAAATTTTAAGAAAAATTGAATCATGTGACAATCTCAAAAACTATTTGAAGAATACATAACTAGTATAAATTGTTTTTGAAAACTAGTTAAAGATCCTTCAAATATGTCAAATCATATGTTTTTCATGAATGAGACTAAGTACATAAAAATCCAAGCACTCATAGTCCATAAAGCTCATAAATATATTTTTGAATAAAAGATGAGTGTTCAAAGGTTATGTAAATAGCATTTTCATGAAAGTAGTCATTCAAGCTCAAAAGATCATAAATCACATTTTGTTTTACACATGTTTTAATCTTTAATACAAATCAAAACATGAAAAATCATCAATTTTTTATTATTTATTTAAAATACTAATCTTCATGGTATATGTATGATTTATCCAATTCTAACAATATGCATACATATCCCAAATCTAAAAGAGTCCAATATATATTGCATGAAGGCAAATGACTCAAGGGTATACATGTATATTTATTAGATTTGAATTAAACACACATATACATGAAGTAAGATCAAAGATAGGCATAACAGGTATAAATGACAGAATCATCAAAACTAACCTATACACATGCATATAGTGAATACAATGAGCATGAAGTTCAAATATATATAAGTCAATTGTAGTTCACTATTCATATATGTACAAATACAAGTTTTGACACATTCTACATTTAAGCATGTAAATGCCACAAGAAGCACCAAAAAAAAAAATATGAACATGCTATATGATACATGAATTAAAAGGCATGTACATAAATGAAATAGGAGTTTAGAAATTGTTACCAACTTCAAAGCTCCTAGCATGGTGGTTGACCCACCAAAATTCCTTGATAGCGGTGCTCCAAGTATGTGTCATTTTAGTTCAATTGCACCCACCATCAAGGCACCAAATCTCTCACGTTTTGTGAGAGCCCTCACCTACATCAAAATCAAAGGGTGGGGGTTTTGGTACCCATATTTTCTTGGGTCCTTTGAGGTTAGTCTTGTTGTAAGGCACCCAAAAATTCTTATTCTTGGCAAATTGAAATGACCTAATCTATCATAACAATATTTTCTTAAATGGCCTTTGCGGCCACAATGTGTACAAACGTACACCTTAGTATGCTTATGTGTAGGAGTGTGATCATGTTGTGCAACATAAGCATGAGCATGATGATGTGCATGAGAGGAAGGAGTTTGTTTCTTTGAAAACAAGGACTCCAATTTAGAATGATTGAATGCACAAGAGTTCAAGGTTGAACTCAAATTATTCATTTTATTTTTCAAATCTTTAATCTCATTAGTGGTGGCATGTAAAGCATGATGAGATATATGATCATTTTTCTTTTTCTTTGTGAAACAAAATCTTTTTCTTTTTCAACAAATTTTCTTTTCAAAGTAATATTTTCTTGAAAAACAACTTCCTTTTGAGTTTCCACCAAAGCAATTTTATTTTTCAAAAACATATTCCCTTCACATAAATCATTTAATTTAGACATAAGGGAAACATTCTCATTTTTCAAAATATTGTTTTCTTTTTCAATACATGCTATTTTAGTTTTAAAAGAAACATTCTCTCTTAGCATGCAATCAAAATTCTTTTTCAAATCATTATTCTCTTTTTCTAAGCATGCAATGTTAGATTTAAAAGAATCTTGTTCTATATGCATGCAATCAATTTTCTTTTTCAAATTTTTATTTTCTTTCTTAATCATGTCATATTTCTCAAGAATTGTTTGGCAAAATGAAGTGAGCTCAACATATGACATGTCCTCATCATCGGATTCGGAGTTTACCTCAAGGGGGTTATCCCCTTGGACCATATAGCATACGTTGGAGATGTCGCTTCCAACGTCCGAATCGCTCCCCGCATAGTATAGGTCCTTTTCGCCAAGGGAGGTGATGATGTTCCAAGCTACAAAAGCCGATTCAACATTAGAAACCCTAGATAAATAATCATCATTTAGGGTTGACTTAATAGCATGAAGGGCTTTTGCATTAGCCTCAATGTTCTTACCATTTAAGCAATATTCTTTATTAGTTGTGGCAAGATATACACTAAGGCCAAGTCCTTTGAGGAACAAAAACATCTTAACCTTCCAAATTTGGATGTTAAGAATATCAAAGGTGGGTGGTGACATGAAGTCTATGGTGAGGTGTGTGTGTACAAAAATATTGTGATTAGCCTAAAGGAGGATCTTTAACTCTTAGGTTGTTAGACCCAAATCAAGAGCACTAGCTCTGATACCAATTGTAAGTTCACCTAGAGGGGGGGTGAATAGGTGATGGCTAATCTAATGGTCACTTATGAACAAATAATGCGGAATTAAAACTAAGATGACCAATTAAAACTTCTTTTAATTAAACACTTATGTATAACACAAGAGTGTTGCCGAATTCCCCTTGCGAGGCTCTGGACAAACTCCTCTAGATTCCCCTTGAATGGGTTGAGGTGCCGCGTTGGCTCTCTTAGTTGAATACTAGTGTTAACAACAATCCCAAGCAAGTATGTATATTAATTATGAGCACAGGGGAATATATCATGCATATATAAGATGAACACAATAAATTGAATGCAAGATATAAAATAGAGACAAAAAGAGTAAGAGAGCAAGAGTGAGCAATCGCAAACACAAAGGGTTTGTTTCGAGGTTCGAGCACACTTGCTCTACATCCCCGCCTTCGACACACGAAGGATTTCCACTATGCACGATCCAACCGGATCTCTCCTTGGTGCCGCAACACCTACAAGCCCTCGGACTCTCAAGTCCCTTACACACCACAAGCCCACCGGCTCGTCGAGGCCGCACCTCAAGCTACAAGTCCTCACTAGGACCCAACAACACCAAGTCCTCACTAGGACCCGAAACAAACCGCGAACACAACCGTCCGCCTTCTCAAAGAACAAGAAATGATTTCTTGGTGATCTAAACACTTGATCACCAATTACAAACTCTCACTACAACTCTCCTATAGGATAGATATAACAATGGATGCTCAAGTGTAGTGTGAGAAAAGTAAGGATTAGAAAGGTGGAGGAAAACTCAAAGAATCACATTTTACACTCTTGATAAATTCTTCCCTTTTGATTGGAAGTATTTGCACTCAAATATGTGGAGAAAACTCTGTTAAAATGATGGGAAAAACTGGCTTAGAAATCTCCAAAAATCTTGGCTCAAAACAATGACAAAACCCCCCTTTTATAGGCTGACAGAAAATAGAGCCGTTGGGGCTCTGTCAGAGCTTCCGGTCGACCGGTCCGGTCGACCGGCAACGGTCAAAATCTGACCGTTGCAGCCTCCGGTCGACCGACCCGGTCGACCGAGCAATTGGAGAAGAGAGTAAACTCTCTGTCGGTCGACCGGCCCGGTCGACCGATAATTCCCGAGAGCAAAGCTCTCTTAAGCGGTCGACCGGTCCGGTCGACCGTCCTCCAGTGCACACAGGCGTGCACGCTGTGCACGTCCGGTCGACCGACCCGGTCGACCGGCCTCTGTCAGTTCTGAAAAATCAGAACTGGCAGAACCAGAAAATTGGGATTAAGGATTGGTCTTTTAACTTAATAAAATCCCAGAAATTCACAGTAAATCCAGAAAAATAGTTTCAATCAAATAAAAACAGTTTTTCTAAAAATATGTTTTTCTAAAACTTGTTTTTCCATAACTTCACAAAATACAAAAACAAGATATTTTGAACTTATAAAGCAAAGTGTGTATGGATATGATCCACCACACAATCAAGATGAAATATCTAGTTTTTGAAGCACTAAACTTGTTTTGGTTAAAGGATATGTATATAAGAAATTACCAAAACCCAAAGTAGATATTTTGTCATAAGGAAAATCTCATCAAATACAAAAACAAGATATACTTTTAAAGCATAGTGTGTATGGATATGATCCACTACACAAATAAGATGAATATCTAGTTTTTGACATAAGGCTCTAAACATGGTTTTGGATATAAGATATGTATACATGAATACCAAAAACCAAATTGTATTTTATCACAAAATAAAAATCTTTTCTTAACTAGGAAAATCTTTTATGAAAATCATTCTATCAAGAGTTCTATCAAGAGTGTGTGTGTGATATAGACTTGAGCAATCCACCAACTATCTATCCTTTACATTTTTATCTAAAACAAATAAAAATCTTATACCTAGACACAAGTCTTCAACTCCTTGAAGTCTTCCCTTGAAGGCTTCTCATCTTCTTGACTTGGTCCAAGCTTGATCCAAAAGCTCCTTGGATCACATCATGCAAGCTCTAAATCTTGACAATATATCCTTTGTTGAGCTTTGCACCTACTAAGATCTTGATAAAGAATCTGTCACTAATTAAACAAGATCATTAGTACTATAACTACATGAGTTGATCATCATCAAAACTAGAGTGATAGTCCTTTGGGCCACAGATATGCAGGTGAAAGGGAAGCATGATCGACCCTGTACTTCACAGGGTATATTGGATCGTCCGAGGTAAACCGTATCCAGGTAGATCCATGGTCCCGCGTTAAGCATCATGCCTCGCCGGGTCATGCAACATCTCGGCATTCCTACCATCGTTTGAGCCCCACCCAGACAACTATCTATGGGTTCAATGCCAACCAGACCCGTCCGATGGGAAAAATCAAGCTCAGGTGTCAGATTGGAAGTCTCAAGTCGGAAGTGACATGCTACATCATCGACGCCGACACTTCCTACAATCTATTGCTGGGACGACCGTGGATCCACCACAACTCCATCGTTCCCTCCACTCTCCACCAAGTCATGAAGTACATTGACGGGAGTGGAAATGTCCAGACGTTGATCGCCGAAAGGCATCCGTTCAAAGGGGTCGAGAATTATTTCACCGACTCTTTGCTGTACCAAGATCCGGTGGAGACGGATGAAACCCCACAACTAGAGGAGCCAGACTTTGGTAATGAGGCTGACACTGAGCCTGAGAAAGAAGAGTGCCTGTGGGAGTTAGAACCACTTGTAACAGGCACTAATAAGCCCGATGTCGATAATACCACCGATAATGTAGGCGGTTGGTATATTAATGAAGATTTAGATTTTGCGTATTTTTCTGTGTGTGCTTCTGATTCAATACCGTCAGATACTAGCACTGATATAGATGACGATCCCTGGTCGGCAGTAGATGCTTTGACATCGTTGCATGTACCAGTGAAGTCGTCTTTCGAGACATACCGAGACAATGGTAATGCGCAAGAATCTATATTTATGGTTCCAGCGAGACGAAAAGGCCAAAAACTAATTCTTTTTGGGCGAATCTCGTCTGAACCAACGCCCCGCGACGACTCGGAAAGTGAGGAGGAATCCCCTCAGCTCAGTCATTATGAACCAAAAGCGCTCAAAATGATGAAGTGCATGGGGTATGATCTAACCAACAGACCCGGGTTGAACTTCGGCAAAGGAAGGAAAACGCTACTTCGATCCTTTGTGCCGAAAGGGAAAGCCCCCGATTATTATCATCGGACACGCCGGGGGTTGGGCTATGTATCAACTCCGGTCCCATCAGCCTCCGATTCTCAAGAATCGTCGAGCAACGATTACTCTTCGGACACGTCATCTTGGGAGTCAGATGTCAGTGTCGGTAACATCTTCAAGGAACTTTCAGTGAACATGGTTTCGACAAGCCACCTGGAAGATGGAAATGTAGAAATGATCCAATCTGATACAGATCCTTGGATCAAACATTTAAATACTCTTTGGGATACCCGCTTTGAACAGCGCGAGCCACCCACAGAAGACAAGGTTGTTCAAGTCAATCTAGGAGATGAGGCTAACCCTAAGCCCATCTCATGAGTGACGGCCTGTCACCTTCGGAGAAGAAAGATCTAATATCTCTTGTACAAGAGTATATAGACGTCTTCGCCTGGAATTATGAGGACATGCCAGGACTTGATCCTCAAGTGGCCATGCACCGCCTCAACATCAATCCGGACGTAAAGCCTGTCAAACAACAGCAGCGACGGTTTTGCCCAGAAATAATGGAGGCAATTCAATCAGAAGTCAGAAAACTTATTGATTCTGGCTTCATCAGGGAAGAACAACATCCCGACTGGGTAGCCAACATCGTCCCCGTTGCCAAGAAGAACGGGAAGATCCGGATCTGCATCGATTTCCGTGATCTAAACGAGGCTTGCCCCAAGGACGAATTCCCATTGCCAATCACAGATGTCATGATCGACAATACTTGTGGATTCGAACGAATGTCCTTCATGGATGGATTCTCAGGATACAATCAAATCAAAATGTATCCTGATGACGAAAAGTATACTTCCTTCAGAACTCCTCTAGGGGTATATTGCTACACCGTCATGCCCTTCGGACTGAAAAACGCAGGGGCAACATACCAAAGGGCCATGAACGCCATTTTCCATCAGCAAATACGCAAAACGGTGGAATGTTATGTTGATGACATCGCGGTAAAAAATCGCACTAAAGGTGATCACATAGCGGACCTGAAGGTAGTCTTCGACATCATGCGGGCTCATCAATTGAAGATGAATCCCACAAAGTCCTTCCTGGGGGTGGCCAGTGGCAAATTCTTAGGATTTGTTGTAACATCCACCGGAATTCACTTGGACCCGGAAAAGGTTCGCGCTATCCAAGAGATGCAACCCCCGAGAAATCTCAAAGAACTCAGAGGATTACAAGGACGATTGGCGTACATCCGCAGGTTCATCTCAAACCTTTCCGGAAGATGCCAACCTTTCGCTAAGCTGATGAAGAAGGGTGTCTCATTCACTTGGGATAACGCTTGCCAACAAGCGTTCGAGGAAATCAAGCAATACCTCACCCAACCACCAGTCCTTGCAGCTTCAGTAGCCGGAAAGCCGTTTTGGTGTACGTTCGAGCAATGGATCATTCTTTGGGAGCTCTACTAGCTCAGAATGACGATCAGGGACGTGAGCAAGCAATCTACTACCTGAGTAGAACAATGATCGGAGCCGAACATCGGTATAACCCGATCGAGAAGGAATGTTTGGCACTAGTGTTCGCTATCCAGAAAATGCGACACTATCTGGTAGGCCAAACTATAAACGTCATATCAAAAGTCAACCCCCTGAGGTTACTTATGACTAAACCTTCATCGCTAAATGGCCGACTGGCAAAATGGGCCATATTGCTCTCCAATATGAGATGCGCTTTTTACCACAAAAGGCCATTAAGGACAAGCAGTGGCGGACTTTTAGCTGAACACCCAGATCCGAGAGCAGCCAAACTCTACGAGGATCTCCCAGACGAGGTCGTCGAAGTCTGTCTGACTCAGACGTCGTTCGAAGGGCAAGTGTGGCAACTTTTCTTCGATGGTGCATCAAGAATAAGTCCAAAGGGATACAACGTAGCGGGGGTAGGAGTGGTACTCGTATCCCCACAAAATTATGTGATTCCCCGAGCTGTCTCATTAACTGAGCCTTGTTCCAACAATGTGGCGGAGTACAACGCTCTTTTGATTGGGATGCAATTCGCCGATGAGATTGGCGTTAAAAATCTCGAGGCATACGGCGACTCTAAACTCATCGTCAGCCAAGTTCGCGGGGAGTACGAAGTCAGACATGAAGACTTAGTACCCTATTACAACGCGACTATCCGCATGGCCGAGGGGTTTACAAGCTTCTACATCGACCATGTACCGCGCAGGCAAAATGCGCACGCAGATGCACTCGCATCCCTGGCTGCCTCCTTAGCTCTTCCAGCTGGAGCAATGGAGAAGATATTCGTCTACAGCCATGACCTGTATTGCCCGAGAAATGCTCTCGAGGATTATCAGGAGTCAACGGGAGGTCGTTACCGCGAAGAAGCACTTGAAGTATCAACCGGTCCAGAGCTTAAAGACTGGCGATTCCCTATATCGACTACGTCTTATACGACATCCTGCCTGAAGACACCAAAGAGGCGGCTGCCATTCGAAGGAAAGACCCCAAATTCTATTATAATGCGATTACGCGAACATTGTATCGTCGATCGCATGACGGGATCTTGCTCCGGTGCCTCTCACCAAAGGAGGCTCAAGAGGTATTAAAAGAAACCCACGACGGCATGTGTGGAGCCCATCAACCTGGCCCAAAACTGGCACATCGACTCCAAAGATTGGGTTACTACTGGCCCAAGATGATTGCCGATGCCGTCACTTATGCCAAGAGATGTCACGCCTGCCAAGTGCACGGCGATTTCATCCATCAAGCACCAGGGTACCTCCACTCTACGGCCTCTACCTGGCCATTTGAATTGTGGGGCATGGACGTGGTTGGTCCTATCAGACCACCATCATCAAAAGGACATCGGTTCATTTTGGCAATAACCGATTATTTCTCCAAATGGGCCGAAGCCATCCCTTTGAAGGAGGTCAAATCGTCGAACGTGATCAAATTCGTGAAACACCATGTTATTTACCTTTCGGCGTACCTCGGCGAATTGTCCACGATAATGGGCCTCAGTTCATCAACCAGGCTTTCCAGAGATTCTGCGCTAAGTTCAGAATCCAGAGTGTGTCCTCAACGGCATACTACTACCCCCCGCTAATGGCCTCGCAGAAGCTTTCAACAAGACTATTGGCAAGCTTCTCAAGAAGTTCGTCTCAAAAAGTCAACGAGACTGGGACGACAAGTTGGGTGAATGCTTATGGGCGTACCGCACAACTGTGCGAACCCCAACTAAAGCTACGCCATTTTCTTTGGTCTATAGGTGTGAAGCCGTGCTCCCACTAGAGATCCAAATTCCATCTCTATGCGTCGCCTTGACAGCGGAGATGATAACAGAGGAGAAGCATCGACAGCGACTCCAGGAACTGGAGGCCTTAGATGATAAACGTCTGCAGGCCCAACAACAAATCGAGCTCTACCAAGCTCGTATTACCAGAGCCTTCAACAAGAAAGTTAAAGTGCGAACTTTCAAGAAAGGCGATCTTGTCTTAGCCGTCAAAAGACCCATGGTAATGACGCACAAGACAAAAGGAAAATTCCAACCCAATGGGAAGGACCATTTGTAGTAGAATCAGTCTACTCAAATGGGTCGTATCGCCTCATAACCTCAAATGGCGATACACTCATGATGCCGATCAATGGCAGGTTCCTGAAGAAATACTATCCTTAGACGGTATTCTTCCACTGATCAAGTTAAAAATACACCTCTGATCAAAACAAGAAGAGCTTCTTCATTAATATCCGACGCCTCCGACGGCTAAGGATAGAGGAAAATGTTGGCTTCCAAGCCCAACATAAGTCTTCGACAACTCATCATGCTGAGGGGAATAGTATGGCTAGCCCAACTCAAACGGTAGTTGGTAAAGGCACTTCAAACCCGTTGACAGCTGAGGATTTGCTAAAAATCCTAAGGGACACGTTCCCATTTGATCCGACGCCTCCGACGGCTAAGGATAGAGGAAAATGTTGGCTTCTAAGCCCAACATCAGTCTTCGACAACTCATCATGCTGAGGGGAATAGCATGGCTAGCCCAACTCAAACGGTAGTTGGTAAAGGCACCTCAAATCCGTTGACAGCTGAGGGTTTGCTAAAAATCCTAAAGTGGACTTGACTCCACTCCTTCCTCCAAAATCCCCTACCAATTCTCATCCACAGAATGGTAGGTCTACAAAATACAACCATTACTAAGTTAACACTATACCTCTGGTAATGGAAACTTTTCAATATTCCTTGTCGAATACAAGTTTTGTTTGTCAACTCTACACGGAGTACCAAATTTTCAAATTTGCCAAGTTAACACTACACCTCTGGCACTTCAAAATTTTCACTTTCAATTCTCACCAATAGAATGACAGGTCCTCAAATTACTCTTACCATGAGTCAATCTTTGTCAAGTTAATATCACACCTCTGACAAGTTACTGTTAAAGTTTAACACCACACCTCTAAACAGTAATCAAGTTTCTGCCAGGTTTAATATTACACCTCTGACAGTCACTTTTCTTCAGACTTCCACACCGAAGCTGAAATGGATGATGCTAAGTTAACACCACACCTCTAGCATCCAAGTCATTGCTAAGTTCAACAATACACCTATGGCCATGACTTTCCCTCGGACTTCCTTATGCAAGTCGAGATGACCAATGCTAAGTTCAACATTACACCTCTAGCATTACCCTCACTGTCAAGTTAAACATTACACCTATGACAGTGACACTTTTGAGTTAAGTTAATATCACACCTCTGACTCACATCCTTGTCAAGTTAACATTACACTTCTGACAAGACCACTTCCAACCCGTTAAGTTAATATCACACCTCTGACGGTAACAAACTTTCCTAGATTCCCCACGAGTCTAGTCCCACTTGTTATTCTCTTTAACAGAATAACAAGTCTACCTAAAAACATTGTTAGGTTAATACTACACCATCAACAGTGTTTCCATCAACCCCCAGTTGAGCTCAATCAAGTTAATCCCAAACACTTGATAAAAGTTCACCCTCCCTGGGGGTACCAATTCTACTTGTCACTTTTTTTTATAAAGTGGCAGGTCCATCAAAAATTTCACCCCTGTCAAGTTAATATTACACCTCTGACAGTATCGTGAGAGTTCTTGAAATAGGATCTTTCTCCACAAAGTTGACTTATTAAAATTTCCATCATAATTTTGACAAAGTCAAAGACTCTTTGCTTCTATGCGTCTAATTAAAGACAAAAAGTTCAAGACAATGGAAGAGGCAAAAAGAGAAGTGTCACTTTTATTTATTTCCAGGTACATGAAAGTGATACAAAAAACGCTCTCTTATACAATAAGATTGAGTGTTACAGTCAAAAACGCTCTCTTACAATAAGATGGAGTGTTACAATTGAGGAGTACAAAGAAGTCCCTCTCCCTCTCAGAGGTTGCACTCACTCCTTAAAGCCGCGTCTGATTCCAAGTGCGCGATGTTTTATGGCTACAATAGAAGCTGGTTACACCACGATGCATGATGTAAACATCGAAAGAGCCCTAGCTGACTAAGCTAAGAGCAATAGTGTTCTTGAGGTCCGGTGGAAGCAGAAAGTCCGGCAACCCTTCGTTTATGAACATCTCCTCCCCCAGCAGACCATCCAGCAGACATGAGGAGTCCTTGATGTTACTTCTGGGGTGGGAGAGGAAGAGGATCCTACCTGCCGCCGTGTCCACCGTAGCCCCCACGCCGCCGTACTTACCCTGACCATCCTTGCCAGCAGGCATGACTGGTGCATTGGATCTGAAGAGACCTTGGCGAGAGTCGATTCCTCGTCAGGGACATAATATATTCCCTTGTGGACGACGAGGACCATAATATATTCCCTTGTGGACGAATATCGAACAAGTCCGCCGGCTGAAATATTCTTCCAGGGGCCCAGCGAACCTGAAAAAGGACAATCAAGCCTACCTGCAAAGATAAACAAGAGGGTTAGCAAATCTGAAACTTGGTATACTTTAAAGAATACTAAGTAACGAACGCGGCTATTATGGAGAATTGCAAACGCGGGAATAAGCCCGCGCGGTGAGCCAAACTACTACTGCGTCAGCAGAGACAGACGCGAATCAGAACTGTGGAACACACAGGATTCAAACGCAGCCTCATCTTACGCCCGCGCCTAAAAGCACAAGATGCGAAAAATTTTCAAACGCCAAAAACTGCCATCTCTCTGTTGAATAAACAGGAGTTGCAAGATTCGGGTCTGAAAATTTTAGCCCAATTTGGAATTCATCCGAGTCAGTGGCCTTAAAACGTGAGCTTCATGAGTAAAGCCGCGGCCAAGCACCAAAGACTTCTATATTCGCGTCCAAGGAAGTTTAAGTCGGCGGCGCAAATTCCAGAAGGAATGCACCAACCACAACTTCACAAGAAGGTCCAGATGACATCTCTTTAAGGGGCGTACTGAAGTTCAAACTTGGTTGGATCTAAATGTCATGGTAAGTGGGCATGACATACCCGCAGAAGCCTCTGTTAAGAGTTGAACTATCTGCGTTGAGACGCGGACGTAAAAAGTGCTCAAAGAGACGCTTCCAGCCATTGAAATCACTTGACAGTGATAATCTATTGAAGAGACCAAACAGAAGCATGAAAGCTCTGGGTCATCTTCATCCATGGAGGCAAACCCCTGATAGGGTCCTTGAAGGGAGAAGGCAGAGTCCCTCAGAGTACTCGTTCTCAAACAGAGCGCGGTCTAAGCAGCCGCTGTTAAAGAAAGGGGGTGAGTCCTATTTATAGGCAACTCCTGATAACGGTCATTAATGGTTCATTAATTAAAACCACCGGCCTTAATGACCGCACGACCGCCAAAACCCAACGGGAGGCTGACGCGTGGAACGTCGCTTCGGGAAGCGCCGCAGGCGCTGATCTCAAACCGTCAGCGCCGATTTTGCATTAAAGGGCATTAACGCCCAAGCCCAATGGAAAACCGACGCGTGGACATCTGCTTCGGGAAACAACAGATGACCCGGTTTTTCCAATCGTCAGCGAAGACTTGACGGTCAAAGATCTTTGAAAATCTTTAAGTCAGGCTGCATTAAACGCAGATAGGGATGCCGCGTCCGGCTGCATTGAACGCAGATGGGAAAGCCGCGTCCAAGAATCTGCGTCACCTCTCTCAAATTGGAAGGCGTTCACCTGCGTTTTAAAGGAGCGTCCACGTGACTCAAAGTCGCGTCCCTTCAGCAAACGGGGCCCTTTCTAAGGGAAAACACTTAGTCCATTCTGAGATTAGTGGAAAATACGCAAGGCTGCGTCCCTCGCATCTGCTCAAGCCGCGTCTTCATTGACAGGACAAATTCGCGTTACTCAAAGCCGCGTTTGTCCCCACGGATCAATGACGCGTCTCAAAGGACTTAGTTCTATCTGAGTTCTTATGAACTGATGACCGCGTCTCCCTATGGATTGACGCTGCGTCTCAGTGAAGTCTAAGTTCCTATGGAGTGATGACCGCGTCTCACCCTATGATTGACGCTGCGTCTCATCAAAAGGACTTAGTCCTATCTAAGCTCCTATGGATGGATGACCGCGTCTCACTCTATGGATCAATGCCGCGTCTCATCAAGCTCGACGTCGCGTCTCATTGAAAGAACTTAGTCTTACCTAAGTTCAGTATTCACAGCCAGTGATCAGGGAGTTGAATTCATCCACAGCTAAACAAAGAAGATGGGACAAAACTTCAAAAACTTTTATTATATCGAAAATAGTAAAAGTGGATACAAACACTCTAGTAGAGTGTCCTCTTCTTTACAAAAAAAAAAAAAAAGGAAGAAGGGGAAAAGGCTAAAAGTCTTGATCCGGCAAAGAACGGATGCGCTCCCTGAGACGATGCATCTCGTGCTGACGTGCCTTCTCAGCCTCCATCATGGCTTGGACCCGCAGCTCCTCTTCAAATAAAAAGGGTTTTGCAGCCAGCTGTGCTCGCAGAGATTCCAACCTGGAGGAGTGAATGGTCTGGCTTTCTTCAGCTCGTCCCTTTGCAGCTTGTTGCTCCTCCAGCCTCTTCCGGACGGTGACAAGCGTCCTCTCATTATCAGCGATTATGGCTTCCGCCTTAGCGATAGCATGTAGGCTGTATAAAAATGACTAACAGACAAGCCATTAAGGAAGCAGAGTCTCAAGCTCTAGACGCGAGGAATCGATGCCCGCGTCTCAGCATTAAGACGCGTTGGCTCTACACCCGCGTCTCAACGTCCAGACGCGTCGGCCCGAAGCACGCGTCTCAGCATCAAGGCGCGTCGGCCCGACGCCCGCGCCTCAGCATCCAGACGTGAAGGCCCGAAGCCCGCGTCTCAGCATTAAGGCGCGTTGGCTCGATGCCCGCGTCTCAGCATTAAGGCGCGTTTGGCTCGACGCCCGCGTCTCAAACTTCAAGGCGCGTTTGGCTCAACGCCCGCGTCTCAGTTGCAACTGCCCTGATTGCGGGGCCAGTCACCGCGCATGTAGCGGGTAGTGGCCCCTCATTCGGGAGCGTTTTCAGGAGGCACCTCCACCCCCTGAGACCCCTATAAATAGCCTTGTTTGCTATGAAGAGGGGATCGAAGCTTGGGAGAAGTCGAGAATTAAGAAGGTCAAGGCATCATCAAGATCGATCAAATCCAGGCAAGAGGATCATCAAGAGGGAAGCACAACTTCAACAACAGACAGAGGGAGGAGACTCTTCAGCGAGCTTACTGAGTACTAGCCGCTCTTCGCCTACCTCCTCTTTGAGAGTTTTGGTAGACGGAGCTGAGTTACTCTTTCTACTGACCGAAGAGAAGGCCCCCGACGGTCCAGGACGGTCATCTGGTCAACGGAGAACAAGATTCACTCTCCACCGCCACACGAAGAACCCAGCATTAAACAAAGGGGGATTCAAGCTTCAACATCCTCCCTCCCTTGTAACTGGAAGGAAAAGTCTTGTTGTAATCTTTTCATCTGATTCAAAGAAATCTTTACAGCAATTCCCTCTTTCTTTTTCCGGCGCAAACAAGAGATGGCGACTCCGCTGGGGACTACCTTCGTTACTGACGAGCGCACCATGGTGCAAGATGACGTTCTCCGTAAAGGGAAAATGGTCGAATCACTCGTCGTCGAGTTCGACCAGGCGAAGTATGAAGAGTTCCTCTCTTCTGGCTCCAAGAGCCCAAAGACCCGCGTCTGCCGCAGGGTCTCAAGTGGACAGCCCCCTGAAGCCCAATCTGAGGCTCTGTCGGGTGCTCCTGCTGCCCACTATGCCAAGTTTGGTTCACGCGCCGACGCCTCCCAGAAGGCCCGCGTAACCTCAGACACCTCTGCTGCGATCAACCGCGTCGCGCAGAACACACGCGCCAACGCCTCTCTGAAGGCCCGCGTGGTCCCCGGCACATCTACTGGTGCGATCGACCGTGTCGCACAGAACGCCCGCGTCAGCGTCTCTCAGGAGACCCGCGTGGCAAACACCCCTGGTTCTACAAACCAGGAAGTTGTTGGCTTCTCTCTTCCTCCACGGCGCAATCGGAATGCCGAGCGTCGACAGAGAAGACGCGCGCGTCAACACTCAGTTGGAACCGTTGGTTTTCTGACTGGGGTTGGACGCAGCGTACGATCCGATGCCTTGCCCGCACCTCGTCCAGTGCGAGAGATCCGCGTTTGGCGACCCAAACGCGAGACTCCCCAAGTTGAGCCTTCTGAAGACCAACTTGCCAAACGCCAAAGCGAAGCTTCTGCGTCTCGTCAAACGCAGGAAGCACGCGCCCATAGGCGTGGGGCCCAGCAGCCCACTCTCTCCCAAGTTTCCCTGCTCCAACGCAGCAGACAGCAACGCGAAAGTCGCGTCTTATATCAACAGAGACGCCAGACGCGCGTGACGCAGCCGCGACGCGACAGCCGCGTTTCTGAAACCTGTGTCCAGACAGCACAGCGCATGACTTCCTCCCGTCTTCCACGTCGCGAGGCTAGTCTATTTAATCCCTCTCCCACAGATCTGAGGGATTATTTGACAAGGAAAAGGAGTGCCAATCAGGCCACTTCTCCATGCTGCTGTCAACAGCTCATCCAGATGCTCTCTGGATGCCATTGCGAGTCAGGCGTGCACCAGCCGTCTTTAATTCGACAGCTGACCCTGATTCCCCCGTCAGCCAAAAGAAGACGCTCCCACAGGAGGAGAACCTTCTCAGATATTGAATACCCGGAGCTTACTGCAAACATGACTAGCAGAAGCAAGGGAAAACAACTAATGGTCAACTCAGAGGAATCTGACTCTGAACCGGAGGGGGTGTATCAACACACTCGCACCCGGACAGGGGCCATTCCCCCAATTGACTATAATGCCTTAGCCCGCGGCATTAGAATGGGTGGTTCTCACTCCGCTATAGTGGAGTCGCAGGCTTCAAACTCTTCCGTCGAGAAGGAGGCTTCCGCCTACATGGCCGACACTCCTGAGGAGACGGCCAGGCGTTTAGAACAGACGCAGAAGCACCAGATGGATATAATCGCCTCTCAACAGAGATCCATTGACTCCCTTAAGCATATGCTTGAGAAATTGCTTGAAGAAAGAGCGAGATCTCCTCCTAGACGACCGAAGGGGAAAGGGAGAAAGGGAGGAAGCCCACCCTCCGAATCTTCTGACGAGACACGACGATCTACCTCGGATGTGTCCAAGCCCTCGTCGCAGGCAAGAAGCGACCAAGACCAGGAGAAGACTCATGCTAAGAGGGTGAGTCAATTGGAACGACGCCTCGAGGCCCTTGCCAATCGCAAGGACCTCCAAGAAGCGGGAGTGGTCCGGCCCTATCCGGCTGAGTGGGACTTAGTTCCATACCCTCCTAAGTTCAAGGCTCCAACTCTCCAAGCATTCGACGGGAAAGGGTCACCCAACCAGCACATCTACTACTTCAAATCCCAGACCGGGAATGTGGTAGATAATGACGCCATCCTGGCGCGACTGTTCATCGGCACCCTGAAAGGGTTGGCTTTTGAGTGGTTTATGAAGCTCCCGGAGGGTTCTATCAAGAACTGGGGGGATCTAGAGAAGCTGTTCTTGACACGCTTCTTCGAAGACGACTCCGAAGTCACAATGCCTACCCTTTTAGCTACAAAACAGTGAAAGGGAGAGTCCGTCAAGTCTTTCGTAGAAAGATTTCGGAACATGGCACTCCGATGTCCAAGCGGCATGACCCAGGCCACCCTGGTGGAAACATGTCGCCATAATCTCCAAACCTCACTCCTTGCTCAAATAGGAGTTGCTGAAAGCCGCACCTGGAAACAATTAATCCAGCAAGGTGAACAGGCTGAGGAGATTGTCGCCCGCGTCAGAGCGGAAGAAGGCAAGCCCAGGCCAGAGAGGTCGACAAGGCATGCACCAGACACCTCCCTCCAGACGAAGCGGAAGGATAATTTGGCGACGGAGACCAAATCTCCCACCAAACCTCAAACAGGCAGGGCAAGTGGCTCTTCAAGCCAGCCACGCCCCAACAAGCAGTATTCCTTCAAGGAGGAACACGTTGATTCGCTCTTCAAGCTACTCAACAAAAGCAATCGACTGAAGCTCCCTGAAATTAGGCGCCCGGAGGAAGTCGGCAAGACCGACAATCCCACCTACTGCTTATACCACAGGATGCTCGGACATCCTACCAAAAGCTGCTACGTCTTTAAGGACATCCTTCAAGCTCTGATTGACGCGGAGGTATTAAAACTCCGACCGGAGCAGAAGAAGATGACGGCCAACATGATGTCGATTCTCCAGTTTGGGACACGACCCCCGACACCCGTGGGGGTGATTTCTGTCCCGAAAGGAGAACTGAGGGTGGTCAACACAGACCCTCATCAGCAGCGGGAGAAAGGCTTGGTACCCGTCCCTACACCTCGAGGGGAAATCATGTGGGTCCACCCTGACCTCGTCGACGAGCAACAATGGACGACTGTGACCAACAGGAAGTCCAAAGGCAAAGGGAAGGCTTCATCTTGCCATGTGATATGCGCTTCCTCCCGAGAAGCAGATACTGATGTTCCCTCGCTGACTAACTCGGAAGAGGAGACAATAGTCCTGGCCGCGGAACCCAACCCACCAACGGCAGGAACCCGTTCGGGGCAGGCATACCTGAAACAGTATGGCGAGACAGCAATAGCTCCTCCACAACCAGCTGCAGAGCCAGCAAAGCCCTCCTCTAAACAGCCTGGGGAGAAACAGAAAGAAACTCGGTTTTCTCGAGTTCTTGCGAAAGGTGTAACGGAAGGATCCTCGACACCTTACAGTTTTGATGTCTTGGCTCAATTAGCCAACATCCCGGCACGCATTACCTTGTATGAGCTCCTGAGGCTATCAAAGTCAACCAGAGAGGCTCTACAAGAAGCTTTGGCAAATGCTGAGGTCTTTATGACCCGCGTGCCAAGGGAGGAAGATGTAGAGGATTGCCTCCACACCTCCCCAAATGCTCCCTGCATCACCTTCACAACAGATGACATGCAGGTTAAAGGGAAGCATGACCGACCCCTATACTTTACAGGGTATATTGGGTCATCCGAGGTGAACCGCATCCAGGTAGACCCAGGGTCTGCGCTAAGCATCATACCTCGCCGGGTTATGCAGTTTCTAGGCATTCCTACCCATCGTCTGAGCCCCACCCAGACGACTATTTACGGGTTCAATGCCAACAGCTCCCGCCCAATGGGGAAGATCAAGCTCAAATGCCAGATCGGGAGCCTCAAGTCAGAAGTGACGTGTTACGTCATTGACGCGGACACTTCCTACAACCTGTTGCTGGGACGACCATGGATTCACCGCAATTCCATCGTTCCCTCTACTCTCCACCAAGTCATGAAATACATTGACGAGAGTGGACAGGTCCGAACGTTGATTGCCGAAAGGCATCCGTTTAAAGGGGTTGAAAATTATTTCACGGACTCCCTCTTATATCAGGATCCGGAGGAGACTAATGAATCCCCACAACCAGAGGAGCCAGACTCTGGTAATGAAGCTGACATTGAGCCGGAGAAAGAAGAGTGCCTGTGGGAGTTGGAACCACTTGTAAAGAGCACTAATAAGCTCGATGTTGATACCACCGACGATGCAGGCGGTTGGTATATTAATGAAGACTTAGATTTCGCGTATTTCCCTGCGTGTGAGTCTGATTCAATACCGTCGGATACTAGTACCGACGTAGATGAGGATGTCTGGTCGGCAAGGATGCTTTGACATCATTGCATGTACCAATAAATCATCCTTCGGGACGTACCAGGATAATGGAGACGCGCAAGAGTCTGTATTCATGGTTCCAGCCAGACGAAAAGGCCAAAGACCAATACTTTTTGGGCGAATCGCGTCTGAACCAATGCCCCACGAAGAATCGGAAGGTGAGGATGAATCCCCTCAGTTCGATCATTATGAACCGAAAACGCTCAAGATGATGAAGCGCATGGGGTATGATCTAACCAACAGGCCTGGGTTGAACTTCGGAAAAGGAAGAAGAACACTGCTTCGATCCTTTGTACCGAAAGGGAAAACCCCTGATTACTATCATCAGACGCGCCGGGGGTTGGGCTATATATCAACTCCAGTGCCATCAGCCTCTGATTCGGAGAGACTGTCAAGTCATGACTGCTCATCAGACACGTCGTTGTGGGAATCAGATGTCAGTGTCGGCAACATCTTCAAAGGGCTTTCAGTAAACATGGTTTCGACAAGTCATCTGGAGGATGAAGATGAAGAAATGATCCAATCTGATACAAACCCTTGGATCAAACATTTGAATGCTCTTTGGGATATCCGCTTTGAACAGCGTGAGCCACCCACAGAAGACAAGGTTGTTCAAGTCAACCTAGGAGATGAAGCCAATCCTAAACCCATCTTCATAAGTGACGGCCTGTCACCTTCGGAGAAGAAGGATCTTATATCTCTTGTACAAGAGTATATAGACGTCTTCGCCTGGAATTACGAGGACATGCCTGGACTTGATCCTCAAGTGGCTATGCACCGCCTCAACATCAATCCAGATGTAAAACCTGTCAAACAACAGCAGCGACGGTTCCGTCCTGAAATAATGGAGGCAATCCAATCAGAAGTCAGGAAGCTTATTGACTCCGGCTTTATCAGGGAGGAACAGCATCCCGATTGGGTAGCCAACATCGTACCCGTTGCCAAGAAGAACGGGAAGATCCGGATCTGCATCGACTTCCGCGATCTAAACGAGGCCTGCCCCAAAGACGAATTCCCATTGCCAATCACGGATGTCATGATTGACAACACTTGTGGATTCGAGCGAATGTCCTTTATGGACGGATTCTCAGGATACAATCAAATCAAGATGTATCCCGATGACGAAAAGCACACCTCCTTCAGGACACCTCTAGGGGTATATTGCTACACCGTCATGCCCTTCGGTCTAAAGAATGCGGGGGCAACCTACCAAAGGGCCATGAATGCCATTTTCCATCAGCAGATACGCAAAACGGTGGAATGTTATGTCGACGACATCGCGGTGAAAAGTCGCATTAAAGGAGATCACATAGCTGATCTGAAGGTGGTCTTCGACATCATGCGGGCTCATCAATTGAAGATGAACCCCACCAAGTCCTTCCTGGGGGTAGCCAGTGGCAAATTCCTAGGGTTTGTTGTGACTTCCACAGGAATCCATTTGGATCCGAGAAAGTCCGTGCTATCCAAGAGATGCAACCCCCCAGAAGCCTCAAGGAGCTCAGGGGATTACAAGGACGATTGGCATACATCCGCAGATTCATATCAAACCTTTCCGGGAGATGCCAACCCTTCGCTAAGCTGATGAAGAAGGGTGTTTCATTCATTTGGGACGACGCTTGTCAAAAGCGTTTGAGGAGATCAAACACTACCTCACCCAACCACCAGTCCTTGCAGCTCCGGTATCCGAAAGCCTTTCCTGGTGTACGTCCGATCAATGGATCATTCTTTGGGAGCTCTACTAGCTCAGAATGATGACCAAGGGCGAGAACAAGCAATCTACTACCTAAGTAGAACGATGATCGGAGCCGAACATCGGTACAACCCGATCGAGAAGGAATGTTTGGCACTGGTGTTCGCTATTCAGAAAATGCGACACTATCTGGTGGGCCAAACCATAAATGTCATATCCAAAGTCAACCCCCTGAGGTTACTCATGACAAAGCCTTCATCATTGAACGGCCGACTGGCGAAATGGGCTATATTGCTCTCTCAATATGAGATGCACTTCCTACCCCAAAAAGCCATTAAAGGACAAGCGGTGGCGGACTTCTTAGCCGAACACCCAGATCCGAGGGCAGCTAAACTCTACGAGGATCTCCCAGACGAGGTCGCCGAAGCCTGCCTGACCCAGACATTGTTCGAAGGACAAGTATGGCAACTTTTCTTCGATGGTGCATCAAGAACAAGCCCTAAGGGACACACAGTTGCGGGGGTAGGAGTAGTACTCGTCTCCCCACAAAATTATGTGATTCCCCGAGCTATCTCGTTAACCGAGCCCTGCTCCAACAATGTGGCGGAATACAACGCTCTTTTGATTGGGATGCAATTCGCCGATGAGATTGGCGTTAAAATCTCGAGGCGTACGGTGACTCCAAACTCATCGTCAGCCAAGTTCGCGAGAGTATGAGGTCAGGCATGAAGATCTAGTACCCTACTACAACGCGACAATCCACATGGCCGAGAGGTTTTCAAACTTCTACATCGACCATGTACCGCGCAAGCAAAATGCGCATGCAGATGCACTTGCATCCCTTGCTGCCTCCTTAGCTCTTCCAGCTGGAGCAATGGAGAAGGTATTCGTCTATAGCCACGACCTATACTGCCCAAAAAGTCCCCTCGGAGACTACCAGAGGTCAACGGGAGATCGTCGCGGTAAGGAAACACTTGAAGTGTCGACCGATCCAGAGCTTAAAGACTGGCGATTCCCCTACATTGATTTTGTCTTGTACGGCATCTTGCCCGAAGACACCAGGGAGGCGGCTGCCATCCGAAGGAAAGCCTCCAAATTCTACTACAATGCGATTTCGCGAACATTGTATCGTAGATCGCATGACGGGATCCTGCTCCGGTGCCTCTCATCAAAAGAAGCCCACGAAGTGTTGAAAGAAGCCCACGATGGTATGTGGAGCTCATCAACCTGGCCCGAAGCTGGCAAACCGACTCCAAAGATTGGGTTACTACTGGCCCAAGATGGTTGCCGATGCTGTTGCCTATGCCAAAAGATGTCACGCCTGTCAAATACATGGCGATTTCATCCATCAAGCACCAGGATACCTCCTCTCTACGACCTCTACCTGGCCGTTCGAAATGTGGGGGGATGGACGTGGTTGGTCCTATCAGCCCACCATCATCAAAGGGACATCGGTTCATCCTAGCGATAACCGATTACTTCTCAAAGTGGGCCGAAGCTATCCCTTTGAAGGAGGTAAAATCATCTAACGTGATCAAGTTCGTGAAACATCACGTTATTTACCGCTTCGGTGTGCCTCGGCGGATTGTCCATGACAATGGACCCCAGTTCATCAGCCAGGCTTTTCAGAGATTCTGCGCCAAGTTCAGAATCCAGAGTGTGTCATCAACGGCATACTATCCGCCCGCTAACGGCCTCGCAGAAGCTTTCAATAAGACTATTGGCAAGCTTCTCAAGAAATTCGTCTCGAAAAGTCAACGAGACTGGGACGATAAGTTGGGCGAATGCTTATGGCCTATCGCACGACTGTGCGAACCCCAACTAAAGCCACGCCATTTTCCTTGGTGTACGGATGCGAAGCCGTCCTTCCACTGGAAATCCAAATTCCATCTCTTCGCGTCGCCTTGACAGCGGAGATGACAACAGAGGAGAAGCATCGACAGCGACTCCAAGAATTGGAAGCCTTGGACGACAAGCGTCTGCAGGCCCAACAACAATCGAGCTTTATCAAGCTCGTATCACCAGAGCCTTCAACAAGAAAGTCAAATCGCGAACTTTCAAGAAAGGCGACCTCGTCTTAGCCGTCCGAAGACCCATGGTCATGACGCACAAGACGAAAGGAAAATTCCAACCCAAATGGGAAGGACCGTTTGTAGTAGAGTCAGTCTACTCAAATGGATCGTATCGCCTCATAACCTCAAATGGCGATACACTCATGATGCCAATCAATGGCAAATTCCTGAAGAAATACTATCCCTAGATGGCATTCTTCCCACCGATCAAGTTAAAAATACACCTCTGATCAAAACATCCAACGCCTCCGACGGCTAAGGATAGAGGAAAATGTTGGCTTTTAAGCCCACATAAGTCCTCGACAACTTATCATGCTGAGGGGAATAGCATGGCTAGCCCAACTCAAACGGTAGTTGGTAAAGGCACCTCAAATCCGTTGATAGCTGAGGGTTTGCTAAAAATCCTGCCGATCAAGTTAAAAATACACCTCTGATCAAAACATCCAACGCCTCCGACGGCTAAGGATAGAGGAAAATGTTGGCTTTTAAGCCCAACATAAGTCCTCGACAACTTATCATGCTGAGGGGAATAGCATGGCTAGCCCAACTCAAACGGTAGTTGGTAAAGGCACCTCAAATCCGTTGATAGCTGAGGGTTTGCTAAAAATCCTAAGTGGACTTGATTCCACTCTTCCCTCCAAAAATCCCTTACCAATTCTCATCCATAGAATGGTAGGACCACAAAATGCAATCATTACTATGTTAACACTATACCTCTGGTAATGAATACTCCTCTCGAGTACAAACCTGGCTTGTTAACTCTGCATAGAGTAACAAACTCTCAAATTTGCCAAGTTAACACTATACCTCTGGCACTTCAAATTCTACTTGTCAATTCTCATCAATAGAATGACAGGTCCTCAAATTGCTCCTATCGCAAGCAAATTCTTGTCAAGTTAATATCACACCTCTGACAAACTACTGTTTAAGTTAACATTACACCTCTAAGCGGTACATCGAGTGTCTGTCAAGTTTAATATCACACCTCTGACAGTTACCTTTCTTCAGACTTCCATATCGAAGCTGAAATGGACGATGCCAAGTTAACACTACACTTCTAGCATCCGAGTCATTGCTAAGTTCAACAATACACCTATGGCTATGACCTTTCCTCGACTTCTTCCTTGTCCAAGCCGAGACGGACGATGCCAAGTTAACACTACACTTCTAGCATCCGAGTCATTGCTAAGTTCAACAATACACCTATGGCTATGACCTTTCCTCGACTTCTTTAAGCCGACGACTAATGCCAAGTTCAACATTACACCTCTAGCATTACTATCACTGTTAAGTTAAACATCACACCTATGACAGTGACACCCTCAGTTTTCCCAAATAAAACTGAGATGCTGATGAGTTAGGTTAATATCACACCTCTAACTCACGTCCTTGTCAAGTTAACATTACACTTCTGACAAGACTACTTCTAAACCGTTAAGTTAATATCACACCTCTAACGGTAAAAAATCTTACTAGATTCCCCACGAGTCTAGTTTCATTTGATATTCTCCCCAACCGAGTATCAAATTCATTTGGAGGCATTGTTGGTTAACATTACACCGATAAACACATGCTTCCATCAAAATCCCCAGCTGATCTTAAATCAAGTTAATCCCAAATCCTTGATAAAAGTTCACCTTCTCTGGGGGTACACACTCCACTTGTCACTTTCTTTTATAAAGTGGCGGGTCCACCAAAATCATTCTTTTGCTTCTAAAACAAAACATTCAAGACAACAGAAAGAGGCAAAAAGAAAAGTGTCACTTTTATTGATATTCAAGCATATGAAAGTGATACAAACGCTCTCTTATACAATAAGATTGAGTGTTACAATTAAGGAGTACAAAGAAGTCCCTCTCTCTCTCAGAGGCCGTACTCACTCCTTGAAACCGCATCTGATCCCAGGTGCACAATTGGAACCGATTGCGCCATGGCAATGACGCAAAAGTCGAAAGCGCCCTAGCTGATTAAGCTAAGAGCAATGGTGTTCTTGAGGTCCGGTGGCAACAGAAGGTCCTGCAACCCTTCGTTCAGGCGCGTCTCTTTCCCTAGCAGACCATCCAACGAACATGGAGTCACTCCTGGGGTGAGAGAGGAAGTTTAGGAGTCATCACAAAGGATGCTACCCTCCACTAGGTCCAGCGGCAGCAGAAAGTCCTGCATTCATCACCATCCCTTTCCCCAGCAGGCCATCCAACGGAATGTCCTTGATGTCACTTCTGGAGTAGGGAGAGGAAGAGGATCTTTCCGCCACCGTAACCGCCGGAACCTCCTCGCCGTCATACTTGACCTGACCATCTCTTGCCATCAGGCAGAGTGGTGCAGGAGATCTGAAGAGACCTTGGCGAGATGTGGTCCTCGTCAGAGATATAATTTAATCTCTCACAAACGACGAGGACCATAATTTAATCTCTCACAAACGAACGTGGAGCAAGTTCGCCAGCCGGTATATTCTTTCTGGGGCCCAGCAAACCTGAAAAAGGACGAGCAAGCCTACCTGCAAAGAATAAGCAGAGTCAGAAAATCTGGAAACTCAGTACATTTTTATAAAGGAAACTGAGTAACAGAACGCGGCAGCCATTCAAGACTTCAGACGCGAGAATGACCCCGCGCAGTCAAACAGACGCGAGTCAAACTGCGCCACGCATAGGATTCAAACGCGGCCTCAGTTTGTACCCGCGCCTAATGCACCAGACGCAAAGAATTTCAGAACGCCGAAAATTGCCATCTCTCTGTTGAGTGAACAAGTTTGCAAGATTCAGGTCGAAACACGCCAAGGCAATGAAACGCGATGGGCAAAGCCAGCGTCAAGCCCCGCGTTCAGAGAAGTCAAGTCACTGGCACAAATTCCAGAGAAGGAATGCACCGGGACTTCATTCAGATGGTTATGCCAAAGTTCAGGCTATACACATCATCGGGGACATACCAGCAGAGACCTCTGGCCAGAGTCGGCCTCTCTGCACCCAAACGCAGGCGTCAAGAGATGATCCGAGAGGGGGTTCTTCTTGAAGAGACCAAACCGAAGCGTGAGAGCTCTGGGTCATCTTCATTCTCGGAATTACCTTCATCCATGGAGACGGAATCCCTATCAAGAACTCTTTTCTGAAGAAGGTGGGACTTCTCAGAGCAATCCAAAGAGAAATAATCAAGCTTGGATTATAGAAGGGGAGCGCACCCTATTTATAGGCAGGCCCTAATAACTGCCATTAATGGGGCGTTAATTGGAACCGTCACGCACGATTGTCAAAGCCCAGTGAAGGATTGACGCGTGGAACGCCGCTTTGGAAACCGTCGCAAGCGCCGGTTTTCAACCGCCCGCGTCGGTTTTGCATTTAAGGGCAGTAACTCCTGAGTCCAATGAGGAGTTGACGCGTGGATAACTGCTTGGGAATCAACGGATGACTCGGAATCCAAATCGACATTGAAGACCTGACGAGCAAAGATCTCCTAAAATCTTGAGTCAGATCACATTAAACGCAGATGGGAAAGCCGCGTCCCTTCAGCAGACAAGGCTGCATCTCTTGCGTCTGCCCGATCCGCGCAAGACAGATTTGCGTTATTCAGAGCTGCGTCTCACCTTGTGATTGACGCTGCGTCTCACCCCAGGGACTGACAGCCGCGTCTTAACTTTACGGATCAATGCCGCTCTCATCTTTTGATTGACGCCGCATCTCATCAGAAGACCGCGTTCCGATTTGTGATTGACGCCGCGTCTCATCAAAAGGACTTAGTAGAATCTAAGTTCTTATGAAATGATGACCGCGTCTCACTTTATGATTGACGCTAGCTCGTCTCAGTAAAAGGACTTAGTGAAAACTAAGTTCCGGTGGACTGACGACCGCGTCTCACCCTGTGATCGACGCTGCGTCTCGTCAAAAAGACTTGGTGAAATCTAAGTCCCCATAGATTGATGCCACGTATTCTATGTCGCGGTCTCGCCAAGACCCGCTCTCATTAAAAGAACTTAGTCCTACCTAAGTTCAGTAATCACGACTAGTGATCAAGAGTTGGACTCATCCACAACGGACAAAGAAATTGGGACAAAAGCTTAAAGAAAACTTCTATTATATCAAAAAATGATAGAAGTGGATACAAACACTCTTGATAAATAGAGTGTCCCTTTTCTTTACAAAAAGAAAAAAAAGAAAAGAAGGCTAAATGTCCTGGTTCGCCAAGGAACGGATTTGTTCCCTAAGGCGGTGAATCTCATGCTGGCGCGTCCTCTCAGCCTCCATGATAGCCCGGTCCCGCAGCTCCGCCTCAGATAAGAAATTCTCTGGCAGCCAGCTGCATCCGCAGAGATTCCACCCTGGAAGATTGTAGGGATAGACTCTCTTCAGCACGCGCCGTAGCAGCCCGTTGCTCCTCAAGCTCCTTTTTGAGGGAAACAAGTTTCTCCTCATTTAGCGCAAGAACAGCTTCCGCCTTGGCGATAATATCCCGAGTTCTGAGGATGACTTGCTCCGTGCTCTGCACACTAAGCTCAGATTCCCTCGAATCCCCGGCTAATTTCTGAAATTCAGCCTTGGATTATTCAAGGTCGCGATCTCGGCAGCGATTTGTGCCTCCGCCTCCTGTCGCTCCTTCCGTTCCTGATCAGCTAGGAGCCTAGTCAAGGTGGCCTGGGCTTCATCAAAAGAGCCAGCACTTCCAAAGATTCCAGCTCCCGCAGGTTATCTCCAAGTTGCTCTACCACCCGCAGGCATGCCCTGGCAAGTGAAGGGCCTCCTCCGCCAATTCGACGCTCACGGCCATATTTTCAAGAAGCCTCTGGGCGAACTGGAGGTGCTGTTGTCCACGGAAGATGAGATCAATACATGATCCCATCGAGGTGAAGAATTGTTGCACCATCTGACGTGCCAGCTCCCCCATGTCTTCACCACCTAAGAAGCTTCCCGACCCTTTTTCTCTGTCACGGGATAAGGGATATAGGGCGGGTCTTCTCGCACAAGAAGCCGTGCCGGCCGTAGATGTGGCAAGAGCAAGACTACCCGCTGGCGCTTCCTGGAGCGCTGCCTCTGCAGGAGCTTCCACTACCAATGAAGGAGTTGTAAGCACAACCTCTTCAGAAACTTCTTAACACCGAGAGTGAGCTGTGTGGCCTTCTGGA
>JAVJIF010000219.1:0-61794 GCA_038442645.1 Agave tequilana | reverse complement strand
TGATGCCGCAACACCACCCGAAGCTCACTAGCTCCCTTGAGGCCGATGCCTCTACAACTTCGATCAATAAGAAGATGATCACACTTGATCAAAAATCGCTCACTTGCACAATCCTATAACCAATGATGTAGATGTAGAGCTGGATTGTGTAGTGCAAAATCTAGAGAGAAGGTAGAGGAATAGGCTTCAAGTGGGTGTTTGGAAATTTAAGCTTTGAAAATCTTTTCTAAATGAAGGCTTTTGAAAACTTGAAAATCTCTTGTAAAATCTTGTGAAAATTGGTTATCAAATCATGTTGAAATGACCCTCTATATATAGGGGGTGAAAATACAGTGAAAAAGCCAGAAAGAAAGAGCCGTTGGGTGAGATCCCAACAAAAAAAAAGAGTCAGAAAAACTAGCTGTTGGAATCTGTCAGAATTTTCTGACAGCGTCCGGTCGACCGCCAACAGTCGAAAATATGACCGTGGGGGACATCGGTCGACCGCCAGGTCGACCCAAACTAACCGAGAGCTCTGTAAAGAGCCCGGTCGACCCGAGCGGTCGGCCGACGTGCACATGCACAGTTTGTGCATGTCGGTCGACCCGAGCGGTCGACCGGCTTCTGTCAGTTCTGAAAAATTAGAACTTGCAAAAACCTGAAAACTTGGTTTTTGGTTTTTGTTTTTAGGTTTGATGTTTTGGACCTTGTAAAACTAAGAGTATGAGCATATGTCATTACTCTAACATGAAAAAATTAGAACTTTTCTCGATTTAAATTTTCACCAAATGCTCTTATTTATTTTATTAGATGGTGTTGTAGTTGAAATTCTTTTTCTATTGGAATTTAATGATATAAAATATATTTAAACGATCAGCTCCATATGATCTATGTCGTTTCGTAACCCAAAAGCTAAACGAACTTAATTTTCTCTCACATGCATTAACTGCAAAAGAATGAACTACTAGGGTAATAAGTTAAAATATGAATCTCACGCCTGATTCAGTTACAGAGGTCCTGAGTTTAGTTATACACGCATGAGTTGTAAGATTTTGGAGTTCCTCAGTTCACGATTGGCTTAGTGATAAAGACCTTTATTTGGGTTCCAATTAGGGGTGAGCGTCGGTCGGTTCGATTCGGTTTTTGCTATTTTGCAAAACCGAACATAATCGATTAGACTTAGCAATCGAACCGAACCGACTCAGTTCGGTTCGGTTTTTCGGTTTTTTCAGTTAGGCCAATATTTTTCCATCATTTCTGACATTTTTTAATCACCATTATATTATCATCTTTAATATTTTAATCTCAAATATTCAATATCCAAAATAGAAATAAAAAAAGACCATAACCATAATGTGAATTAAAAATTTCATATTCTAAAACTTTTACGCTATATTTGGGCTCTTATATCAAAACTCACATAATTATTACTAATTTTTAATGGCAAGAATGAAAAAAAAAAAGAACTATATTAATATAAATATTATTCCTAATTGTAATGGTGTACTTAACATAACTTTCACATATTCAATATAAAAAAGATGGTATTGCCAGAAGTAATGAGATAAGTTTTCACCAGTTTTTTTTATGAACTATATGATATACTAAATTGAATTTGGGTGGGGTGATATATAGGGTAAGAGATTCGGTTTGACTCGGTCGAGTTCGATTTTTGAAATACAAAATCGAAACCGAACCGATCTAGAGCGGTTCGGTTCGGGTTCGGGTTTCAATTTTTGGTCGGTTATTTCAGTTATAACGAACTCTGCTCACCCCTAGTTCCAATTTAAGACATGGCTAGGCTTTGCTTTAAAAGAAAAAGAATAATTTTAGCATATTAACAGTATATTTCTACGAAATAACATATTTAACCTCATATATTCCCCTTCATGATGACTAGCTTTGAAATATTCACAAATATGCCTTTTATTAATTAATAGTAAATGAATGCTAAATAAATGATAAATTGCGTGTAATTCACTTAATTTTGGAACATGAAAAACAATTTAAGTTATCAATTCAATCCTACTCGAATAAAAAATAATTGTCAGTTAATTAAATAAACTATAATAAATAAATAAATTCTTAATAAAATTGAACTAATACTAGTAAAATAGAGTTTCCTTTATCTTGTAAATTTAGAAAAAATAATTTAACTATGATATGATTGTCAACGTGTCCGCTAGTTTGTTTTTCGTTTAACTGTTTAGGAACCGGATATTTAAAAAATAATTTAAAAGGACGAGGTCATAAATGGAAATATGCTGAAGAAAGTTTAAAGTATGTAATTAGCACAAGAAATGAGGGCGTAATATGCCAATTACCCAAAAATGGGACTCAAAATTAACCGTTAATTGTTTTTTGAAATTAAATACGCTCTCTCGTCGAATAAACGAGCTGATGCCTGTTGTTAATTCTTCGTATGGGAAAAAAAAAAAAAATTGCTCTTTAAATATCTCTCTCAGAGAGAATGAAAAAGAGCAACGAACGAGAAGAAACCCCAATCCACACCCCCCCCGCTTTCCCTCTCTCATTCTCTCCAAACCAAATCCGAATCCAAACCCTAACACCCTAACCTAACCTGAGCAAGGAGGAAACCCCTTTCTCGATTGGATGCAAGCTTCGACAAGAAGCGATGTTGAGGATCGACCATGATGGCAGTGGAACAAAGCGGCGGCTTTGAATTCGAATTTTAGGTCAGTGCAAAAAGAAACCTCTTTTTTCTATTTCTCTTTTCGTAATGAATTTTCCAGTTATTAATACAAATTCCTAGTGGGTTTTCCTTCTTGTTTTGATTTCTTGCTGTTTCTTTGGGTTGAACGATGAGGGGAAAATACTTTGGTAATGCGATGAGAGATGAAATTGATGCCGCTGTGCATCAGATTAGGATTTTAATGGTTCAATTCGTGAAAAATACTGTTTTTAGGGATTTATTTTGAATAATTTGCATGTAGCTATATTCTTGATTACATGTGATTTTCAGTTTTCTTTTTGCTGCCCTCTTTAGAAATTACCCTTAATCTCACTCTCAATTACCCATGAACACTTAGGAGACGAGGTAACGGTAAAGAATCTGAGCAAGAACCAGCATATTCTCACCTGAGTTTTTTTTCCCTTCTGAATCTTCTCCGTACACAGCTGTTTCTTGTACTTGAACCTTGGAGGTAGGAAATCGCCATATAACCCGTAAACAATGGTATGCCATATTCTTGATTACATATATATTCTCGCCAGAGAACTCCTTTCAGGAGAACCCGAGTGAATCTACTCTGTGCGCAGCTGTTTCTTTTACTCGAAACAGTATAATTTCCTGGCTTGGACAGAATCTTGTAATTGTTGGCCAAGGTACTGTTATTTTCATTACTATGCTACACTTCTGTGGGCTTGGATTTGTTTGCATACTTTTGTGTCTTTTGCTCCCAATAAACATTTAGAGTTTTGCTCTACCCTATGCACATTTGTTTTTCTAATTTGAATGTCTTCTGTGCAACTGAAACCGGCATTTGTTCGTGTGTCTTTTTCTTATAGTTTATGTTCTCATTTCCAGTGTGGTGCCTTTTGGAGCCTAAATTTGGGATTGTTTTCTTCTCATTCTTGGGCACATTGCATCTGGGTTTCTTTTAAATTCAGTAGTTATAGTGTAGAATTCATAAAGATTGGAGTTTCTTTTTTCTTTTTTCCTTTTTGGTTGGTTCTTTTCAGTTGTGAGTGTTTTTTTTAGTTTGGTATTGTTTTTCTAAATGATGAAATAAGCCACATTGATTGGTGGAAACAGAATGATGTACTAGTGGCTCTTCTGTTTAACTTTTCTGCCAAAGCGATCCTCTTTCTTTCTTTACTCACTACATAAAATTTTAAGTAATCAATAATAGGAATAGTTGCTTGAAGTCAATATTTATCAAGATAAATTGACGTTGAAGATTACAATTGAGTTCTTGGAATAACTGAATATTTATAAATCCATGAGTTCAGAAAGGTATTTTAAAGTGATTTAATATGTTTACAGAGTAGTATAATGCACTTTCAGTTTCATTCAAGTCACCAGCCTCACAAGTTTTAATATATTTAACAAAGAAACAACCTTTAACAGATATGAATGGACAAAAAGTTTTTCTTTAGTCAATTACAAAATTTTTGGTATAAAGAACGTGTTGGTTTTTTTTTTTGCGCTAATTGTGTTGGTTGTTGTTCTAGAATTAATAAAATTAATTTTTGGCCATGTTTCTAAAGACATGGGCCACAGACTTCAATCTCATAGGCCATGAACATGACTTGAACTGGCAAGCATCAATACCACTAGTTGTGTTTCCATTACCAACCAGTTGTCTTGGGGAAATTCATATGGTAGGATTGTGTTCTAAATTTGATGACTGGTTATGGAAATTACCCACTAATATATCCTAATACTGGGTGCAGAGGAAAACAAATGGGATAAGTAATACATACATATTTGTTGGACAAGGTTCAAGGGAACTTCCTCCTTTGGGGCCTTCAGCCCTTCACATATCCTGAATGTACACACAATCTTGTGGACTATAGAAACTTGACATTATAATTATTATTTGCAAGGAAATTGGCCTTTCCTTGGAATTTGATATTTAAGAATCATCAGTTGTATAGGCCATTGTTTGGAGTTAACTTTTAAATTTAATGTTTAAATAATAGTGTCATTAACATAAAAATCAATGTAGGAGCATGTTGACAGTCTCCTGTTGGAATCTTGGGGATCTCTGGAAACATTATAATTAACTCAAGTTATAATCTCATGTGGCTTCTATTCTCTGCATGTCCTAAGTAAGGATAAAGGTAAAATATTGTCACATACTATGAACATGAACCAAGAATGAATTTCGTTGGGCCCTACTGAGCGACGCGCTACATCGAAGCCCGAGTGTAGTGAAAAATGAGAAAGGGTTGCTCGGTCGTTGTCCAGAAATGACGCGTCACATCAGCGCCCGGATGTGGTGTCAAATGAGTAAGGATTCTCACACTTTTATGAGCGGGTGAGGGTAGAAAAAGTAGCTCATGATATAAGATTAGGTTAGCATCATAGAACATAGGTTCTCTTACAGGTAGATTAGCAGAGTTAGTTGATGTTTATGATTAGACGGAAATGTTAGTATTTTGTGTGTGCAGAAAACTAAGAGGGTAGGTGAAAAAGTTTGGTATACTTTGGTATACTTATAGAGATAGAAATCGTAATGGGGTGTGATCATAAATAAACAATTACTTGAGGATGTAGTGGAGGTTAGGAGAAAGGGTGATATGATTTTACTAGTTAAAATTATTTTGGGTGGGGAAATTTTTAATGTTATTAGTGCCTATGCACCACAAGTAGGACTTGATGAGTCTAGTAAGCTTCAATTTTTGGAGGATTTAGATGAGATTGTGTAAGGTATACCCATTAGAGAAAAGCTTTCATAGGCGGTGACCTCAATGGGCATGTAGGAACTAGTAGTTATGGGTTTGATAGTGTACATGACGGATTTAATTTTAGAGAAAGAAATGAATCAGGTAACTCGATTCTAGATTTTACTTTGTCATATGATTTGATCTTAGCGAATACTTGGTTTAGGAAGAGAGTCTCATTTGATCACTTTTAGAAGTGGATCAAGTGCGAGCTAAATAGATTTTTTTAACTAGAAAAGTAGATAGAGGTTGTTGTATGGATTGTAAAGTTGTACCGATTGAGAGTGTAGTAACCCAACATAGACTCTTAATTTTAGATGTCTAGATTAGAAGGAGATTTAGAAAGATTAAACGTAAGTTAGATCCTAAGATTAAGTGGTGGCGGCTAAAAGAAGGTAACTAAGGAGTTTTTGTAGATCGAGTAGTACATGAAGTAGATTGGAAAGTCCAAGATGATCCTAATACAATATGGAACAAAATTGCTAGCTGCATTAAAAGAGTAGCTAAAGATGTACTTGGTGAGTCACGGGGTGGTGCTCCACCATGTAGGACACATCATGGTGGAATGAAGGGTAAAAGCTGCCATTAAGGACTCTTATAGAGATTTGACAAAAAATTGTGATGGAGTGAGTTTTGAGAGGTATAAGCTAGCCAAGACGGAGGCTAAGAAAGCTGTTCAGAATGTAAGAGCTAAAGTGTATAAAGAAGTGTATGAGAAGTTGAACACCAAACAGGTTGAAATGATATATATATATATATTTATAGAGAATTGCTCGAATAAGGGAGAGAAAACTAGAGACTTATGTACTGTGAGGTGTGTCAAATATGAGGATCAGAAAGTTTTAGTTTGAGATGAAGAAATTAAAGAAAGATGGAAAGAGTATTTTGACAAATTGTTCAATGGTAATTCTACTCAAGACTTGAATGATCTTACTATTCAGTGTCAGGATATGAAAGTGAGTTTTGAGAGGTATAAGCTAGCCAAGACGGAGGCTAAGAAAGCTGTTCAGAATGCAAGAGCTAAAGTGTACAAAGAAGTGTATAAGAAGTTGAACACCAAACAGGTTGAAAAGGATATATATATATAGAATTGTTCGAATAAGGGAGTGAAAAACTAGAGACTTATGTACTGTGAGGTGTGTCAAATATGAGGATCAGAAGGTTTTAGTTTGAGATGAAGAAATCAAAGAAAGATGGAGAGTATTTTGACAAATTATTCAATGGTAATTCTACTCAAGACTTGAATGATCTTACTATTCAGTGTCAGGATATGAACCATAGTTATATGAGCAGAATTAGCGAATCTGAAGTTAAAGATGCCTTAAAGTGGATGAAGTCAAGAAAAGCTATTGGCCCAGATGGAATTCTTATTGAGGTATGGAGATGCTTAGAAGCATGGTTCAAAGTCTCGGTCTCGGCCGCCGACTCGGCCGGCACTGAGACGGATCGGTCTTGGCGACTCGGATCAGACTCGGACGATACACGCAAAACGCTACATAGAACGCCAAAAAAATTATGAAAAAATCATGACAAATCATAAAAAAATATAAACATCAAAATTAATGCATCACATATTCAAAACATATCACCTAACACTCAAAACATAACGTGAAAGCATAAATACAAGCGTCATCGGTAGAAAAATATCAAAATAGATACATAATATAGTAAATTGCATAAAATAATTCATAAGTACCTGCTAATATAGTCATTTCCACATTAATTACGAGGAGGCTCCAAATCATCATTATCATCTGGCCCGCGATAAGTATAGAAACCAGACATAGTTTTCATAAGGATAATAATATGTTTGTGGGTGAGATCCTGTAGGCTGAGATGATTGGCCAGAGGATCCACTATCAGAGTAATATGGCGGTAGGGGTTGTGCAATATTAGCTCCATGGTGATAATACCCAAAACCTCGATATTCAGTGCTGCTAGTAGAGTATTCACCAGTGCTAGAATAATCAGTGCCAGAATATTGGCCAGATGTCAAACGCAACCCCTGTAAATGGCCTGCAAGACTATGATGACCATGTGAGTAGTTATCATGTCCACTCGAATAATCATCGCTAGAACTGAAATCGACCAACCGATCCAAATGCCTACGCTGTTGTGAAATCCCTGCCCGGCCTCCATGATCTGTATCTTGTGTGGCATAATATTCTGAATCCCATGTTAAAGCATCATCTCGTTGGCTTCCACAAACACCATGAGTCTCTTCAACATTACCACCATCACCACCATTACCGCCGCCATCACCCTTACCACCATCACCGCCACCATCATCACCGCCATCACCATCATCACCGCCACTTTCGTCAGTATGACGAATACCTTCATCTAACCAACCTAAGTCATCTGGTGGTAACATCAGCTGTTCTCCCTCACGAATCCACTCATCCAAAATATCATCATCATTGAAAATATTGTTCAGATCAATTGGGTTGTAATAATCATCAGTGTCGCTTTTGCATGTCAAGTTTCTTACTCGCAATCGCATATTGTAATGCACAAATACTAGTTTATGTAACTTTTTCATTGCCAATCGGTTGCGCAATTTTGTATGAATTAGCGATCACGTGCTCCAATTTCTTTCACAACCCGATGAAGAACATGTTTGGCTTAAGACTTTGATGGCAATTTTCTGCAGATTGGGAGCTTCTTCGCCATAATTAATCCACCAATCAGCTGGAAGAGATTGTTGCACTGCTCTTCTAGTTAGTGAGCTTCCAAATTCTCCAACTCCATCTACAAATATTTTATCTGTGAGAATACACATCACAAGTGTTAATATTTGCATAACATTATATCGATGAAATAAATAAATTATTATTACCTCATTAATATCTCTTGCTTGTTTATTCAAATCTGGCTCCAATCTTTTAATGACCTCTTTAATCCATATCTCACTTCTGGATGTGTAGAAAAGTTTTTTGAATATTAGAGTGCTGGATTTAAAAAATATGCTGCAATAATATAAGCACACAATTGTTATGATATGACAGTTTCAATTTCTAGTCAACAAATATGATTCTAGGCAAATGAATTACCAGCAGCATGCGAGTGTCTATGCAATTGTCCCTCTCATCTTCTATCAATGATATCCCAGTACTTCTTTCAGTTCTTATTTGAGGCCTTTATAGCCAATTTTGCTCTATCCATAGCTTCATATATAATAGATAGTGTAGGTTTCTTATCCTGGTCCACTATCTTCAAGACTCTAACAAGAGGATCCATAATGTTTTGGACCTCTCTTAACTTCTTCCAAAACCGGTCAGTCAGAATGAGATTAGAAACCTTATCTTGCACACTTCTTCTACTCCTCTCATTGTTAAATTCACGCCATTCGGTAGTCGTGCACATTCTTTTCAAATCTTGCTCATAGCGAATAAGACTTTCAATAGAAATAAACTCGTTGGCAAACCGTGTTTTACCTGGTCTCAACAAATCTCTATCTTTGGTATATAGCTTCATTAAATTCACCACTTTGAGGCTATTGTAAACGAATGATATGATCATCTTAGCATCATCCAATGTCTCCTTCACTGATTTCAAAGAACCAATATCTTCAAGCATCAAATCAATGCAATGTGCTGCACAAGGAGACCAAAATAAATGTTTTCTCTTCTCTATCAACATGTGATCAACTGCTTTGAAACTTGCCTCAGTATCTGTTACAACCTGCACGATATTTTCTTCACCAATTTCTTCAATAACTTTATCCATTAGCGAGAATATAAACTCAGCAGTCTTCGAGATATTAGTGGTATCAACAGAAGTATGGTAGATCATGCTTCTATCACAATAAATCATGAAATTAACAATAGGCTCTATTATGAGAACTCCATCCATCACACATGATCGTGCAACCATACTGCGGCCATTTTGTTTTTATTGAAACAATATATACTCCAATTTCTTTCATTTCCTCCTCTAAATATAGATTGCCAATCTGGTATCCTGTAAGGCCTTTTACACCTGGGCCTACCTCCGCAATAGTATTAATCATGGCTTGGTAGTAAGGACCACTATCAGCTGCATTGAATGGTATTGTATTGTAGTGAAAGAACTTCGCCACGGATTTTTCAACCTTTTTCATAATTCTCAGTTGAGAACATGCTTTTGATTGATTTCTGTTTTGTTGGGAACATGGAAGGATCAATATCATGAGCTGGAATTTCAGCTTCTCTCATAGTCATACTCTGACGCAATCCACGGTTACTCCTTGATCCTGAAGGCTGTGAACTACTGTCACCAATATCAACTCCTTCTGTCGATCTTCAAGCCATTTCACGACTTTCTTTCATGGCTTGTTTTAGTTGTCTTCTTTCAACTCTTTCTAAACCACCAACTTCTTCAATTTCATTATCAGAATCTTCTTCGATCACGTCATAAAAATCTTCCTCACTTAAAGATCTCATAAGTCGGTCTTTTTTAGATTTTATGGCTGCTCTTTCTTTGCTACCTTCAGAAAGATGTTGTCTCATTATTTGAGAGATCTCTTTTGATACTCGCAAGCATCCTTCCACCTGACCGGGTACATGTGCTATATGCTGCTTCAATCTAGTGATACCACCATGGACTTGTTTTTCACAATAATTACACTTCACAAGTTTTCTACTTCCACCAACAGGGGTACCATGTTCCCATCTAATATCGCGTTGCTTTGGAGCCATACTGAAATTTAAAAAATTATCTGTTAAAATAAATTAAAACTAAAATTAACTAAATTAAAAAACATTAAATTAAACTCAATTAAATGAAACTACATTAAATTAAACTAAACTAGTTTATACTAGATTAAGCAATACTAACTTAATTACCTAACTTCAATAAAATTATTAAATTACCTAACTTAATTACAAAACTTTATTAAATTAAATTAACCTAAATTAAGTTAAATAAACTAATTTAAATTAAATTAAATTCAATTAAATGAAACTACATTAAATTAAACTAAACTAGTTTATACTAGATTAAGCAACACTAATTTAATTACCTAACTTCAATAAAATTATTAAATTACCTAACTTAATTACAAAACTTTATTAAATTAAATTAACCTAAATTAAGTTAACTAAACTAATTTAAATTAAATTAAATTCAATTAAATGAAACTACATTAAATTAAACTAAACTAGTTTATACTAGATTAACCTACACTAACTTAATTACCTAACTTCAATAAAATTAGTAAATTACCTAACTTAATTACAAAACTTTATTAGATTAAATTAACCTAAATTAAGTTAAATTAACTTTACCTTAACTAAACTAAATTAAATTACATTAAATGCAAATTAATTAGAGAGAGGAACAGAGAGAGGGAGAGAGACAGAGACAGAGGAGAGAGGGAAACACAGTGGAGGAGAGAGAGACAGACAGAGAGAGAGAGAGAGAGATAGACAGAGAGAGGGAGAGGGGGAGAGAGACTGAGAGGGAGAGGGAGAGAGATACAGAGGGAGAGAGAGACAGAGAGAGATACAGAGGGAGAGAGAGTCCGACAGAGAGAGATACAGAGGGAGAGAGAGTCCGACAGAGAGAGAGAGTCGCTGCGGAGAGAGAGAGTCGCTGTAGAGAGAGAGCACTGCCGAGTCGGGAGAGAGAGTCGTTGCGGAGAGAGAGAGAGACAGAGAGAGAGAGACAGAGAGAGAGAGAGTCGCTGCGGGGGAGAGAGACGGAGAAAGAGAGGGAGAGGGAGGCACAGAGAGAGGGAGAGGGGGGGAGAGAGAGACAGAGGGAGAGAGGGGAGATGGAGAATTACCTGCAGACGGACAGCCACGGCGAGGGCAACGCGGAGGGACAACAAGGGCGACGCGGGGGGGGGACAGCGAGCGAGAGAGAGAGATCAGATCTGATCTCTCTCTCCCTCAGCGCTTTTAACCGGGGGGTCACGGGCGCCGAGTCGACCCGAATCGGGTCCGAGTCGGGTTCGAGTCGGACCCGATCCGGGTCGACTCGGCGATCTTCGGTTGACTCGGGCCTCTGAGTCGTATCGGAGGGGGCCGAGTCGTATCCGACTCGGCCGAGTTTTCGAACTCTGCTTAGAAGAGGTAGGCGTGAGATGGCTGACAAACCTCTTTTACAAGATCTGGCTAACTAAAAAGATGCCCAATGAGTGGAGGAAGAGTACCTTCGTACCTCTCTAAAGAACAAGGGTGATATCCAGAGTTGTTCAGACTATCATGAAATAAAACTATGTGTCACACCATGAAGCTTTGGGAAAGGGTAATTGAACACAGGTTAAGACAGAATATTACAATATCATAGAGTATTTTGACAAATTGTTCAATGATAATTCTACTCAAGATTTGGATGACCTTACTATTTAGTGTCAGGATATGAACATAGTTATATGCGCAGAATTAGCGAATCTGAAGTTAAAGAGGACTTAAAGAGGATGAAGTCAAGGAAAGCTGTTGGCCCAGATGGAATACCTATTGAGGGAGATGCTTAGGAGAGGTGGGCGTGAGATGGCTGACAAACTTCTTTAACAAGATCTGACTAACTAAAAAGATGCCCAATGAGTAGAGGAAGAGTACCTTAGTACCTCTCTATAAGAACAAGGGTGATATCCAGAGTTGTTCAAACATTCGTGGAATAAAACTTATGTGTCACACCATAAAGTTTTAGAAAAGAATAATTGAACACAGGTTAAGACAAATGTTACAATATCAAAAAGCCAGTTTGGGTTCATGTCGGGGTGATCGACAACAGAGGCTATTCATTTGCTTCGTCAATTTATAGAGCGATTTTGAGAGGAAGAAAAATTTGCATATGGTCTTTATTGATTTAGAAAAAGATAAGATGCCAAGAGAGGTATTATGGTGGACATTGATAAAAAAGGGAGTCCCCATCAAATATATTGACATAATCAAGGATATGTACGATGGAGTGGTGACAAATGTCAGAACTTGTGGAGGCATAACAAATGATTTTTCTATCATAATTGGATTACATCAAGGATCTGCATTGAGTCCATTCTTATTTTCTATAGTGATGGATGAGCTTACTAGCGCTATTCAAGATGAGTTACCATGGTGTATGCTATTTGTTAATGATATTGTCTTAGTTGATGAGACGAGAGCTGAGGTAAATGTCAAATTGGAGTTATGGAGGTAAACTCTAGAATTTCGAGATTTTAGATTAAGTGTATGGTCAAAACAGAGTATATGGAGTGTAAATTCAGTAAACAGAGAATCCGAGATTATAGTATTGTGAGATTAGATGGACAAAAAATACTGATGAGCAGTCATTTTAAGTACTTGGGTTCTATTATCCAAAAGGATGGGGAGATTGATAGTATCACGTCAATCATAGGATCTAAGCTGGCTGGTTGAAATGGAGGAGCGCAACAGGAGTTTTATGTGATCGTAATATTTCATTATGACTGAAGGGAAAGTTTTATCGGACCGCTATTAGGCCAGCTTTGTTATATGACACAGAATGTTGGGCTATAAAGAGACATCATGCCCATAAGATGAGTGTAGCAGAGATGCGCATGCTTCGTTAGATGTGTGGTAACACGCGGAGAGATAAGGTGAGAAATGAGGATATTCGTACTAAGATAGGTGTAGCCTCTATAGAAGAGAAGATGAGAGAAAACCGCCTACGATGGTTTGATCATGTGCGACGTAGACCTACAGATGCGCCAGTCTGACGAGTAGAGCGTATCAATTTCGGGCAAGTTAAAAGAGCACAGGGGAGACCGAAGAAAACATGGATAGAGGTAATACGACAAGATCTGGAGGCTAAAGGTCTTAGTAAATATATCTTGCTCCATAGGAATGTGTGGAGAAAGCTGATCCATGTGCCTGATCCGGCGTAATTCTCTTTTGGTTCATGTAGCCTGCCCCAAATACTTGGGACATATGACTTAGTTGTTGTTGTTATTGTTGTATGTGGCTTCTATTCTGTTGATTGGCTGGTCAAGTAGCTTGTTTCCACAATACTTACATGCGTTCACGTTTATTCATTGGACAAACTTCTATTTAAGATTTGCATATTTGACAATTTTCTGAATGGTGCCATGTATAATATTATTTTGCTTGTGTGTTGAAAAGATTCATGAGTTTAGAGTAAAAAGCACTTTTAGAAAACTTGATCCTCAATCCCAAAACCGGGCCTTCCCGGGGGGTACTTCATGACTAATGTTCGAAAACTTGCTTTTGTTCTCACTCTGAGCCATTCATAAAGTTTTTACTAGTAATTTCAACAGCTCTAGTCTAGATTTTGGCTTGGCTTTTAAAATAAATTACAATTTACTACCAAACCTTCATCCTTCCCCCTTCTTTTTTGGTTCTTGCTGGATGAACTGGACCCAAAATCTAATTAAGTTAACTAGCTTATGTTTAAGTTTAACCTTCTACCTAGCTTGAATGGAAACTAATATTGTCCAAGACTATTAAAACCCTTATACTCCTCTTTTATCATTATAATCTTAGTTCCATCATCATGTTAGAAAAAAATGAAAGATTTTAGTTTTTCTTTTGGCTAATGGTCTTGTATGACCCTTGGCACCTTTTTGGATTGGTTTACATCAGATTAAAATGAATCTTCTGGTCATAAGACCATGTTGAACATATTGTTCTGTTATCTTTCTTTATAAAACTAGGATTCCCCTCTATTGTCCCTGTAGGCAACTCCAATAAATTGCCAACTACTTCACCTTTCTGCCCACTAAATTGACCGACCTAGTTTTGTTGTCCATTTAGTTTTTTATGTCTCAAAGAAGGTTGACTACTAGGACAAGGTTTTTTATTCTAACACACAAAAATACATTAGACTTCATTGAATCTTCCTCATGTATTGCTTACTTAGATGCCATCGGTGGTGCTGTCACACCACTTTGTTATAATAACTATAATGCTACTTGGGCACTTTTGAATTAAAGAATTCAGCATTTCATTCTATACATTACTTCTAGCATCCATGGCTTCTGAGGATGTTTGTGAATCTATGTCGGTGTATGGGTCATCTCGTATGTTATTTTTGGAGTAAATCAACAACCGGTATATATTCACGAAAGGTCTAAGGCCCCTCTAATACCATATTAAGCCTAATATGTGGCCTTAGCCGATTAGTTTTCTATATATTGGGACAACATCTGTTGAAAATGCTATTTCATTGTCACATCACAAAGGAGTTTCTTTAGTTAATTATTGTCTAAAGTCTGTTGAAATTAACTTAACTATTGAAAAGACACTAGGCATACATTATATCATTTTTAGCAGGTTGTCAAGTTTGATTCTTCCAAGACCAATTTTTATTATGGGATTGGACCCTGATTCCCTGATTCCAAGACCAATTTTTATTGCAGAGACAAATTTAAAATCCAGACCGTACTGTTAACAAATAAGTGGGTGGAATTGCTGTTTGTTTTTGTTTTTTGTTTTTGTACTAATAGAAATGTTATGTTATTGAATCCTTATCAAATTGGTTCGTGCATTGATTACTCTTTAAGTTTGATTGCGCTGAGCTTCTGGTCAAGGCTTTGAAAATGTTGTTTGACTATTTGATATTTGTGGTATCTGGAAATTTGCCCACACAGTGCTTACCTATGTATTATTGTGAGACTCATGTTTCAAGAAATCTGATGTTTGACTTATATGATGCAGGTCCTATTACGATCATAACTTTTGTGGTCCAAAAGAACATGAGCGACTTATCATATCAGATCACATCAGTGCATCATCTTTGACGTCCTACCTCTGTGGTACGAATTGCTAGTGCCATCCCAGTTTAAAGTTTATGTTATTGATTTATCCTTTTATTATTCTATCGGATAACATGCATTATTTTCTCGTGCTTCAAATTTATGTTTCAAATAGTTGTTAGATACACTGTGATCTACCAAGGGTTATGTTGACCACATCTTTAGAATACCTAACAATTCTGCATAAAAAAAATCCAGTGAACTGTGAGCTTTAGGGATTGTGTAAATAAAACTAGAGAATTACAAGTTTTATAGAGTTTTGAGGCCTGGAATACTTGGCTCTAAGGTTTGGATACTAGGACTGTGATACAATTTTCTTGTGGATTAGTTGGAGGTTTTAAGTATTCTTTCTTCCTATTTCTTATTTGCGAGGAAGCTTGATGCTCACTTTATGTATCTTTCATTATCTTTCTCTTAACATATACATAATTAAATTATACTGATCATCCTTGGTTGTAGTTAAAAATGAAGCATTCTTCCAATTGGTCCTATCTGGCACTTAATCATCAACTTTTGACTCTATTCTATAAATTAGACATTATTCTCTTAGATCTTTCCTCTTGATCCTTATGTATCTGAGTACTCACCATATTAGGCTCCTACCTTCATTGCTCATGACTATACTATTTTCCACAGCATCATTATTAGCTGCAACTTTTAAGTTCTTCCAAGCATACTGTAATCTTCTTAATTTATTTCCCTCATGTTCACAAAATAACCATCTAACATTCTATAGTTTTACATGTTCTTGAACTTTATTGCTCATCTATTTAGAAACACCTTTCTGCCTACGACTATACTTCAGTTCTTTGAATACATTTTTATTTATCTCTCAAATTTATTGGATAATTTTCAAGACATTATGAAATTAATTACTTTGCACCATCTTGATTAGACCAATTATTATTCAGTTATCAGGTCACATTAAATTCTTTTTGTGAAGCTAGCATAGTTTATTATAAATTGATTAGACCAGTTATTATTCGGTTATCAGTTCACATTAAATTCTTTTTGTGAAGCTAGCATAGTTTATTATAAATTTATTGGATTCCTCTGTCATAAAACTCTTTGGTTTGTGATTTTATATCCACCCATGGTTTCACCTCATTCAGTAACTTGTCATTTTCCTTAAGTAACTGGCATGGTTATAGTGGTATTCAGTTGTATATATGTATTTGTGCATATTTATTTGTTTATATGTATGTGTACATAATAGACGTGTGTGTGTGTAGATATATGGCCATATAAATAGAAACATATATATGTGTTTTTATTTGAGTGTGTAAATATCTACAGATTATATGTATTTCATATGTATGTAGGTATATACATTACTTACATAGAATCTATGTGTGTACATGGATTAATGTATGATTGAATGCGTTAAACTTGGTTTTGCACTTTCACTATGATATCAAAAATAATACGTTCGTGGTTTTCTCTCTCTTTTCCTCCCTATACTCGCACATGGTCTTTTATACTTTCCCCCTATCCTCTCTTGCATTGAGAGAATCAAGTCATCCCCTCTTTTTCTTGCCTCTATTGTAATTTTCTCTGAATTATAGTGAAACTCTCTCTCGCCACTGTGATTTTCTCCCTTTCGGGTTTTCACGTAAATATGTGCGGTAGCTTTGGTTTTATCTCCAAAATTCATCTATTAATCCTTACAATTTGGTGCATGGATAACTCTCTCGGGAATTACCCACAGCGTTTGATGCTTTTATTGAGATCCTTTTGAGTCTATGCACGAAGATCTCTCCCAGCCCCACCCTTTAACATCCTAAAAAAAAGGATTTCTAACAATCATGGCGCCCAAGAGCACTACCTGCCATGACGTTAACGCCTCCGGCGAACTCGAGCTGTCAACACTCTATCGAGGACAACTTATCTAGAGAGTAGCCGACCTGTGATGACAACAGGGTGAACAGTAGGCCTAGGCGGATCGTGAGCGAGAATTGATCGCCATTCATCGCGATATCGCTGAGCGAGTGCGAGAAGCAGTAATGCAAATTAACAGCAAGCTACTCAAGCAGATAAAGGCCCTTCTAAAATCTTAGCAACGACTCCTTAAGTTGAGCGCAAGGGAAGCTCAATTGATCACGTCCTCCGAAGTCTATCAACACCTCTCAGCTAAGACTGACTTACGATTCAAGTTAAACCAGATGCTCTCTCGTATAATCTCACCACATGAGGATCCAGAGAGCCACGAGCTAGTCCCACATGGAAGAAGATGAGGGGGGCATCACACCCCAACACGCAAGAGGAAGAAAAACACTTCCCTGAAAGTAACAAAGACCAAAGACGACTCAGTCTTCAATCCCTTGAAGCTACCAATCGGTCAGATCTTTCACGTCATCAAGCATCAACTCTGGGTGTGACTCCCCAAGCCAAGCAAGCACAACACAGATCTCCTAGAAGCGGGAGGACACTGTTCTTTCCATGGCAGTCAGGGGATGCCACCCCTTATTGCTGGGCCCTTAAAAGGCACCTTGAGGATCTAGTTTAACGTGGATACCTAGACGAGTTTATCCACGATTAAGAGGAAGGCCGAGGTCGGAGATACCCTAGTCGTGTCCATTGGCTAAAGAGCTTACTCATCAGCACAACTCGGGACGGAAAACCCCTCGAGAAGCAATCAAACTCTTTTCACTTGAAATGACATTATGTGTAGAATCATGTAAAATCCAATGAAAAGTACATTGTACAAGTTCTCTATACCGATAATGTTTTTATAAAATTCCAATGCCCTCTCTGAATACGATAAACACTTCAACAACCTATAGCGGGTGTCCTACCTTGATGACTACTCTGGAACAGCCTATATCGGGTCCTATCCTGATGGCTACCCCTCGGGGAGTCTCCTGAAAGATGAAGGCTCGCCCATAATGACCACTCAGAGCTCAACATCAGGTCCTCACCCTGATGGCTACCCGAGCTAGTCAATAGCCTATAATGGGTCCTACCCTGATGGCTTCCCCTCGAGAGTCTCCTGAAAGATGAAGCCTCGCTCACAATGATCACTTGGAGCTCAGCCTACATTGAGTTCTCACCCTACTGACTACTCAGGAACAGCGTTTATCGGGTCTTACCCTGACGGCTTCCCCTTAGGGAGTCTCTTAAAAGATGGAATCTCGCTCACAATAACTGCTCGGAGCTCAGATTATATCGGGTCCTCACCCTGATGACTACCTGAGCTATTGAATAAACCATAGCGGGTCCTACTCTGTCGGCTACTCGGGAACAACCTGTATCGGGTCCTACCCTGACGGCTACCCCTCGAGGAGTCTCCTGAAAGATGGAGGTTCGCCCACAACGATTGTTCGGAGCTCAGCCTATATCAGCTCCTCACTCTGATGGCTACCCGAGTTAGTCAGCAGGCTATAGCGGGTCCTATCCTGACGATTACCTCTCCGAGAGTCTCCTGAAAGATGAGGCTAGCCCACAATGATCGCTCGGAGCTCACCTTATATCGGGTTCTCACTCTGATGGCTACCCGAGCAAGTCAGACGCCCCTATTCCGTCAGGCACCCCGCCGCCCATGACCTCCAGAGAGGCCGAGCCACCCTCCGGAGGCCACTGGCAGCCTCCCGGCGGCCTGGAGAGCCTTCGTAAAATTCTGACGATGCCCCTGCACGGGCGGCGAGCCAATTCCACCGTGCCCCCTCCGTGCCCAGCCCTTGCGGGCACGGTCACGAGCGGGCAAAGCCCTATTACGTCAGGCAATGCCCTTATTCCGTCATGCACCCCGCCGCCCTTGGCCTCCAGAGAGGCCGGGCCACCCTCCGGAGGCCACCGGCGGCCTCCCGGCGGCTCGAAGAGCCATCGTTTGCCTGACAGAATAGGGCTTTGCTCGCTCGCGACCGTGCCCGCAAGGGCTGGGCACGGTGGGGGCACAGTGGAATTGGCTCGCCGCCCGTGCGGGGTCATCGTTAGAATTTTACGAAGGCTCTCCGAGCCGCCGGGCACGGCCGCCATGAGGCCGCCGGTGGCCTCCGGAGGGTGGCTCGGCCTCTCTAGAGGCCAGGGGCGGCGAGTCATTTCCACCGTGCCCCCATTCTGATGGGGGCATCGCCCCTATTCTGTCGTGCACCCCGCCGCCCATGGCGTCCAGAGAGGCCGAGCCACCCATCGGATGCCACCAGCGGCCTCCCGGTGGCCGTGCCCGGCGGCTCGAAGAGACTTCGTAAAATTCTGACGATGCCCCCGCACGGGCGGCGACCCTGCCCACCGTGCCCAGCCCTTGCGGGCACGGTCGCAAGCGGGTAAAGCCCTATTCCGTCGGGCAACGACCCTATTCCGTCATGCAGGGGGCATCGACAGAATTTTACGAAGGCTCTCCGAGCCGTCGGGAGGCCGCCGGTGGCCTCCGGAGGGTAGCCCGGCCCGGTGGCCTCCGGAGGGTGGCCCGGCCTCTCTGGAGGCCATGGGCGGCAGGGTGCACGACGGAATAGGGGCGTTGCCCGACGGAATAGGGCTTTGCTCACTCGCGACCATGCCCGCAAGGGCTGGGAACGGTGGAACTGGCTCGTCGCTCGTGCGGGGGCACCGGCAACGCTCCCTATTCTGTCGGGAAGTGCCCTATTCCGTCGTGCACCCCGTCGCCCATGGCCTCCAGAGAGGCCGGGCCACCCTACGGAGGCCACCGGCGGCCTCCCGGCGGCTCGAAGAGCCTTCGTAAAATTCGCACGATGCCCCCGTACGGGAGGCCGCAGAACGGTGGAACTGGCTCGCCGCCCGTGCGGGAGCATCATCAGAATTTTACGGAGGCTCTCTGAGCCACCGGGAGGCCGCTGGTGGCCTCCGGAGGGTGGCTCGGCCTCTCTAGATGCCATGGGCGGCGGGGTGCACGACGGAATAGGGGCGTTGCCCGACGGAATAGGGCTTTGCCCGCACGCGACCGTGCCCGCAAGGGCTGGGCACGGTGGGGCCATGGTCGAACTGGCTCGCCGCCCGTGCGGGGGCATCGTTAGAATTTTACGAAGGCTCTTCGAGCCGCCGGGAGGCCGCCGGTGGCCTCCGGTGGCCTCCGGAGGGTGGCCCGGCCTCTCTAGAGGCCAAGGGCGGCGGGGTGCACAACAGAATAGGGGCGTTGCCTGACGGAATAGGGCTTTGCCCGCTCGCGACCGTGCCCGCAAGGGCTATGAACGGTGGAACTGGCTCGCCGCCCGTGCGGAGGCATCGGCAACGCTCCCTATTCCGTCGGGAAGTGCCCTATTCCGTCGTGCACCCCGCCGCCCATGGCCACCAGAGAGGCCGGGCCATCCTCCGGAGGCCACCGGCGGCCTCCCGGCAGCTCGGAGAGCCTTCGTAAAATTGGCATGATGCCCCCGCACGGGAGGCGGTGGAACAGTGGAACTGGCTCGCCGCCCGTGCGGGGGCATCATCAGAATTTTTACGAAGGCTCTCCGAGCTGCCGGGAGGCCGCCGGTGGCCTCCGGAGGGTTGCTCGGCCTCTCTGGAAGCCATGGGCGGCGGGGTGCACGACGGAATAGGGGCGTTACCCGACAGAATAGGGCTTTGCCCGCTCGCGAGAACGCCCGCAAGGGCTAGGAACGGTGGAACTGGCTCGTCGCTCGTGCGGGGGCACCGGCAACGCTCCCTATTCCGTCGGGAAGTGCCCTATTCCGTCGTGCACCCCGTCGCCCATGGCCTCCAGAGAGGCCGGGCCACCCTACGGAGGCCACCGGCGGCCTCCCGGCGGCTCGAAGAGCCTTCGTAAAATTCGCACGATGCCCCCGTACGGGAGGCCGCAGAACGGTGGAGGGTGGCTCGGGCTCTCTGGAGGCCATGGGCGGCGGGGTGCCGCGCCCCTATTCTGTCGTGCGCCCCTCCGCCCATGGCCTCTAGAGAGGCCGGGCCACCCTCCGGAGGCCACGGGCGGCCTCGGAGAGCCTTCGTAAAATTCTGACGATGCCCCCGCACGGGCGGCGAGCCAGTTCCACCGTTCCCTAACCTTGCGGGCACGGTGGAATTGGCTCGCCGCCCGTGTGGGGTCATCGTCAGAATTTTACCTCCCGGCGGCCTCCCGGCGGCTCGGAGAGCCTTCGTATAATTCTGACGATGCCGCAGCACGGGCGGCGAGGCAGTTTCACCGTGCCCCCACCGTTCCCAGCCCTTGCGGGCACGGTCGCGAGCGGGCAAAGCCCTACACTGTCGGGCAACGCCCCTATACCGTCGTGCACCCCGTCGCCCATGGCCTCCAGAGAGGCCGAGCCACCCTCCGGAGGCCACCAGCGGCCTCCCGGCGGCATTCCGGCAGCTCTGAGAGCCGTCGTAAAATTCTGACGATGCCCCCGCAGGGGCAGCGAGCCAATTCCACCGTGCACCCACCGTGCGCAGCCCTTGCGGGCACGGTCGCGAGCGGGCAAAGCCCTATTCCGTCGTGCACCCAGCCACCCATGGCCTCCAAAGAGGCCGGGCCACCCTCCGGAGGCCACCGGCGGCCTCCCGGCAGCTCGAAGAGCCTTCGTAAAATTCTGACGGGAAACGCCCCTATTCCGTCATGCACCCCGCCGCCCATGGCCTCCAGAGAGGCCGAGCCACCCTCCTGAGGCCACCGGCGGCTCGGAGAGCCTTCGTAAAATTCTGACGATTCCCCCGCACGTGCGGCCAGCCAATTCCACCGTGCCCCCACCGTGCCCAGCCCTTGCGGGCACGGTCCTGTGCGGGGAAAGCCTTATTCCGTCGGGCAACGCCCCTATTCCGTCGTGCACCCCGGCGGCTCGGAGAGCCTTCATGAAATTCTGATGATGCCCCCGCACGGGCGGCGAGCCAAGCCTCCCGGCGGCTCGGAGAGCCTTCGTAAAATTCTGAAGGGCAACGCCCCTATTCCTTCGTGCACCCCGTCGCCCATGGCCTCCAAAGAGGCCGAGCCACCCTCCGGAGGCCACCGACGGCCTCCTGACGGCATTCTGGCGGTTCAGAGAGCCGTCATAGAATTCTGACGATGCCCCGCACGGGCGGCGAGCCAGTTCCACCGTGCCCCCACTGTGCACAGCCCTTGCGTGCTCGGTCGCGAGCGGGCAAAGCCATATTCCGTCAGGCAACGCCCCTATTCCGTCGTGCACCCCGCCGCCCCTGGCCTCTAGAGAGGCCGAGTAACCCTCCGGAGGCCTCCCGGCGGCCTCCCGGCGGCTCGGAGAGCCTTCGTAAAATTCTGACGATGCCCCCGCACGGGCGGCGAGCCAGTTCTACCGTTCCCAGCCTTTGTGGGCATGGTCGCGTGTGGGCAAAGCCCTATTCCGTCGGGCAATGCCCTTATTCCGTCGTGCGCCCCGCCGCCCATGGCCTCCAGAGAGGCCGAGCCACCCTCCGGAGGCCACCAACGGCCCACCGGCGGCTCGGAGACCCTTCGAAAAATTCTAACGATGGCCCCGCACGGGCGGCGAGCCAGTTCCACCGTTCCCAGCCCTTGCGGGCATCCTCGCGAGCGGGCAAAGCCCTATTCCGTCGGGTAACGCCCCTATTCCGTCGTGCACCTCGCCGCCCATGGCCTTCAGAGAGGCCGAGCCACCCTCCGGAGGCCACCGGCGGCCTCCCGGCGGCTCGGAGAGCCTTCGTAAAATTCTGACGATCCCCCCGCACAGGCTTCGAGCCAGTTCTACCATTCCGCGGCCTCCCGTGCGGGGGCATCGTGCCAATTTTACGAAGGCTCTCCGAGCCTCCGGGAGGCCGCCGGTGGCCTCCGGAGGGTGGCCCGGCCTCTCTAGAAGCCATGGGCGGCGGGGTGCACGACGAAAATAGGGCACTTCCCTACGGAATAGAGAGCGTTGCCGATGCCCCCGCACGGGCGGCGAGCCAGTTCCACCATTCCTAGCCCTTTCGGGCACGGTCGCGAGCGGGCAAAGCCCTATTCCGTCGGGCAACGCCCCATTCCGTCGGGCAACGCCCCTTTTTCGTCGTGCACCCCGCCGCCCATGGCATCCAGAGAGGCCGAGCCACCCTCCGGAGGCCACCGGCGGCCTCCCAGCGGCTCAGAGAGCCTTCGTAAAATTTTGACGATGCACCCGCACGGGCGGCGAGCCAGTTCCACCGTTCCGCGGCCTCCCGTGCGGGGGCATCGTGCCAATTTTACGAAGGCTCTCCGAGCCGCCGGGAGGCCGCCGGTGACCTACGGAGGGTGGCCCGGCCTCTCTGGAGGCCTTGGGTGGCGGGGTGCACGACGGAATAGCGCACTTCCCGACGGAAAAGGGAGCGTTGCCGATGCCCCCGCACGGGCGGCGAGCCAGTTCAACCGTTCCCAGCCCTTGTGGGCACGGTCGCGAGCGGGCAAAGCCCTATTCCGTCGGGCAACGCCCCTATTCCGTCGTGCACCCCGCCGCCCATGACCTCCAGAGAGGCTGGCCACCCTTCGGAGGCCACCGGCGGCCTCCCGGCGGCTCGGAGAGCCTTCGTAAAATTCTGACGATGCCCCCTTACAGGCGGCGAGCCAATTCCACCGTGCCCCCACCCCTTGCGGACACGGTCACAAGCGGGAAAAGCCCTACTCGGTCAGGCAACACTCCTATTCCGTCGTGCACCCCGCCGTGAGGCCGCCGGTTCCACCGTGCCCCCACCGTGCCCAGCCCTTGCGGGCACGGTCGCGAGCGGGCAAAGCACTTTTCCGTCGGGCAACGCCCCTATTCCGTCGTGTACCTCGCCGCCCAAGGCCTCCAGAGCGGCCGAGCCACCCTTCGGAGGCCACCGGTGGCCTCCCGGTGGCTCGGAGAGCCTTCGTAAAATTCTGACGATGCCCCCGCACTTGCGGCCACTCTTCCGAGCGCCGGGAGGGTGGCCCGGCCTCTCTGGAATCCATGGGCGGAATGGTGCACGACGGAATAGGGGCGTTGCCTGACGGAATAGGGCTTTGCCCACTCGCGATCGTGCCCGCAAGGGCTGGGCACGGTGGAATTGGCTCGTCGCCCGTGCGGGGGCATCGTCAGATTTTACGAAGGCTCTCCGTGCCGCTGGGAGGCCGCCGGTGGCCTCCGGAGGGTGCTCGGCCTCTCTGGACGCCATGGGCGGCGGGGGGCACGACGAAATAGGGGCGTTGACCGCTCGCGACCGTGCCCGCGAGGGCTGGGCACGGTTGGGGCATGGTGGAACAGGCTCGCCGCCTTTGCGGGGGCATCGTCAGAATTTTACGAAGTCTCTCCGAGCCACTGGGAGGCCGCCGGTGGCCTCTGGAGGGTGGCTCGGCCTCTGTGGACGCCATGGGCGGCGGGTTGCACGACGGAATAAGGGCGTTGCCTGTCAGAATTTTACGCCCGCAAGGGCTGGGAACGGTGGTACTGGCTCGCCGCTTGTGCGGGGGCATCGTCAGAATTTTATGAAGGCTCTCCGAGCCGCCGGGAGGCCGCCGGTGGCCTCTGGAGGGTGGCTCGGCCTCTCTGGATGCCATGGGCGGCGGGGTGCATGACGGAATAGGGGCGTTGCCCGACGACAGGCAGCCTCCCTGCGCCCTCCCGTCGGCTCGGAGAGCCTTCGTAAAATTCTGACGATGCCCCCGCACGGGCGGCAAGCCAGTTCCACCGTTCCCAGCCCTTGCGGGCACGGTCACGAGCGGGCAAAACCCTATTCCGTTGGGCAATGCCCCTATTCCGTCAGGCACCCCGCCGCCCATGACCTCCAGAGAGGCCGAGCCACCCTCCGGAGGCCACCGGCAGCCTCCCGGCGGCCTGGAGAGCCTTCGTAAAATTCTGACGACGCCCCTACACGGGCGGCAAGCCAATTCCACCGTGCCCCCTCCGTGCCCAGCCCTTGCGGGCACGGTCGCGAGCGGGCAAAGCCCTATTACGTCAGGCAATGCCCTTATTCCGTCGTGCACCCCGCCGCCCATGGCCTCCAGAGAGGCCGGGCCACCCTCCGGAGGCCATCGGCGGCCTCCCGGCGGCTCGAAGAGCCATCGTTTGCCTGACAGAATAGGGCTTTGCTCGCTCGCGACCGTGCCCGCAAGGGCTGGGCACGGTGGGGGCACAGTGGAATTGGCTCGCCGCCCGTGCGGGGTCATCGTTAGAATTTTACGAAGGCTCTCCGAGCCGCCGGGCACGGCAGCCGGGAGGCCGCCGGTGGCCTCCGGAGGGTGGCTCGGCCTCTCTTGAGGCCAGGGGCGGCGAGCCATTTCCACCGTGCCCCCATTCTGATGGGGGCATCGCCCCTATTCTGTCGTGCACCCCGCCGCCCATGGCGTCCAGAGAGGCCGAACCACCCATCGGATGCCACCAGCTGCCTCCCGGCGGCCGTGCCCGGCGGCTCGAAGAGACTTCGTAAAATTCTGACGATGCCCCCGCACGGGCGGCGACCCTGCCCACCGTGTCCAGCCCTTGCGGGCACGGTCGCAAGCGGGCAAAGCCCTATTCCGTCAGGCAACGACCCTATTCCGTCATGCAGGGGGCATCGACAGAATTTTACGAAGGCTCTCCGAGCCGCCGGGAGGCCGCTGGTGGCCTCCGGAGGGTAGCCCGGCCCGGTGGCCTCCGGAGGGTGGCCCGGCCTCTCTGGAGGCCATGGGCGGCAGGGTGCACGACGGAATAGGGGCGTTGCCCGACGGAATAGGGCTTTGCTCACTCGCGACCATGCCCGCAAGGGCTAGGAACGGTGGAACTGGCTCGCCGCTCGTGCGGGGGCACCGGCAACGCTCCCTATTCCGTCGGGAAGTGCCCTATTCCGTCGTGCACCCCGTCGCCCATGGCCTCCAGAGAGGCCGGGCCACCCTACGGAGGCCACCGGCGGCCTCCCGGCGGCTCGAAGAGCCTTCGTAAAATTCGCACGATGCCCCCGTACGGGAGGCCGCAGAACGGTGGAACTTGCTCGCCGCCCGTGCGGGGGCATCATCAGAATTTACGGAGGCTCTCTGAGCCACCGGGAGGTCGCCGGTGGCCTCCGGAGGGTGGCTCGGCCTCTCTAGATGCCATGGGCGGCGGGGTGCACGACGGAATAGGGGCGTTGCCCGACGGAATAGGGCTTTGCCCGCACGCGACCGTGCCCGCAAGGGCTGGGCACGGTGGGGCCATGGTCGAACTGGCTCGCCGCCCGTGCGGGGGCATCGTTAGAATTTTACGAAGGCTCTTCGAGCCGCCGGGAGGCCGCCGGTGGCCTCCGGTGGCCTCCGGAGGGTGGCCCGGCCTCTCTAGAGGCCAAGGGCGGCGGGGTGCACAACAGAATAGGGGCGTTGCCTGACGGAATAGGGCTTTGCCCGCTCGCGACCGTGCCCGCAAGGGCTAGGAACGGTGGAACTGGCTCGCCGCCCGTGCGGAGGCATCGGCAACGCTCCCTATTCCGTCGGGAAGTGCCCTATTCCGTCGTGCACCCCGCCGCCCATGGCCACCAGAGAGGCCGGGCCATCCTCCCGGCGGCCTCAGAGAGCCTTCATAAAATTCTGACGATGCCCCCGCACGGGCGGCGAGCCAGTTCCACTGTTCCCAGCCCTTGCGATCACGGTGGAATTGGCTGGCCGCCCGTGCGGGGGCATCGTCAGAATTTTACCTCCCGGCGGCTCGGAGAGCCTTCGTAAAATTCTGACGATGCCCCCGCACGGGCGGCGAGCCAGTTCCACAGTGCCCCCACCGTTCCCAGCCCTTGCGGGCACGGTCGCGAGCGGGCAATGACCTACACCGTCAGGCAACGCCCCTATACCGTCGTGCACTCCACCGCCCATGGCCTCCAGAGAGGCCGAGCCACCCACCGGAGGCCACTGGCGGCCTCCCGGTGGCTCGGAGAGCCTTCGCAAAATTCTGACGATGCCCCTACACGTGCGGCCAGCTAATTCCACCGTGCCCCCACCGTGCCCAGCCCTTGCGGGCACGGACGCGTGTGGGCAAAGCCCTATTCCGTCGGGCAACGCCCCTATTCCGTCGTGCACCCCGGCGGCTCGGGGAGCCTTCGTAAAATTCTGACGATGCCCCCGCACGGGCGGCGAGCCAAGCCTCCTGGCGGCTCGGAGAGCCTTCGTAAAATTCTGACGGGCAACGCCCCTATTACGTCGTGCACCCCGCCGCCCATGGCCTCCGAAGAGGCCGAGCCACCCTCCGGAGGCCACCGGCGGCCTCCCGGCGGCTCGGAGAGCCTTCGTAAAATTCTGACGATGCCCCCGCACGGGCGGCGAGCCAGTTCCACCGTGCCCCCACCGTGCACAGCCCTTGCGAGCATGTCGCGAGCAGGCAAAGCCTTATTCCGTCGGGCAACGCCCCTATTCCGTCGTGCACCCCACCGCCCCTGGCCTCCAGAGAGGTCGAGCCACCCTCAAGAGGCCTCCCGGTGGCTCGGAGAGTCTTCGTAAAATTCTGACGATGCCCCCACACGGGTGGCGAGCCAGTTCCACCGTTCCCAGCCCATGCGGGCACGGTCGCGAGCGGGCAAAGCCCTATTCCGTCGGGCAACGCCCCTATTCCGTCGTGCACCCCGCCGCCCATGGCCTCCAGAGAGGCTGAGCCACCCTCCGGAGGCCACCGACGGCCCACCGGCAGCTCGGAGAGCCATCAAAAAATTTTGACGATGCCCCCGCACGGGCGGCGAGCCAGTTCCACCGTTTGCGGGCGTCCTCGCGAGCGGGCAAAGTCCTATTCCGTCGGGTAACGCCCCTATTCCGTCCTGCACCCCACCGCGCATGGCCTCCAGAGAGGCCGAGCCACCCTCCGGACGCCACCGGCGGTCTCCGGCGGCCTCCCGGCGGCTCAGAGAGCCTTCGTAAAATTCAGACGATGCCCCCGCACGGGCGACGATCCAGTTCCACCGTTCCGCGGCCTCCCGTGCGGGGGGGACATCGTGCCAATTTTACGAAGGCTCTTCGTGCCGTCGGGAGGCCGCCGGTGGCCTCCGGAGGGTGGCCCGGCCTCTCTGAAGGCCATGGGCGGCGGGGTGCACGACGAATAGGGCACTTCCCGACGGAAAAGGGAGCGTTGCCGATGCCCCCGCACGGGCGGCGAGCCAGTTCCACCGTTCCTAGCCCTTGCGGGCACGGTTGCGAGCGGGCAAAGCCCTATTCCGTCAGGAAACGCCCCTATTCCGTCGTGCACCCCGCCACCCATGGCCTCCAGAGAGCCGGGCCACCCTCCGGAGGCCACCGGCGGCCTCGGAGAGCCTTCGTAAAATTCTGATGATGCCCGGCGAGCCGGTTCCACTGTTCCCAGCCCATGCGGGCATGGTGGAATTGGCTCGCTGCCCATGCGGGGGCATCGTCAGAATTTTACCTCCCGACGGCTCGGGGAGACTTCGTAAAATTCTGACGATGCCCCCGCACGGGCGGCGAGACAGTTCCACCGTGCCCCCACCGTTCCCAGCCCTTGCGGGCACGATCGCGAGCGGGCAAAGCCCTACACCATCGGGCAACGCCCCTATACCGTCGTGCACCCCGCCGCCCATGGCCTCCAGAGAGGCCGAGCCACCCTCCGGAGGCCACCGGCGGCCTCCCGGCGGCATTCCGGCGGCTCTGAGAGCCGTCGTAAAATTCTGACGATGCCCCCGCAGGGTCGGTGAGCCAATTCCACCGTGCACCCACCGTGCCCAGCCCTTGCGGGCACGATCGCGAGCGGGCAAAGCCCTATTCCGTCGTGCACCCAGCCACCCATGGCCTCCAGAGAGGCCGGGCCACCCTCAGGAGGCCACCGGCGGCCTCCCGGCTGCTCGGAGAGCCTTCATAAAATTCTGACGGGCAACGCCCCTATTCCGTCATGCACCCCGCCGCCCCTGGCCTCCAGAGAGGCCGAGCCACCCTCCCGAGGCCACCGGCGGCCTCCCAGCGTCTAGGAGAGCCTTCGTAAAATTCTGACGATTCCTCCGCACGTGCGGCCAGCCACTTCCACTGTGCCCCCACCGTGCCCAGCATTTGCGGGCACGGTCGCGTGCGGGCAAAGCCCTATTCCGTCGGGCAACGCCCCTATTCTGTCGTGCACCCCGGCGGCTCGGAGAGGCTTCGTAAAATTCTGACGATGCCCCCGCACGGGCGGCGAGCCAAGCCTCCCGGCGGCTCGGAGTGCCTTCGTAAAATTCTGAAGGGCAATGCCCCTATTCCTTCGTGCACCCCGCCGCCCATAGCCTCCAAAAGGCCGAGCCACCCTCCGGAGGCCACCGACGGCATCCCGACGGCATTCCGGCGGCTCAGAGAGCCGTCGTAAAATTATGACGATGCCCCGCACGGGCGGCGAGCCAGTTCCACCGTGCCCCCACCGTGCACAGCCCTTGTGAGCTCGGTCGCGAGCGGGCAAAGCCATATTCCATCAGGCAATACCCCTATTCTGTCGTGCACCCCGCCGCCCCAGGCCTCTAGAGAGGCCGAGCTACCCTCCGGAGGCCTCCCGGTGGCTCGGAGAGCCTTCGTAAAATTCTGACGATGCCCCCGCACGGGCGGCGAGCCAGTTTCACCGTTCCCAGCCTTTGCGGGCACGGTCGCGTGCGGGCAAAGCCCTATTCCGTCAGGCAACGCCCTTATTCCGTCGTGCGCCCCGCCGCCCATGGCCTCCAGAGAGATCGAGCCACCCTCCGGAGGCCACCAACGGCCCACCGGCGGCTCGGAGAGCCTTCGAAAAATTCTGACGATGCCCCCGCACGGGCGGCGAGCCAGTTCTACCGTTCCCAGCCCTTGCGGGCGTCCTCGCGAGCGGGCAAAGCCCTATTCCATCGGGTAACGCCCCTATTCCGTCGTGCAACCCGCCGCCCATGGCCTCTAGAGAGGCCGAGCCACCCTCCGGAGGCCACCGACGGCCTACCGGCGGCTCGGAGAGCCTTCGTAAAATCCTAACGATGCCTCCGCACGGGCTTCGAGCCAGTTCCACCGTTCCGCGGCCTCTCGTGCGGGGGCATCGTGCCAATTTTACGAAGGCTCTCCGAGCCTCCGGGAGGCCGCCGGTGGCCTACGGAGGGTGGCCCGGCCTCTCTGGAGGCCATGGGCGGCGGGGTGCACGACGGAAATAGGGCACTTCCCGACGGAATAGGGAGCGTTGCCGATGCCCCCGCACGGGCGGCGAGCCAAATCCACCGTTCCTAGCCCTTGCGGGCACGGTCGCGAGGGGCAAAGCCCTATTCTATCGGGCAACACCCCTATTCGGTCGTGCACCCCGCCGACCATAGCCTCCAGAGGGGTCGGCCACCCTCCGGAGGCCACCGGCGGCCTCCTGGCGTCTCAGAGAGCCTTCGTAAAATTCTAACGATGCCCCCGCACGGGCGGCGAGCCAGTTCCACCGTGCCCAGCCCTTGCGGGCACGGTCGCGTGCGGGCAAAGCCCTATTCCGTCAGGCAACGCCCCTTTTCCGTCGTGCACCCCGCCGTCCATGGCATCCAGAGAGGCCGAGCCACTCTCTGGAGGCCACCGGCGGCCTCCCGGCGGCTCAGAGAGCCTTCATAAAATTTTGACGATGCACCCGCACGGGCGGCGAGCCAGTTCCACCGTTCCACGGCCTCCCGTGCGGGGGCATCGTGCCAATTTTATGAAGGCTCTCCGAGCCGCCGGGAGGCCGCCGGTGGCCAACGGAGGGTGGCCCGGCCTCTCTGGTGGCCATGGGTGGCGGGGTGCACGACGGAATAGGGCACTTCCCGATGGAATAGGGAGCGTTGCCGATGCCCCCGCATGGGCGGCGAGCCAGTTCCACCGTTCCCAGCCCTTGCGGGCACGGTCGAGAGCGGGCAAAGCCCTATTCCGTCAGGCAACGCCCCTTTTCCGTCGTGCACCCCGCCGCCCATGGCCTCCAGAGAGGCTGGGCCACCCTTCGGAGGCAACCGACGGCCTCCCGGCGGCTCGGAGAGCCTTCGTAAAATTCTGACGATGCCCCCGTACAGGCGGCGAGCCAATTCCACCGTGCCCCCACCCCTTGCGGGCACGGTCACGAGCGGGCAAAGCCCTACTCTGTCAGGCAACACCCCATTCCGTCGTGCACCCCGCCGTGAGGCCGCCGGTTCCACTGTGCCCAGCCCTTGCGGGCACGGTCGCGAGCGGGCAAAGCACTATTCCGTCGGGCAACGCCCCTATTCCGTCGTGCACCTCGCCGCCCATGGCCTCCAGAGAGGCCGAGCCACCCTCCGGAGGCCACCGGTGGCCTCCCGGCGGCTCGGAGAGCCTTCGTAAAATTCTGACGATGCCCCCGCACTGTCGGCCACGCTTCAGAGCCGCCGGGAGGGTGGCCCGGCCTCTCTGGAATCCATGGGCAGAATGGTGCACGACGGAATAGGGGCGTTGCCCGACGGAATAGGGCTTTGCCCGCTCGCGATCGTGCCCGCAAGGGCTGGGCAGGGTGGAATTGGCTCGCCGCCCGTGCGGGGGCAACGTCAGAATTTTACGAAGGTTCTCCGAGCCGCTGGAGGCCGCCGGTGGCCTCCGGAGTGTGCTCGGCCTCTCTGGACACCATGGGTGGCGGGGTGCACGACGGAATAGGGGCGTTGCCCTCTCGCGACCGTGCTCGCGAGGGCTGGGCACGGTTGGGGCATGGTGGAACAGGCTCGCCGCCTTTGCGGGGGCATCGTTAGAATTTTACGAAGGCTCTCCGAGCCACTGGGAGGCCGCCGGTGGCCTCTGGAGGGTGGCTCGGCCTCTCTGGACGCCATGGGCGGCAGGTTGCACGACAGAATAAGGGCATTGCCCGTCAGAATTTTACGCCCGCAAGGGTTGGGAGCGGTGGAACTGGCTCGCTGCCCATGCGGCGGCATCGTCAGAATTTTATGAAGGCTCTCCGAGCCGCCGGGAGGCCGCCGGTGGCCTCCGGAGGGTGGCTCGGCCTCTCTGGACGCCATGGGCAGCGGGGTGCACGACGGAATAGGGGCATTGCTCGACGACAGGCGGCCTCCCTGCGCCCCCGTCGGCTCAGAGAGCCTTCGTAAAATTCTGACGATGCCCCCGCACGGGTGGCGAGCCAAATCCACCGTTCCCAGCCCTTGTGGGCACGGTCGCGAGCGGGCAAAGCCCTATTCCGTCGGGCAACGCCCCTATTCCGTCATGCACCCCGCCGCCCATGACCTCCAGAGAGGCCGAGCCACCCTCCGGAGGCCACCGGCAGCCTCCCGGCGGCCTAGAGAGCCTTCGTAAAATTCTGACGATGCCCCCGCACGGGCGGCGAGCCAATTCCACCGTGCCCAGCCCTTACGGGCACGGTCGCGAGCGGGCAAAGCCCTATTATGTCAGGCAATGCCCTTATTCCGTCGTGCACCCCGCCGCCCATGGCCTCCAGAGAGGCCGGGCCACCCTCCGGAGGCCACCGGCGGCCTCCCGGCGGCTCGGAGAGCCTTCGTTTGCCCGACGGAATAAGGCTTTGCCCGCTCGCGACCGTGCCTGCAAGGGCTGGGCACGGTGGGCCACAGTGGAATTGGCTCGCCGCCCGTGCGGGGGCATCGTTAGAATTTTACGAAGGCTCTCCGAGCCGCAGGGCACGGCCGCCGGGAGGCTGCCGGTGGCCTCCGGAGGGTGGCTCGGCCTCTCTAGAGGCCAGGGGCGGCGAGCCAATTCCACCGTGCCCCCATTCTGATGGGGGCATCGCCCCTATTCCGTCGTGCACCCCGCCGCCCATGGCGTCCAAAGAGGCCGAGCCACCCATCGGAGGCCACCGGCGGCCTCCCGGCGGCCGTGCCCGTCGGCTCGAAGAGACTTCGTAAAATTCTGACGATGCCCCCGCACGGGCGGCGACCCTGCCCAACGTGACCAGCCCTGCGGGCACGGTCGCAAGCGGGCAAAGCCCTATTCCGTCGGGCAACGCCCCTATTCCGTCGTGCGGGGGCATCGACAGAATTTTACGAAGGCTCTCCGAGCCGCCGGGAGGCCGCCGGTGGCCTCCGGAGGGTGGCCCGGCCCGGTGGCCTCCGGAGGGTGGCTCGGGCTCTCTGGAGGCCATGGGCAGTGGGGTGCACGATGGAATAGGGGCGTTGCCCGCCGGAATTGGGCTTTGCCCGCTCGCGACCGTGCCCGCAAGGGCTGGGCACGGTGGGGGCACGGTGGAACAGGCTCGCCGCCCGTGCGGGGCATCGTCAGAATTTTATGAAGGCTCTCTGAGCCGCCGGTAGGTCGCCGGTGGCCTCCGGAGGGTGGCTCGGCCTCTCTAGAGGCCAGGGGCGGGGGGTGCATGATGGAATAGGGGCGTTGCCGGACAGAATAGGGCTTTGCCCGCTCGCGACCGTGCCCGCAAGGGTTGGGCACGGTTGGGGCTTGGTGGAATTGGCTCGCCGCCCGTGCGGGGGCATCGTCAGAATTTTCCTTTCTTAATCATTTTTTGGTGGAAGGTGATGAAGTTAATAAAAGTTAGTCTGTTCTGTTATTTCATTATTTTCCTTTCTTAATCATGTTGTTTGTTGGTGAGAACAGACTTGAATTATTTCCTAGTTACTGGCAGAGCTGTGGACATGTGTGTACCACAATAAACGAAAGCCAGTTTATTAAGACGTCATTCTCGTTTTATCTTTTAAAACGAAGATTACTCTGGTGAATTATACTTATTCTTTGAAAGAAATTGATTTCTCACTTGATTTTTTCAGATTTTTGCAGGGTCTTTAAGCTCAAATTTGTCCACTTGGGAGGTGATGAAGTTAATAAAAGTAGTCTGTTTCGTTTTTTTTATTATGCTTCCTTTCTTAATCATTTTTCAGGGTGCTGACTGCATGATCTGAGAGTTTTTATTCTTTAGATGGTACATATTCATACTGCAATTTCTTCTCTGTATCAAGTTATATTTGAATATTGCTTCTTAGTGGATATCCCTTTCCTAATAGTGAGGACACCGAATCTCCTCAAGACTTAACCCAGTTGGAGTTCTAACCAAAGCATTACATGCATCATAGAGGTGGTTAACCATCTCCTCTTTGGAGGTGTGAGGCCTATGTCCCTTTGATCTCTATTGTTTCTTATTATCTTCCATCGATCCACGCACACATAGCTAACCCTCTAGTGCGAAAATTGATGTAATACGGGAAGGGAAAAGAAGAAAGAAGAAATTTAGAGTTTGAGATAAAATAAATTTTGTCTGCAACACCAAGGAGATCGCTCTCCCACTCTGCACATCACCATGCAGAGATTCAATCACAGAGTAAAACTTGCAATGCAAAATAAAGAGTTTTTAAATCAACTGAACTGAAAATTAAGAGTTCTCATCAGGGACTATAAGTTTCTTGTGGCTTAGTAGACTTATAAATGTCTTGGCTCTTGGCATTACCTACCTGCAACTTTGTATCTCTATTTCGCTAGTGTTAGATGGTTGCTTCAAATTTTTAGTTTGTTCTGAGAACTCCTATTTCTTTTCACAAATTTCATGCATTGGAACTGCTTTCGAAATTTCAGGTTGTCCTGCAAATAAAATAGTGTGGCAGTAAATATTTCAGCATTTGCTTGGTGCTGCTTCTTTTTAGTCATGTTTGTAGAATATCTTTCTTGTACTTATTATAGGATGAATCTTATTTTCTGGTCACATGTTTGTAGATGATGGCGGAAATCTTTCTTCACCTTTCTGGACCTAATTCAGCTTTACCGGCTATGGTTCAGGTACTTGGGGGATTTGCTTCTGTTGAAGGTTAAGCATCAAATTCTATACTTATTTTTTTCCCCCCTAGAGTACTAATTTGTGATATTCAAAATTGAAATTTCTGTTCTTTTTTTGTCAATTTGAAGCTTTGCAGTTCTTTCCCCCCTAGAGTACTAATTTGTGATATTCAAAATTGAAATTTCTGTTCTTTTTTTGTCAATTTGAAGCTTTGCAGTTCACCCCGCGTTTGAAAGATACTCTTTTAAGGTTCCTGCCTGTTCTTGGAAATATACGGAATTCCAACGGCCAATCTTTGCAAATGGTATGATTTACTTGGCAGTCAACTTCTGAATGGAAGACTGTTATATGCATAATAGTTTATTTAATGTTCAAGTGTGGTTCCAATTATAACTCAGACCACAAGGTTACTTATTGCTATAGTGGACAAGTTTTTGTTTTGGCATGTCATATTTCTCCTGTGAAAAATAATATGAGATTTTCTTCCAGCATTCAAATGTTGGTGTCAGGCTGCGTGGCAATATCTTGGTGATCTTCCTTCTAAACGATTTCTTGATAGTGATGTAATGTATGTTGCACCTTTTATGGGTTTCTTACCTGACATTAGTTTCCAGGATGCTGATGCGTTTTCAGACCCGTTATCTCTCTGAGATTTGAATTCTGTAACGGGTCGGGTCCGGCTAGGCCTTGCGACTCGACTTCGGGTCCGGCTGGGCCTTGCGACTCGACCCGTTAACGGTTTCACCCGGCCCATTTGTTAAACGCGGGAATACATAGCCGCTGCCTTCATTTTCGGGGATCTATGATGTATTTGCCCTAATTTGGGACACGAGCTGATTTTGAGCTCGATTACTGAGATCAATAAAGCCATTTCCCACCATCTTCACCAAATTCCTCTGGTGCTGCCTGTTCTCCCTGTTATTCTTTGTCTTTGCAGGTTGAGATGCCGCCGAGGAACCGCCACCGCTACCACCCGGTCATCACCGACGCACTGGAAGACGGCGAAGGCGTATCAGATGCAGTCTTTCTGATAGATACCTATATCCATGCAGGTCATTTTTAAATTCTGTTTTTGAACTACTCTTGAGAGTCTGGGCAAGTGCATGAGATTTGAAGGTACTATATTTTATTTTTTGGGTTTAGGCTATGCTCTAAAACGCCTTCTCCATTATGCTGATATGCTCATGGATCATCATCTCCTAAAATTTATTGTTTACCAACTTGATAATAAGATGGTTTTTTGTAGTTCATTGTGCCACATTTTGACCCAATATAGAAGGTTGCAACCATTCAGTGATTGTTGGTTCTTCCTTACAGGATGAAGTGGTTCAATATATAGCTGATAGCACGAAGTACATTCATATTATTTTCATAATGGGTTTAAATAAGTTTCAACGTGTAATTTTTCATAATTTTCACTAATTGAAGGAAATATCTGTAAATTAAGTTAACAGTACAAAGGCTTGTATAAAACATGCTTCTGAGTTGAGGAGAAATATGTGAATTTGCAGAATACACAAGGGACAATATTCTAAAAACCTGAAAGATCAACTTAATTATAGTGTAATTTTTTCCCACCACTAGCCCAGTGAAAACCATAGTTTAAGAAAATCGTAGGTTAAGCAAGCACTCTTGCTGGAGACTTTTTGGATCTTAATTAAACCTCATAGGTTGGTGTTTGGTCGATCTTAAGACATTTCTATATCAAGAATGTGAACAACTATTTTTTCTAGTTTTCCTTAGATCAAATGGAAACAACTTCCCTCTATTTCCTTTTTCCTTTGTATTTTCTCTTTATTTTCCTTCAGTTGTTGTCAAACCAAACACACGGGCTAGATGCTGATCTCACTTGCTTATCTTTTTTCCTCTCTCAACATGATTGACATTAATGGTTTATATTGTATTACCTTATGTGGATGATACTGCTTTCTCAGATAGCTGTAATTCCCTGATCACTGAAATAAATCATTTCTACAATGTACATATAACATTTAAATATTTTGAGCACTGAAGTTACCTTTAATATATGAAGTTGGTAAGGAGCTTAGACAAACTATGACAAAGACTATAAGTCAAATTTCATTTTTCTAGCTATGGATACAGAGATAGTGAAGGAGAACTCCTTGATGGTGTAGAATTTTTTGTCCTCCAAAGGTAAATGAGAACCTTTGTCTTGGTAGTAGTGACTTAATAGTGATTATTTCATCTGTTGAATTTTTTCCCATTGATTGAACTTGGAAGACCTCGCCTCATCTTGTAAAGGCATATGGAAGATACCTGCACTATGTGAGGGATACTGCAGGCCTTGGTTTTACAGATAGACACATAATGCCAAGAATTTACACGTTATATCCATTAAACAACTAAATGATGTATAATGAAATGTTGATGGAAGTTTAACCTATATCATTCTGTTTATTGCTTTTCTCTGTCAAGGAGGGCAAAATAATCGAGTCGACAGCACCAAGCTACAAACTTTGTAGCTGAAGTTTATCCTAGGTCCAGAAAGTTGGCTGTCCCTTTTCTGCTTCTCATGGATATGAACAGCTAGTTCACTTGACTTTGTTCAAGACCAATATTGTTTACCATGTTTCTCTAATCATGTCAAGTTCAAAGCAGCTATATTATGGCTAGTGTATTTCATTCACTATCAAAGGCATGTGCTGAGGTGAAATACAGCTGTCATCTCTTGAAATATACCTATCATCTATTGTTTATCTTTATGATGCTTGTATAGTGACTTACCTGCTCGCCAGTGTCCTTGTGAAGTATGTATCTTACCTGACACAAAATTGGTTAACCCCCTCTAATATCTTTTATTAAGAGTAGAACATTTTGGGCCTTGTGGTCTCTCCAAAGTTACTTGTTATTTACATCAGTTGTCCAGTGAGGAGATTTTAGAAGCTATACTGGGAAATCACACATGCCAGATTTGTATAACAAGTGTTTTAAAAACATGCAAGTATACTTCAATTTTATAATAAAAGTTCAACTTGGCAGTAGCTGATGGTGTTCTTGATATTTGGATCAAAATTATGGATGAACTATTTGTGTACTTAGAATACTCTTCAGAACTCATTTCACTTTTTATCTCAGGAGACTTTTTGGTTGGATTGGACATTATTACCAATATTAAATTGAATATATTTTGTTCTTGTTGGTCTCTCACACTGATGTACATGCCTGTGCATGTGTACACACAGGTCTGTATCCAAATTCTAAATCTCCGTTTCAGTTGATATAAAACATAATAGTGTCTCAAACCAAAGATTAAATACTTTTGATTTTTCTTGCATATACATCAAGTGGCATTATAATGAATTGTCAAAAGAAGCAAGCTGGTTAGATCTATGGCATAGGATGTTTGAAATCTGACAGAAATCGCTGCAAGGGTTTGAAACTATAGAAACAACAACCCATTTTGCCTATTTTGAAATATGGCCTTTGAATCTGCAGTTACTGAAACTCATTCTATATGCTCCCCATATTAAAACTGGACCTTGTTCGTGCCCTTATATATTTGTTTTCATGCTTTGACTATTGCATTAATTTGCTATTTTATTCTGTATTCAAATGCTACTATTTTCCAGGCTTTTTTAATAAAATGCACTCTAGAATATGACGGAGTGTATTTCACATACGTGGTTGATGCTTGATATCTAATGCATATACAACTCATATTGTTAGTTGTTTGATATAGGTACGACTCTCTTCTGTGGAGGAAATGGGACAAATGGTTGGTCTTATCACCCGGTCACAATTAAAGGCAGCATTGCCAAAGTTTATTCCAACTGTACTGGACCTGTAAGCATGCTTCTATGGCAACTAAGAAGAGTATTTAAGTGATCCTTTTGTTAAGCATTTATCAATTTATTGCCGAAGTTTTGCTTCCAAGAGAATTATTATTTGGTTTTACTCTTTTAATTTCTTTTGCTTTTTTCAGCTATAAAAGAGATCAAGAATGTGCTTATCTTGCCACTCAAAGTCTGCATAATCTTCGCACCGCCTGTTTGTTGTCAGAAAGTGGACCTCCTTCACTTGATTTTGAGGTAGTTTGAATATGCCCTTTATTAGTTCAATAATTCTGCTCTATTGCATGACTCTGAACTGAACTTCATAGAGTGTACTCTTTCTTGGTGGATCCCTTTCTATGCCACTAAGATATCTTTCATCTATTTTTATAGAAGAAATAAAGGATATTCTGCTCCCATGCCTGAGTAAATCGTGCAGTCCCTCACCTTCAGCTGAAATCATTGTTCGCATATTTAATGTCGAATCGAGTCTGAATAGTTAGTATGAGGTTTTATGGTCAAGTTTGTTTTTTATTTTAGGAGTCTTATACTTGGATGTGCATGAGTATTTTATACATGAGGCAGACTAGAGATTTATGTTCAATCACTGGCACGAGTGAATTACATTTTCTCAATTGTGTACAACAGAATATATTTGGCTAGTTTGCCAAAGTCACAACATAAATGTTTGGTTCATCAATGCTGCCTTAACCGTCTAACTAAAAATTGCAGTACTTTCAGTTTCAGGATTAATATTTATTGTGCTAATAATTGCTGCAAACTATTGTTTATAAGAATGAAAGTAATTTGTTATTAACAAGTCTTTGTGTTGGGTCTTCCCTAGTGTATTGACTTTGAATGTTGTCCTTGGTTGCACTAGCCTTAGGCTATTCAACTCGCCTTTTAAAATTTATGAAAGCCCCTTCTTGAATATAGTAACCTCTGTCATGGCACTGAACTATCTCACAGAGAACTGTTGCCAATGTCAGGTTCATTATCTGTCACTAAAATTCATTTGATCCGCTGGTGGATGCATCTCACATCAGCGTTATTCTCCATTGTTTTCCATTTTCATAGGATAAGGCTTTATGGTTCATGACATTGTTTGTTGATAAATATAGCATCTATGAGGATTAGTTCTATAGTCAACATGAACTTCCTAAATCTCTCTTTCTGGTTGGGTTTTGGTTCGGCAGTCAACAGTTTGAGTTCAGATCTTATCAATAGGGTATATTTGTAGTCTCATTCTAACTCTAAATTCTGTAACAGATATGAATCATATGGTATGCTACCTAGGAAAAGGAAGAGAGAAAAGAAGACATGGATAGGTAAGGGAAGATTACTAGGCTGCAGTTCACGAAAAAACTCAACTTAAATCATCATTCATTCACCTAAACAAGTTACAACCCTCATCACAATACTCCTTATATATGCTTTGCGTGGATAATGATAAAATGGACCTCAAGCTTACAAGCTTTCAATGAAACTTTGGGGAGAGTAATCGACCAAAGACGAAGGAAAAAAAAGACGCATGTTTCTGAAAACCAATTTGGGTTTTTGTTTGGGAGGTCAACTACAAAAGCTATTTATTTACTTGGGTGATTGACAGAGAGATGCCGAGAGAAGAAAAACGTTTCACATAAGGTCTTCATTGATTTTGGAAAAAGGGCTTTTAGATATTTGTTCCCCAAATTATGTTGAATTTGAGGAGTCCCCCAAATCATATTCCTCAAATCATATGAGTTATTTGAAATCAATCCCTCTAGTTAACTTGACCTCAACAAAGTGAATATTCTGTTTAAACTAACATAATTTTATCTTCATTCTCGTCTCCTTTCTTTTAGTATTTTCTTCTAAACCCAAACTCATTAAGGATAAAGGGTGGGGTTCGGCAAGAGGGATGTGGGAGGGATGTGGTTAAGTTAAAATCTAACTAGACCTGAGTTAATTACTAAGAGAAAGTAGTAAACACGACTAATTTAAGTAACATAACTGATCGGGGCCGGGGAATTTGTGTTCAAATCATATGATTGGGGGGACTCTTCAAATTTGACATAATTTGGGGACCTGATACTAAATAACCCAAAAACTTATGACAAGGTCCCTAGAGAGGTAATTGGTGGGTTTTAGAAAAGGAACAAGTATCTAGTAGGCACATTGATGTTATTAAAGATACTTTCGATAAAGCAATAACTAGAATGATTATAATTGAAGATAGATATAGCCATTTTTTTTTATCACTGTAGGCTTATAAATAAAATCATCTTTAAGTTCTTATCTATTTGCACTAGTGATGGATGGACTTACAAGGCATATCCATATTGTGGGTGAAGTTAACTTCCATAATGCATGTTGTTTGTTGATGATATAATATTAGTTGATGAGATGAGAGAAGAAATAAATTAAAAAGTAAAAAGGTGTATAGAAGCTTTGAAATCTAAAGGGTTTATAATTAATTGAATATAAACAAAGTATACGGAATTTAATTTCTGGAAAATGTTAATGTAATGGTCAAAATCTGACCAGCACAAGATCATGACACGTGTCCAAGCAACTAAAAGCCTCCATCAGCTCGGAGCCATTCCAGAAGCTGCTTTTTCGCTCTGAGGACACTTTCACCCTGGTAACTCCGATGCTCCCAGTCATCTCGGAAACTATCCTTTCCCAGAGATTTCAGCACCGTGTAAGATAATTTTGGCAACGAAATATTCCCGATCTCTGACATCAGTTATGCCACGACAACATATCATCCTTGATCTTCACCTTCAGTTATGCTGCCTGATCTCTGCGCACGTTCATAGCGCGAAATGCCTTCCAACCTGGCAGTTATGGACTGAGGCGCGATTTTCGTCATGTAATCCCAACAATTAAGCGCCAATAATCACTGCCATTATAACAGATTTTGCACATGTAGATCATGCAATTACGAAGATCGCACTCGTACCATCGCTCCCTTGCACACATATCAGATCAAACTTAAAATGACCTTCTTCTTAGAGGAGAGAGAGAAGGGGGCAGAAGAAAGAGGCTCAGCACTGAGACGCAAACATTGAATCTCTGTAATCCTGGTAACTTAAAGATTATAACAGATTCTTCCTCCTCCCAGTAGTTTTTTTCCAATTTGAGTTTCCACGTAAAAATTATGTCTCTTATATTGTGTCTTGTCTTCTCTCGCACTCAAAATCCCTATCTAACACAACACTCTGTTCTCGCTTGTGGTGAGGATCGATTGTTCGATCACTTATGGCGGAAAATCTTCACCACAGTTAAGACTTGAGCAAATAACAAAATTAGTGGTCAGGAAATGCTTAGGCGTGTTTATCTTCGCTATTGGGGATTAATTATTCGTCAAGATGGTGGAATTTAGGAAGATGCTACTCACAAATTAAAGTGAAGGGGGTGGTTAAATTAGAGATATTCTTCTGAGGTTCATGTGATTTGTAGAATGCTCATGAAGTTGAAGGGATGATCTAATAGTATGATTACTAGACTTGCAATGCTCATGATTTAGAATATTAGGGAGTTAAAACATGTTAAAAAAATGAATCTAGCTGAGAGATAAGATAATAAATGAGAGGTATGTGTAAGAGGGTTAGGAAGTTGTTCCTATTGAGGATAAAATGAGAGAATCAATCAAGATGATTTGGGCATGTTCATGGAGGCTAATAAGTGCACTAATTACGAGAACAGATGGGATCATAGTAAATGGAACAATGAGGTATGAGGCTTAAATGAACTTTGATGGAGGCAGTTAACAGGGGATACAATAATGCTTCATGTAACCATGGAGATGGCCCTCAACGTAGTTGAACACGGAGAAAGGACTCGTGCAACCGACCCCAAATTTTTTGTGATAAATGCTTTGTTCAAAACAATGGATAATAATAAATAAAATTGAACTTGACTTATCTAATTTAATAACAACATAGCAAGCAAATCCAAATAGCAAACAAACCGACCAAATAAGCTAGCCCTATGTTTTTACTTTCCAAATAACTCCAAGTTTGATCCTAACTAAACAAATAAAAGCTCGCTAATCACCAACGAAATTGACTTCTATCCATTATTGAGCCTTTATCTCATAGTTAATCAAAACAAACCTTGATCCATCCAATACATTGCTTTTCTTCTGCTGCATCTTGATTCATCCACTAGACCCTCTTGTTGCAGAACCCCGTTCTTGTTGTGAGTTGAAGAAAAGAAGGGAGGAAGAAGAGGAGAAGAGTAAGACATGGGCAGAGGTGGGGGTCGGGGGTGGTAGAGGGAGGTCGGGGGCTTGGCAACTCGAGAGAGGACGAGGGTGGTTAGTCATTGAGAGAGGGTGTTTGGGGGGGAGGTAAGGAGGGTCAGTTGATGCGGGAGGGCGATGACAGTGGGGTGACGGGTTGGCGATGGTTGGCGAGGGTGGCTCGGCCTCTCTGAGGCTAGGGACGGAATAGGGCTTTGCCCGCTCGCGATCGTGCCCGCAAGGGCTGGGCACGGTGGGGGCACAGTGGAATTGGCTCGCCGCCCGTGCGGGGGCATCGTCAGAATTTTACGAAGGCTTTCCAGGCCGCCGGTGGCCTCTGGAGGGTGGCTCGGCCTCTCTAGAGGCTTGGGGCGGCGGGTGCACGACGGAATAGGGGCGTTGCCCGACGGAATAGGGCTTTGCCCGCTCGCGACCGTGCCCGCAAGGGCTGGGCACGATGGAACTGGCTCGCCGCCCGTGCGGGGGCATCGTCAGAATTTTACGAAGGCTCTCCGAGCCGCTGGGAGGCCGCTGGGAGGCCACCGAAAGGCCGCCGGTGGCCTCTGGAGGTTGGCTCATCCTCTCTGGAGGCCATGGGCGGCGGTGACCGTGCCCGCAAGCGTTGGGCACGGTGGGGTGCACGACAGAATAGGGGCGTTACCCGACGGAATAGGGCTTTGCCCTCTGGCGACCCTGCCCGCAAGGGCTGGGAACGGTGGAACTGGTCGCCGCCTGTGCGGGGTATCGTCAGAATTTTTTGAAGGCTCTCCGAGCCACCGGGAGGCCGCCGGTGGCCTCTGGAGGGTGGCTCGGCCCCACCGGAGGCCAGGGGCGTTGCCTGACGGAATAGGTCTTTGCCCGCTCGCGACCGTGCCCGCAAGGGATGGGCACGGTGGGGGCACGGTGGAATTGGCTCGCTGCCCGTGCGGGGGTATCGTCAGAATTTTACGAAGGCTCTCCGAGCCGCCGGGAGGCCGCCGGTGGCCTCCAGAGGGTGGCCCGGCCTCTCTGGAGGCCATAGGCGGCGGGGTGCACGACGGAATAGGGGCGTTGCCCGACAGAATAAGGCTTTGTCTGCTCGTGACCGTGCTCGCAAGGGCTGGGCACGGTGGGGGCACGGTCGCGAGTAGGCAAAGCCCTATTCTGTCGGGCAACGCCCCTATTCGGTTGTGCACCCCGCCGCCCCTAGCCTCCAGAGAGGCCGAGCCACCCTCCGGAGGCCTCCCGGCGGCTCAGAGAGCCTTCGTAAAATTCTGACGATGCCCCCGCACTGGCGGCGAGGCAATTCCACCGTGCCCAGCCCTTGCGGGCACGATCGCGAGCGGGCAAATCCCTATTTCGTTGGGCAACGCCCCTATTCTGTCGTGCGACCCGCCGCCCATGGCGTCCAGACAGGCCGAGTTGCTCTTCGGAGGCCACCGGCGGCTCGGAGAGCCTTCATAAAATTCTGACGATGGAATAGGGCATTGCCCGCACGCGACCATACCCGGAAGGGCTAGGAACGGTGGGGGGCACGGTGGAATTGGCTCGCCGCCCGTGCAGGGGCATCGTCAGAATTTTACGAAGGCTCTTCGAGCCGCCGGTGGCCTCCATATGGTGGCGCGGCCTCTCTGGGGGGCATGGGCGACGGGGTGCACGACGGAATAGGGGCGTTGCCTGACGGAATAGGGCTTTGCCCGCTCGCGACCGTGCCCGCAAGGGCTGGGCACGGTGGGGGTACGGTGGAACTGGCTCGCCGCCCGTGCGGGGGCATTGTCAGAATTTTACGAAGGCTCTCCGAGCCGCCGGGAGGCCACCGGCGGCCTCCGGAGGGTTCCTCGGCCCCTCCGGAAGCCAGGGGCGTTGCCCGACGGAATAGGGCTTTGCTCGCTCGCGGCGGTGGGCGGCACGGGGGAATTGGCTCGCCGCCCGCGCGGGGGCATCGTCAGAATTTTACGAAGGCTCTCCGAGCCGCCGGGAGGTCGCCGGTGGCCTCCGGAGGGTGGCTTGGCCTCTTTGGAGGCCATGAGCGGCATGGTGCACGACGGAATAGGGGCGTTGCCCGACGGAATAGGGCTTTGCCCGCTCGTGACCGTGCCCGCAAGGGCTGGGCACGGTGGGGTCACGGTGGAACTGGCTCGCCGCCCGTGCGGGGGCATCGTCAGAATTTTACGAAGGCTCTTCGAGCCGCCGGGAGGCCGCCGGTGGCCTCCGGAGGGTGGCTCGGCCCCTCCGGAGGCCAGGGGCTTTGCCCGACGGAATAGGGCTTTGCCCGCTCGTGACCGTGCCCGCAAAGGCTGGGCACGGTGGGGTGCACGATGGAATATAGGGGTGTTGCCCGACGGAATAGGGCTTTGCCCGCTCGCGACCGTGCCCGCAAGGGCTGGGAACGGTGGAACTGGCTCGCCGCCTGTGCGGGGGCATCGTCAGAATTTTACGAAGGCTCTCCGAGCCACCGTGAGGCCGCCGGTGGCCTACGGAGGGTGGCTCGGCCTCTGGAGGCCATGGGCGGTGGGGGACGGAATAGGGGCGTTGCCCGACGGAATAGGGCTTTGCCCGCATGCGACCGTGCCCGCAAGAGCTGGGCACGGTGGAATTGGCTCGCCGCCCGTGCGGGGGCATTCTCAGAATTTTACAAAGGCTCTCTGAGCCGCCGGGAGGCCGCCGGTGGCCTCCGGAGGGTGGCTCGGCCTCTCTGGAGGCCATGGGCGGCGTGGTGCACGACGGAATTGGGGCGTTGCCTGACGGAATAGGGCTTCGCCCGCTCGCGACCTTGCCCGCAAAGGCTGGGGCACGGTGGGGGCACGGTGGAATTGGCTGGCCGCCCGTGCAGGGCATAGTCAAAATTTTACGAAGGCTCTCCGAGCCGCCGGGAGGCCGCCGGTGGCCTCCGGAGGGTGGCTCGGCCTCTCTGGACGCCATGCGCGGCGGGGTGCACGATGGAATAGGGTCGTTGCCCGACGGAATAGGGCTTTGCCTGCTCGCGACCGTGCTCGGGCAAGGGCTGGGCACGGTGGGGGCACGGTGGAATTAGCTCCCGATTCCGTCGGGAAGTGCCCTATTCCGTCGTGCACCCCGCCGCCCATGGCCTCCAGAGAGGCCGGACCACCCTACGGAGGCCACCGGCGGCCTCCCAGCGGCTCAGAGAGCCTTCGTAAAATTGGCACGATGCCCCCGCACGGGAGGCCGCGGAACGGTGGAACTGGCTCGCCGCCCGTGCGGGGGCATCGTCAGAATTTTACGAAGGCTCTCTGAGCTGCCGGGAGGTCGCCTTGGTCTCCGGAGGGTGGCTCGGCCTCTCTGGATGCCATGGGCGGTGGGGTGCACGACGGAATAGGAGCGTTACCCGATGGAATAGGGCTTTGCCCGCATGCGACCGTGCCCGCAAGGGCTGGGCACGGTGGGGGCACGGTGGAACTGGCTCGCCGCCCGTGCGGGAGCATCGTTAGAATTTTACGAAGGCTCTTCGAGCCGCCGGGAGGCCGCCGGTGGCCTCCGGAGGGTGGCCCGGCCTCTCTGGAGGCCATGGGCGGCGGGGTGCACGACGGAATAGGGGCGTTGCCCGACGGAATAGGGCTTTGCCCGCTCGCGATCGTGCCCGCAAGGGCTAGGAACGGTGGAACTGGCTCGCCGCCCGTGCGGGGGCATCGGCAACGCTCCCTATTCCGTCGGGAAGTGCCCTATTCCGTCGTGCACCCCGCCGCACATGGCCTCCAGAGAGGCCGGGCCACCCTCCGGAGGCCACCGGCGGCCTCCCGGCGGCTCAGAGAGCCTTCGTAAAATTGGCATGATACCCCCGCACGGGAGGCTGCGGAACGGTGGAACTGGCTCGCCGCCCGTGCGGGGGCATCATCAGAATTTTTACGAAGGCTCTCCGAGCCGCCGGGAGGCCGCCGGTGGCCTCGGAGGGTGGCTCGGCCTCTCTGGAAGCCATGGGCAGCGGGGTGCACGACGGAATAGGGGCGTTACCCGACGGAATAGGGCTTTGCCCGCTCGCGAGAACGCCCGCAAGGGCTGGGAACAGTGGAACTGGCTCGCTGCCCGTGCGGGGGGCATCGTCAGAATTTTTCGAAGGCTCTCCGAGCCGCCGGTGGGCCGTCGGTGGCCTCTGGAGGGTGGCTCGGCCTCTCTGGAGGCCAGGGGCGGCGGGGTGCACGACGGAATAGGGGCGTTGCCCAACGGAATAGGGCTTTGCCCGCTCGCGACTTGCTCGCAAGGGCTGTGCAAGGTGGGGCACGGTGGAACTGGCTCGCCGCCCGTGCGTGGGCATCATCAGAATTTTACGAAGTCTCTCCGAGCCGCCGGGAGGGTGCTCGGCCTCTTTGGAGGCCATGGGCGGCGGGGTACACGACGGAATTGGGGCGTTGCCCGTCAGAATTTTACGAAGGCTCTCCGAGCCGTCGGGAGGCTTGGCTCGCCGCCCGTGCGGGGGCATCATCAGAATTTTACGAAGGCTCTCCGAGCCACCGGGGTGCACGACGGAATAGGGGCGTTGCCCGATGGAATAGGGCTTTGCCCACACGCGACTGTGCTCGCAAGGGCTGGGCATGGTGGGGGCATGGTGGAATTGGCTGGCCGCCCGTGCGGGGCATCGTCAAAATTTTACGAAGGCTCTCCGAGCCGCCGGGAGGCCGCCGATGGCCTTCGGAGGGTGGCTCGGCCTCTCTGGACGCCATGCGCGGCGGGGTGCACGACGGAATAGGGGTTTGCCCGCACGCGACCGTGCCCGCAAGGGCTAGGCACGGTGGGGGCACGGTGGAACTGGCTCGCCGCCCGTGCGGGGGCATCTTTAGAATTTTACGAAGGCTCTCCGAGACGCCGGGAGGTCGCCGGTCGCCTCCGGAAGGTGGCCCGGCCTCTCTGGAGGCCATGGATGGCGGGGTGCATGACGGAATAGGGGCGTTGTCCGACAGAATAGGGCTTTGCCCGCTCGTGACCGTGCCCGCAAGGGGTGGGGTACGGTGGAATTGGCTCGCCGCCTGTACGGGGGTATCGTTAGAATTTTATGAAAGCTCTCCGAGCCGCCGGGAGGCCGCCGGTGTCCTCCGGAGGGTGTCCCGGCCTCTCTGGAGGCCATGCGCGGCGGGGTGCACGACGGAATAGGGGCGTTGCCTGACGGAATAGGGCTTTGCCCGCTCGCGACCGTGCCCGCAAGGGCTGGGAACGGTGGAACTGGCTCGCCGCCTGTGCAGGGGCATCGGCAACGCTCCCTATTCCGTCGGGAAGTGCCCTATTCCGTCGTGCACCCCACCGCCCATGGCCTCCAGAGAGGCCGGGCCACCCTACGGAGGCCACCGGCGGCTCGGAGAGCCTTCGTAAAATTGGCACGATGCCCCCGCACGGGAGGCCGCGGAACGGTGGAACTGGCTCGCCGCCCGTGCGGGGGCATCGTCTTAATTTTACGAAGGCTCTCTGAGCCGCCAGGAGGCCGCCGGTGGCCTCCGGAGGGTGGCTCAGCCTCTCTGGATGCCATGGGCGGCGGGGTGCACGACGGAATAGGGGCGTTGCCCGACGGAATAGGGCTTTGCCCACACGCGATCGTGCCCGCAAGGGCTGGGCACGGTGGGGGCACGGTGGAACTGGCTCGCCGCCCGTGCGGGGGCATCGTTAGAATTTTACGAAGGCTCTCCGAGCTGCTGGGAGCCGCCGGGTGGCCGCCGGTGGCCTCCGGAGGGAGGCTCGGTTTCTCTGGAGGCCATGGGCAGCTGGGGTGCACGACGGAATAGCGGCGTTGCCCAATGGAATAGGGTTTTGCCCGCTCGCGACCGTGCCCGCAAGCGCTAGGAACGGTGGAACTGGCTCGCCGCCCGTGCGGGGGCATCGGCAACGCTCCCTATTCCGTCGGGAAGTGCCCTATTCCGTCGTGCACCCCGCCGCCCATAGCCTCCAGAGAGGCCGGGCCACCCTCCGGAGGCCACCGGCGACCTCCCGCGGCTCGGAGAGCCTTCGTAAAATTGGTACGATGCCCCCGCACGGGAGGCCGCGGAACGGTGGAACTGGCTCGCCGCCCGTCCGGGGGCATCATCAGAATTTTCCTAAGGCTCTCCGAGCCGCCGGGAGGCCGCCGGCGGCCTCCGGAGGGTGGCTCGGCCACTCTGGAAGCCATGGGCGGCGGGGTGCACGACAGAATAGGGGCGTTACCCGACGGAATAGGGCTTTGCCCGCTCGCGAGAACGCCCGCAAGGGCTGGGAACGGTGGAACTGGCTCGCCGCCCGTGCGGGGGTATCATCAGAATTTTTCGAAGGCTCTCCGAGCCGCCGGTGGCCTCTGGAGGGTGGCTCGGCCTCTCTGGAGGCCAGGGGCGGCAGGGTGCACGACGGAATAGGGGCGTTGCTCGACGGAATAGGACTTTTCCGCTCGCGACCGTGCTCGCAAGGGCTGTGCTAGGTGGGGGCACGGTGAACTGGCTCGCCGCCGTGCGGGGGCATCGTCAGAATTTTACGAAGTCTCTCCGAGCCGTCGGGAGGCCGCCGGTGGCCTCTGGAGGGTGGCCCGGCCTCTCTGGAGGCCATGGGCGGCGGGGTGCACGACGGAATAGGGGCGTTGCCCGACAGAATACGGCTTTGCCCGCTCGTGACCGTGCCCGCAAGGGGTGGGGCACGGTGGAATTAGCTCGCCGCCCGTATGGGGGTATCGTCAGAATTTTACGAAGGCTCTCCGAGCCGTCGGGAGGCCGCCGGTGGCCTCCGGAGGGTGGCCCGGCCTCTCTGGAGGCCATGGGCGGTGGGGTGCACGACGGAATAGGGGCGTTGCCCGACGGAATAGGGCTTTGCCCGCTCGCGACCGTGCCCGCAAGGGCTGGGAATGGTGGAACTGGCTCGCCGCCCGTGCGGGGGCATCGGCAACGCTCCCTATTCCGTCGGAAAGTGCCCTAGTCCGTCGTGCACCCCACCGCCCATGGCCTCCGGAGAGGCCGGGCCACCCACCGGAGGCCTCCCGGCGGCTCGAGAGCCTTCGTAAAATTGGCACGATGCCCCCGCACGAGAGGCCGCGGAACGATGGAACTGGCTCGCCGCCCGTGCGGGGGCATCGTCAGAATTTTACGAAGGCTCTCTGAGCCGCCGGGAGGCCGCCGGTGGCCTTCGGAGGGTGGCTCGGTCTCTCTGGATGCCATGGGTGGCGGGGTGCACGACGGAATAGGGGTGTTGCCCGACAGAATAGGGGTTTGCCCGCACGCGATCGTGGTCGCAAGGGTTGGGCACGGTGGGGGCACGGTGGAACTGGCTCGCCGCCCGTGCGGGGCATTGTTAGAATTTTACGAAGGCTCTCCGTGACGCCGGAGGCCTCCAGTCGCCTCCGGAAGGTGGCCCGTCCTCTCTGGAGGCCATGGGTGCGGGGTGCATGACGGAATAGGGGCGTTGCCCGACAGAATAGGGCTTTGCCCGCTCGTGACCGTGCCCGCAAGGGGTGGGGACACGGTGGAATTGGCTCGCCGCCAGTACAGGGGTATCGTTAGAATTTTACGAAGGCTCTCCGAGCCGCCGGGAGGCCGCCGGTGGCCTCCTGTGGGTGGCTCGGCCTCTCTGGATGCCATGGGCGGCGGGGTGCACGACGGAATAGGGGCGTTGCCCGACGGAATAGGGCTTTGCCCACACGCGACCGTGCCCGCAAGGGCTGGACACGGTGGGGGCACGGTGGAACTGGCTTGCCGCCCGTGCGGGGGCATCGTTAGAATTTTACGAAGGGTCTCCGTGCTGCTGGGAGGCCGCCGGGAGGCCGCCGTGGCCTCCGGAGGGAGGCCCGGCCTCTCTGGAGGCCATGGGCGGCTGGGGTGCACGACGGAATAGCGGCGTTGCCGACGGAATAGGGTTTTTGCCCGCTCGCGACCATGCCCGCAAGGGCTAGGAACGGTGGAACTGGCTCGCCGCCCGTGCGAGGGCATCGGCAACGCTCCCTATTCCGTCGGGAAGTGCCCTATTCCGTCGTGCACCCCGCCGCCCATAGCCTCCAGAGAGGCCGGGCCACCCTCCGGAGGCCACCGGCGGCCTCCCGGCGGCTCGGAGAGCCTTCGTAAAATTGGCACGATGCCCCCGCACGGGAGGCCATGGAACGGTGGAACTGGCTCGCCGCCCGTGCGTGGGCATCATCAGAATTTTCCGAAGGCTCTCCGAGCCGCCGGAGGCCGCCGGTGGCCTCCGGAGGGTGGCTCGGCCACTCTGGAAGCCATGGGCGGCGGGGTGCACGACGGAATAGGGCTTTGCCTGAAGGAATAGGCTTTGCCCTCCGCGAGAACGCCCACAAGGGCTGGGAACGGTGGAACTGGCTCGCCGCCCGTGCGAGGGCATCGTCAAAATTTTTCGAAGGCTCTCCGAGCAGCCGGTGGGCTGTCGGTGGCCTCTGGAGGGTGGCTCGGCCTCTCTGGAGGCTAGGGGCGGCGGGGTGCACGACGGAATATAGGCGTTGCTCGACGGAATAAGGCTTTGCCCGCTCGTGACCGTGCTCGCAAGGGCTGTGCTAGGTGGGCGCACGGTGGAACTGGCTCGCCAGCCGTGCGGGGGCATCGTCAGAATTTTACGAAGTCTCTCCAGCCGTCGGGAGGCCGCCGGTGGCCTCTGGAGGGCGGCCCAGCCTCTCTGGAGGCCATGGGCGGCGGGGTGCACGACAGAATAGGGCGTTGCCCGACAGAATAGGGCTTTGCCCGCTCGTGACCGTGCCCGCAAGGGGTGGGGGCACGGTGGAATTTGCTCGCCGCCCGTACGGGGGTATGGTCAGAATTTTACGAAGGCTCTCCGAGCCGTCGGGAGGCCGCCGGTGGCCTCCGGAGGGTGGCCCGGCCTCTCTGGAGGCCATGGGCGGCGGGGTGCACGACGGAATAGGGGCGTTGCCCGATGGAATAGGGCTTTGCCCGCTCGCGACCGTGCCCGCAGGGCTGGGAATGGTGGAACTGGCTCGCCGCCCGTGCGGGGGCATCGGCAACGCTCCCTATTCCATCAGAAAGTGCCTATTCCGTCGTGCACCCGCCGCCCATGGCCTCCGGAGAGGCCGGGCCACCCTACGGAGGCCACCGGCGGCTCCCGGCGGCTCGGAGAGCCTTCGTAAATTGGCACGATGCCCCGCACGGGAGGCCGCGGAACGGTGGAACTGGCTCGCCGCCCGTGCGGGGGCATCGTCAGAATTTTACGAAGGCTCTCTGAGCCGCCGGGAGGCCGCCGTGGCCTCCGGAGGGTGCTCGGCCTCTCTGGATGCCATGGGTGGCGGGGTGCACGACAGAATAGGGGCGTTGCCCGACAGAATAGGGGTTTGCCCGCACGCGATCGTGCTCGCAAGGGCTGGGCACGGTGGGGGCCGGTGGAACAGGCTCGCCGCCCATGCGGGGCATCGTTAGAATTTTACGAAGGCTCTCCGAGACGCCGGGAGGCCGCCGGTCGCCTCCGGAAGGTGGCCCGGCCTCTCTGGAGGCCATGGGTGGCGGGGTGCATGACGGAATAGGGGCGTTGCCCGACAGAATAGGGCTTTGCCCGCTCGTGACCGTGCCCGCAAGGGTGGGGGCACGGTGGAATTGGCTCGCCTCTGTACGGGGGTATCGTCAGAATTTTACGAAGGCTCTCCGAGCCGCCGGGAGGCCGCCGGTGGCCTCCGGAGGGTGCCCGGCCTCTCTGGATGCCATGCGCGCGGGGTGCACGACGGAATGGGGGCGTTGCCCGACGGAATAGGGCTTTGCCCGCTCGCTACCGTGCGAGCAAGGGCTGGGAACGGTGGAACTGGCTCGCCGCCCGTGCTGGGGCATCGGCAACGCTCCCTATTCCGTCGAGAAGTGCCCTATTCCGTCGAGCACCCTGCCGCCCATGGCCTCTAGAGAGGCCGGGCCACCTTACGGAGGCCACCGGCGGCTCGGAGAGCTTCGTAAAATTGGCACGATGCCCCCGCACGGGAGGCTGCGGAACGGTGGAACTGGCTTGCCGCCCGTGCGGGGGCATTGTCAGAATTTTACGAAGTCTCTCCGAGCTGTCGGGAGCCGCCGGTGGCCTCTGGAGGGTGGCCCGGCCTCTCTGGAGGCCATGGGCGCGGGGTGCACGACGGAATAGGGCTTTGCCCGCTCATGACCGTGCCCGCAAGGGGTGGGGGCACGGTGGAATTGGCTCGCCGCCCGTACGGGGGTATCGTCAGAATATTACGAAGGCTCTCCGAGCCGTCGAGAGGCGCCGGTGGCCTCCGGAGGGTGGCCCGGCCTCTCTGGAGGCCATGGGCGGCGGGGTGCACGACGGAATAGGGGCGTTGCCAACGGAATAGGGCTTTGCCCGCTCGCGACCGTGCCCGCAAGGGCTGGGAATGGTGGAACTCTGGCTCGCGCCCGTGCGGGGGCATCGGCAACGCTCCCTATTCCGTCGGAAAGTTCCCTATTCCGTCGTGCACCCCGCCGCCCATGGCCTCCGGAGAGGCCGGGCCACCCTACGGAGGCCACCGGCGGCCTCCCGATGGCTCGGAAAGCCTTCATAAAATTGGCACGATGCCCCCGCACGGGAGGCCGCGGAACGGTGGAACTGGCTCGCCGCCCGTGCGGGGCATCGTCAGAATTTTGCAAAGGCTCTCTGAGCCGCCGGAGGCCGCCGGTGGCCTCCGGAGGTTGGCTCGGCCTCTCTGGATGCCATAGGTGGCGGCGTGCACGACGGAATAGGGGCGTTGCCTGACAGAATAGGGTTTGCCCGCACGCGATCGTGCTCGCAAGGGCTGGGCACGGTGGGGCACGGTGGAATTGGCTCGCCGCCCGTGCGGGGGCATCGTCAGAATTTTACGATGGCTCTCCGAGCCGCCGGGAGGCCGCCGGTTGCCTCCGTGCGGCGGGCTCGGCTTCTCTGGAGGCCATGGGCGGGGGGTGCACGATGGAATAGGGCTTTGCCCGCTCGTGACCGCGCCCGCAGCGGCTGGGCACCTTGTTTTATGACACATGATTATTACTCCAGATACAACTATTGTTTTGTTATTCTTAGAGCAACTCAAATTGTATAAACTCAAACGATGGCGACATGAGATATACGGTATATATATGAGGGTTTCCTTGTTGCGATTATCCCCTTGACGTATCTGTCCCGTGAATCCATAATCTGAGCTCGTACAACTACTTTTGTCCATACTTGTATTTATCGCATGTTTAACTTATTTATCACATGTTTAAACAACCGAATTTTCATGAGATCTATTCAACTTTTCTTCATGTATTGATAAAGATCCCATCAATTAGTTAAATGTCAATTTGGTTAAATATCTATCTTCTTTAATTGCCCCAACAATAAAATCAATTTTTGGATTTTAGACTTATTTCAACTAGTATTTTCTGTAAAATTTTCACTTAACGATCTTTATTTTATTAATTGTTGTTGTAACCCTTTCTTTACCCATTGCGATTCAATGATATAAAATCTTTTTTAATGATCTACTTTATATTGCATATGATGTACGATCATTCTGCATGCCCAAAGCTATTAAGCTTAAAAATTTTGTTTGAGTTTTCTCTCCTGTAGTGAACTATCACAAAATGAATTGTTAGGTTAATAAGTCAAAATAGACATGTCATAAACTTGACTTAGTGGCAAGGACATAGGTGGTCATGTTACGGGAGACTTCGAGTTCAAGTCTAGCTAGTGATAGGGATAGGTTGAGTTATGAGAGGTCCCACGTTAAGGACCCTTGCTAGGCTGTTGCTTTAAAAAGAAAAAGGATTTAGAATATATTACCTTACGTTTCTGGAAAAAACTTATCTAACCATGTATTATGTATAATTTTCATACATGATTTTTTATTGAATATGTTCAGATATGCTCCTTGTCATCTAAAAAGTCATTGAATATTAAATAAATGATGATTTAAGGAAGTAATGTGTAATTCACTTAAATCTTTCAGTATAAAAAATAATTTATCATCCAATGCAATTTAAACAAGAAATAATTAGGCTACGAATAAATTAAATAAATTGTAACAAATAGCACAACTATTAAAAATAGTTTAGTTTTTATATTTTAATTATAAAAAACAACTTAACTATTATTTTATTTTTAAAATATTTTCCTCTAATTGGTTTTCATTTAATTGTTTAAAACGGGATATCTACGAAATAATTTCAATAATCAGGTCATATATGCAAATTTGCTGAAGGAAATGAAAACTTATATATTATAATAAAAATGAGGGTGATAAAGACGCCCGTTACGCTTATCAACCGCCTGTGCTTCAAAACTAGAACCAAATCTCCGACCGAATCCGCTCCCCCCCCCTCAGAGGGCGTAAAAACCCTTTTTCCCCTCTCCATTTCATTAAATCTCTCCCCCCACAATCTCTCTCAGAAGGCGAAATCCATTTTCCCCTTTCCCCTTTCTCTCATTCTCTCCAAAGCCGCAAACCCAATCCATACCCTAAGCAAGAAGAAACCCATTTCTTGAATTTGATGTAAGCTTCAAGATTGTCCACCGCCAGCCACCGATGCATCCCCAAATGATCTCCGAACCAAAATTCGCAGAGAGCTCAGGGCCTTCCCACCTGGCAGTGGCGAACCTACAGTTGGGGGAGGGGTGGCATGGGGGACGCGGTGGAGAAGGCCTACTCCGGCCACCTCGGCCTGCCCATGGGCTGCGCCCCCATGCCCATCCTCTTCGACGAGATCATGAGGTACAACCTAAGAGAACCCATACTGGTTCAATCGCGATGGCTTCGTGCTCTCCGTCGGTCATGACTGCATCGCCGGATATGATAGCGTCAAGGTACCAAAATTCAAAATTTTGACCTTGGTTGGTTTAAAGAAACGATCTTGGCTATCAAAATTGGAGCTTTCTGGTAATTTTCATGTTGGTTCTTTAATTTGTTAATTGTACACTTTGTTCTCTAGAAAAGTCCCTTTACCTTGTTTTGTTAACACTTAGTAAAGAGAAAGATTGATTTGACCGTTGGTTTTGTTTGTACTAGTGCTTTGATTTTTTTTTTTTTGGGCTCAGAATATCAGATCCATTCTTGAAACTTAAATTTTATTAGACTGATACTTGATCTCGGGGGGAGTGACTGTGTGACAATGTGTGCCACAATAAATAAAATTCAGTCTCTCAAGACACCATTCTCCTTTTATCTTTTAAAAGGAAGACTACTCTGGTGATCGTTATTCTTAAAAAATTGATTTCTCGCTTGATTCTTTCAGATTTTAGCAAGGTCTTTATGGTCAAATTTGTCCATTTGGAAGGTGATGAAGTTAATAAAGTTAGTCTGTTCTGTTATTTCATTATTTTCCTTTCTTAATCATGTTGTTTGTTGTGAGAACAGACTTGAATTATTTTCCTAGTTACTGGCAGAGCTGTGGACATGTTGTGTACCACAATAAACGAAAGCCAGTTTATTAAGACGTCATTCTCGTTTTATCTTTTAAACGAAGATTACTCTGGTGAATTATACTTATTCTTTGAAAGAAATTGATTTCTCACTTGATTTTTTCAGATTTTGCAGGGTCTTTAAGCTCAAATTTGTCCACTTGGGAGGTGATGAAGTTAATAAAAGTAGTCTGTTTCGTTTTTTTATTATGCTTCTTTTCTTATCATTTTTCAGAGTGCTGACTGCATGATCTGAGAGTTTTTATTCTTTAGATGGTACATATTCATACTGCAATTTCTTCTCTGTATCAGTTATATTTGAATATTGCTTCTTAGTGGATATCCTTTCCTAATAGTGAGGACACCGAATCTCCTCAAGACTTAACCCAGTTGGAGTTCTAACCAAAGCATTACATGCATCATAGAGGTGGTTAACATCTCCTCTTTGGAGGTGTGAGGCCTATGTCCCTTTGATCTCTATTGTTTCTTATTATCTTCCATCGATCCACGCACACATAGCTAACCCTCTAGTGCGAAATTGATGTAATACGGGAAGGGAAAAGAAGAAAGAAGAAATTTAGAGTTTTGAGATAAATAAATTTTGTCTGCAACGCCAAGGAGATCGCTCTCCCACTCTGCACATCACCATGCAGAGATTCAATCACAGAGTAAAACTTGCAATGCAAATAAAGAGTTTTAAATCAACTGAATTGAAAATTAAGAGTTCTCATCAGGGACTATAAGTTTCTTGTGGCTTAGTAGACTTATAAATGTCTTGGCTCTTGGCATTACTACCTGCAACTTTGTATCTCTATTTCGCTAGTGTTAGATGGTTGCTTCAAATTTTTAGTTTGTTCTGAGAACTCCTATTTCTTTTCACAAATTTCATGCATTGGACTGCTTTCGAAATTTCAGGTTGTCCTGCAAATAAATAGTGTGGCAGTAAATATTTCAGCATTTGCTTGGTGCTGCTTCTTTTTAGTCATGTTTGTAGAATATCTTTCTTGTACTTATTATAGGATGAATCTTATTTTCTGGTCACATTGTTTGTAGAGGATGGCGGAAATCTTTCTTCACCTTTCTGGACCTAATTCAGCTTTACCGGCTATGGTTCAGGTACTTGGGGATTGCTTCTGTTGAAGGTTAAGCATCAAATTCTATACTTATTTTTTTCCCCCCTAGAGTACTAATTTGTGATATTCAAATTGAAATTTCTGTTCTTTTTTGTCAATTTGAAGCTTTGCAGTTCACCCCGCGTTTGAAAGATACTCTTTTAAGGTTCCTGCCTGTTCTTGGAATATACGGAATTCCAACGGCCAATCTTTGCAAATGGTATGATTTACTTGGCAGTCAACTTCTGATGGAAGACTGTTATATGCATAATAGTTTATTTAATGTTCAAGTGTGGTTCCAATTATAACTCAGACCACAGGTTACTTATTGCTATAGTGGACAAGTTTTTGTTTTGGCATGTCATATTTCTCCTGTGAAAAATAATATGAGATTTTCTTCCAGCATTCAAATGTTGTGTCAGGCTGCGTGGCATATCTTGGTGATCTTCCTTCTAAACGATTTCTTGATAGTGATGTAATGTATGTTGCACCTTTTATGGGTTTCTTACCTGACATTAGTTTCCAGGATGCTGATGCGTTTTCAGACCCGTTATCTCTCTGAGATTTGAATTCTGTAACGGGTCGGGTCCGCTAGGCCTTGCGACTCGACTTCGGGTCCGGCTGGGCCTTGCGACTCGACCCGTTAACGGTTTTCACCCGGCCCATTTGTTAAACGCGGGAATACATAGCCGCTGCCTTCATTTTCGGGGATCTATGATGTATTTGCCCTAATTTGGGACACGACTGATTTTGAGCTCGATTACTGAGATCAATAAAGCCATTTCCCACCATCTTCACCAATTCCTCTGGTGCTGCCTTTCTCCCTGTTATTCTTTGTCTTTGCAGTTGAGATGCCGCCGAGGAACCGCCACCGCTACCACCCGGTCATCACCGACGCACTGGAAGACGGCGAAGGCGTATCAGATGCAGTCTTTCTGATAGATACCTATATCCATGCAGGTCATTTTTAATTCTGTTTTTGAACTACTCTTGAGAGTCTGGGCAAGTGCATGAGATTGAAGGTACTATATTTTATTTTTTGGGTTAGGCTATGCTCTAAAACGCCTTCTCCATTATGCTGATATGCTCATGGATCATCATCTCCTAAAATTTATTGTTTACCAACTTGATAATAAGATGGTTTTTTGTAGTTCATTGTGCCACATTTTGACCCAATATAGAAGGTTGCAACCATTCAGTGATTGTTGGTTCTTCCTTACAAGATGAAGTGGTTCAATATATAGCTGATAGCACGGAGTACATTCATATTATTTTCATAATGGGTTTTAAATAAGTTTCAACGTGTAATTTTTCATAATTTTCACTAATTGAAGGAATATCTGTAAATTAAGTTAACAGTACAAAGGCTTGTATAAAACATGCTTCTGAGTTGAGGAGAAATATGTGAATTTGCAGAATACACAGGGACAATATTCTAAAAACCTGAAAGATCAACTTAATTATAGTGTAATTTTTTCCCACCACTAGCCCAGTGAAAACCATAGTTTAAGAAAATCGTAGGTTAAGCAAGCACTCTTGCTGGAGACTTTTTGATCTTAATTAAACCTCATGGTTGGTGTTTGGTCGATCTTAAGACATTTCTATATCAAGAATGTGAACAACTATTTTTTTCTAGTTTTCCTTAGATCAAATGGAAACAACTTCCCTCTATTTCCTTTTTCCTTTGTATTTTCTCTTTATTTTCCCTTCAGTTGTTGTCAAACCAAACACACGGGCTAGATGCTGATCTCACTTGCTTATCTTTTTTCCTCTCTCAACATGATTGACATTAATGTTTATATTGTATTACCTTATGTGGATGATACTGCTTTCTCAGATAGCTGTAATTCCCTGATCACTGAAATAAATCATTTCTACAATGTACATATAACATTTAAATATTTTGAGCACTGAAGTTACCTTTAATATATGAAGTTGGTAAGGAGCTTAGACAAACTATGACAAAGACTATAAGTCAAATTTCATTTTTCTAGCTATGGATACAGAGATAGTGAAGGAGAACTCCTTGATGGTGTAGAATTTTTTGTCCTCCAAAGGTAAATGAAACCTTTGTCTTGGTAGTATGACTTAATAGTGATTATTTCTCTGTTGAATTTTTTCCATTGATTGAACTTGGAAGACCTCGCCTCATCTTGTAAAGGCATATGGAAGATACCTGCACTATGTGAGGGATACTGCCCTTGGTTTTACAGATAGACACATAATGCCAAGAATTTACACGTTATATCCATTAAACAACTAAATGATGTATAATGAAATGTTGATGGAAGTTTAACCTATATCATTCTGTTTATTTGCTTTTCTCTGTCAAGAAGGCAAAATAATCGAGTCGACAGCACCAAGCTACAAACTTTGTAGCTGAAGTTTATCCTAGGTCCAGAAAGTTGGCTGTCCCTTTTCTGCTTCTCATGGATATGAACAGCTAGTTCACTTGACTTTGTTCAAGACCATATTGTTTACCATGTTTCTCTAATCATGTCAAGTTCAAGCAGCTATATTATGGCTAGTGTATTTCATTCACTATCAAAGGCATGTGCTGAGGTGAAGTACAGCTGTCATCTCTTGAAATATACCTATCATCTATTGTTTATCTTTATGATGCTTGAATAGTGACTTACCTGCTCGCCAGTGTCCTTGTGAAGTATGTATCTTACCTGACACAAAATTGGTTAACCCCCTCTAATATCTTTTATTAAGAGTAGAACATTTGGGCCTTGTGGTCTCTCCAAAGTTACTTGTTATTTACATCAGTTGTCCAGTGAGGAGATTTTAGAAGCTATACTGGGAAATCACACATGCCAGATTTGTATACAAGTGTTTTAAAAAATGCAAGTATACTTCAATTTTATAATAAAAGTTCAACTTGGCAGTAGCTGATGGTGTTCTTGATATTTGGATCAAAATTATGGATGAACTATTTGTGTACTTAGAATACTCTTCAGAACTCATTTCACTTTTATCTCAGGAGACTTTTTGGTTGGATTGGACATTATTCCAATATTAAATTGAATATATTTGTTCTTGTTGGTCTCTCACACTGATGTACATGCCTGTGCATGTGTACACACAGGTCTGTATCCAAATTCTAAATCTCCGTCTCAGTTGATATAAAACATAATAGTGTCTCAACAAAGATTAAATACTTTTGATTTTTCTTGCTATACATCAGTGCATTATAATGAATTGTCAAAAGAAGCAAGCTGTTAGATCTAGGCATAGGATGTTTGGAATCTGACAGAATCGCTGCAAGGGTTTTGAAACTATAGAAACAACAACCCATTTTGCCTATTTTGAAATTGGCCTTTGAATCTGCAGTTACTGAAACTCATTCTATATGCTCCCCATATTAAACTGGACCTTGTTCGTGCCCTTATATATTTGTTTTCATGCTTTGACTATTGCATTAATTTGCTATTTTTATTTTGTATTCAAATGCTACTATTTTCCAGGCTTTTTTAATAAAATGCACTCTAGAATATGACGGAGTGTATTTCACATACGTGGTTGATGCTTGATATCTAATGCATATACAACTCATATTGTTAGTTGTTTGATATAGGTACGGCTCTCTTCTGTGGAGGAATGGGACAAATGGTTGGGGTCTTATCACCCGGTCACAATTAAAGGCAGCATTGCCAAAGTTTATTCCAACTGTACTGGACCTGTAAGCATGCTTCTATGGCAACTAAGAAGAGTATTTAAGTGATCCTTTTGTTAAGCATTTATCATTTATTGCCGAAGTTTTGCTTCCAAGAGAATTATTATTTGGTTTTACTCTTTTAATTTCTTTTGCTTTTTCAGCTATAAAAGAGATCAAGAATGTGCTTTCTTGCCACTCAAGTCTGCATAATCTTCGCACCGCCTGTTTTGTTGTCAGAAAGTGGACCTCCTTCACTTGATTTTTGAGGTAGTTTGAATATGCCCTTTATTAGTTCAATAATTCTGCTCTATTGCAGACTCTGAACTGAACTTCATAGAGAGTACTCTTCTTGGTGGATCCCTTTCTATGCCACTAAGATATCTTTCATCTATTTTATAGAAGAAATAAAGGATATTCCTCCTCATGCCTGAGTAAATCGTGCAGTCCCTCACCTTCAGCTGAAATCATTGTTCGCATATTTAATGTCGAATCGAGTCTGAATAGTTAGTATGAGGTTTTATGGTCAAGTTTGTTTTTTATTTTAGGAGTCTTATAGCTGGATGTGCATGAGTATTTTAGCATGATGCAGACTGAGATTTATGTTCAATCACTGGCACGAGTGAGTCTTATAGCTGGGCGAGCCAGTTCCACCGTGCCCGTGCGGGGGCTTCGTAAAATTCTAACGCTCGCGACCGTGGCCCCCTCCGGAGGGTGGCTGGGCACGGTGGGGGCACGGTGGAACTGGCTCGCCGCCTGTGCGGCGGCATCGTCAGGAGGCCGAGCCACCTTCCGGAGGGGGCACGGTCGCGAGTGTTAGATTTTACGAAGCCCCCGTACGGGCACGGTGGGGGCACGGTGGAACTGGCTCGCCTATTCCGTGCTGGGGCATCGTTAGAGAGGTCGAGCCACCCTCCAGAGGTCCTCCACCGTGCCCCAACCGCCCTGGCCTCCGGAGGGGCAACGGTCGCGAGCGTTAGAATTTTATAATTACGAGCCCCCGCACGGGCACGATTGGGGCACGGTGGAACTGTCTCACCTATTCCGTGCGGGGGCATCGTTAGAGAGGCTCTCGGCCCTCTCTGGATGCCATGGGCGGCGGGGTGCACGACAGAATAGCCCCCGCACAGTCGCGGCGGGTAACGCCCTATTTCGTCAGGCAACGCCCCCATTCCGTAGTGCACCCCGCCGCCCATGGCCTCCAGAGAGGCC
>JAVJIF010000218.1:0-95403 GCA_038442645.1 Agave tequilana | reverse complement strand
ATGTTGCTCGCCCAGTGCAGAGAGGAGCCGGACAGCAGCAGGGCGTGGCAGAGGTCAGGCCTACAACCTGACAGCAGAGGAGGCTGAGGCTTCTGAGGAAGTGATTTCAGGTAACATCAGAGTTCATTCATACCTGTTCTCGCTCTCTTCGATTCAGGTGCATCCCACTGTTAATCTCCGATCATTTTGTGGCTTTACATTCTATACCTGTTAAGGCTTTAGACCGCAAATGGGAGATAAGTACAGGGAATGGGGTAGTTGTATCTTCTAGAGTTTGTGCTGACTGTCCAGTGGAGCTTTGTGGAAGATCTTGGCCATAGACATGCTCGTACTAGACACCAAAGGGTACGACGTAATCTTAGGCATGACCTGGCTCAGTCAGTACTATGCAGTGATCGACTGTAGAGGGAGGAGGATCAATTTCAGAATCCCTCATCAGCCGGAGTTCCAGTTTAGTGGAGAGGTGAAGCCTGCTAAGAAGAAGATTCAGATGACCACTTCGGAGGTTCAGAAGGGAGTGCCAGTGTGGGATGAATTTTCAGGAGTCTTTGCTGAGGTCTCAGGGCTTCCACGGAGAGGATAATTGAGTTCTCCATTGATACAATTCCAGGAGCAGCTCCTATATCCAAGGCTCCGTACAGGATGGCACCGACAGAGTTGGAGATCTTGAAGAAGCAACTACAGGAGTACTCAGACAAGGGTTGATTCGGCCAAGCACTTCACCATGGGGAGCTCCAGTGCTCTTGGCAAATAAGAAGGATGGTGGTAAGAGGCTTTGTATTGATTATAGGGAGTTGAACAAGGTCACCATCAAGAACAAGTATCCCTTGCCCCGGATTGATGACTTGTTTGATCAGCTTCATGGAGCCGTGTATTTCTAAGTTAGATTGCAGTCGGGTTACCATCAGCTGAGGGTGAGGAAGGAGGATGTTCCGAAGACGGCATTTAGGACCCGATATGGCCACTATGAATTTCTGGTTATGCCTTTCGGAGTCACGAATGCCCCTGCAGTTTTCATGGACTTGATGAATCGAGTGTTCTCTCCTTACCTGGATCAGTTTGTAGTTGTATTTATAGATGACATCCTGATCTATTCAAGGAATAATAGGGAGCATGCAGAGCACTTGAGAATTGTGTTGCAACTCTTCAGCAGGAGCAGCTTCATGCCAAGAGGAGCAAGTGTGAATTCTGGTTGGACAGCATAGCTTTCCTTGGACACATAGTTTCAGCAGAAGGAATTTCAGTTGATCCTAGTAAAGTCCAGGCAGTAAGAATTGGCCAGTTCCGAAGACGGTGACTGAGATAAGAGCTTTCTGGGACTAGCCGGATATTACAGACGCTTTGTCCAGGATTTCTCTAGACTTGCAGCTCCGTTGACCAGGCTCACCAGAAAAGGGGAGAGATACATATGGACAGAAGAATGTGATGCAGCATTTGAGCAGTTGAAGCAGAGGCTTATTTCAGCTCCAATCTGAGGACTCCTTCAGGAAGAGGAGGGATGGTCATTTTCTGTGATGCATCAGGTAAAGGCCTGGGGTGTGTACTTATGCAACGTGATCATGTTATAGCATATGCATCTAGGCAATTGAAGCCTCATGAGAGGAATTACCCAACTCATGACTTGGAGTTGGCCGCTGTGGTATTTGCTTTGAAGATCTGGAGACACTACCTTCTGGGAGACAAAGTGTTGATATACACAGATCACAAGAGCCTCAAGTATATTTCTCGCAGAAGGAGTTGAATATGAGGCAGAGGAGGTGGTTGGAGCTTATGGCGGACTACGATATTGGCTTGCAGTATCATCCAGGCAAAGTCAATACCGTTCCAGATGCACTGAGCAGGATGCCAGAGAACAGAGTGCTAGTCCACCTTACTCAGCAGAGGGAATTGATTCGAGATTTCATCAGATTGGATTTGATGTTGGTGCAAGGAGGTGATAAGGCAGGGCAGCTTATGACTTTACAGATCCAGTCATCATTGATAGAGGAGATCAAGGGAGCTCAGAAAGAGGACCCCAGATTACAGACATTCAGAGCTCAGGTGGAGGCTGGTTTGAGGACTGATATCTGTATCCATCCAGATGGTGCATTGTATTTGGGGATAGACTTTGTGTTCAGGGAGAAGTCAGACAGAAGATTTTGGAGGAAGCACACAGTTCAGCTTATTCTATACACCCTGGGGGGAACAAGATGTATCAGGACCTGAAGAAGCACTTTTGGTGGAATGCTATGAAGAGAGAGATAGCCCAGTTTGTTGCCAAGTGCTTGGTTTGCCAGCAGATAAAGATCGAGCATCAGAGATCAGCTGGACTTCTTCAACCTTTGCCGATACCCGAATGGAAGTGGGAGCACAATCACCATGGACTTTGTGACGGCATTGCCTCGGAGTCCCAAGGGTAATAATGCGGTGTGGGTGATAGTTGATCGCCTCACCAAGTCAGCTCACTTCATACCATCCTCAGACAGACGGACAATCTGAGAGGACTATCCAGATCCTTGAAGATATGTTGAGGGCTTGCATGATTGACTTCGGAGGATCGTGGGAAGATCATCTTCACTTGGCTGAGTTTTCATATAACAACAGCTATCAGGCAAGTATTAAGATGGCACCCTTGAGGCATTGTATGGTAGGAAGTGCCGATCACCGATTTGTTGGGATGAAGTCGGTGAGAGGAGTCTTTTGGGACCAGAGATTCTGATGCAGACTACAGAGAAAGTCAGGGTTATCAGAAATCATCTCAGGGCTGCTCAGAGTAGGCAGAAGAGTTGGGCTGACACTCGGAGGAGGCCATTGGAATTCCAGACCGGGGATCATGTGTTCTTGAAGATATCACCTACCAAGGGTGTAATCCAGTTCGGTTCACGTGGGAAGCTAAGTCCGAGGTATATTGGCCCATTCGAGATCCTGGATCGTGTGGGAGATGTGTCCTATAGATTAGCATTACCGCCATCTTTGGACGGGGTGCATAATGTCTTCCACGTGTCTCATTGAGGAAGTATGTCAGGGATGACAGCAATATCTGGATCATTCCGAGCTGGAGCTACAACCGGATTTATCATACCAAGAACAGCCGTTGGCCATTCTGGATAGGAGTGTCAAGGCACTGAAGAGCAGAGCTATTCCATTGGTATTGGTGTCATGGAATAGGCATGCGCCAGGGGAGGCCACTTGGGAGCGTGAGGACGCTATCCGGAGCGTTATCCTCAACTTTTCACATCTTGATTGGGTAAGACTCTTTTCTTCTACTCTCTCTACCGTTATCTTTCCTTGTATCCGTATCTATCTGTTGCTTTTCCTGTTATCTTTCACCTTATGAAATTTCGAGGACGAAATTTTGTAAGGTGGGTAGATTGTAATACCCCTCTCCCGGAATACGTACTTAGTTACGTACTCAGTCTTCCGATCGTATTTTCCGATTTACCTTCCGTATTTGACCGATTTTAATTTCAAATATCATTTTCCAATATTTAAGATTTTATGAGATTTTCTGGAATTTTCTGGAATTAAAATGAATTTCTTCAAAAACGGTGTCGGCCAGTGCCGCTGACGATTCCCGAATTTTTATCTCCCAAACTGTTAGGAATTTTTAGAAAGTCCCTTAGACTTATTACTTAGAATCATATTCCTACTTATACACTTTTTCTGAGAATTTTATAAATTTATGAAATTCTTTCGGAGTCGGTAAATAACTGATTCCGGGATTTTTAATTAAAAATCTATACAGTATTTCTTCAAACGAATTTCACCATGAGCCTTCAAATATTTTCTTGATTTTTGGTAAAATTTTCAGACCAATCCGAGATACTTGAATTTCGGACTTTTTTTCAATTATTGCAAAATTCCAATTCCACTTCATTTCCACCTCATTTCCCACTCACCACTTCACCTAACCCCACTCACTCTCTCTCCTCCTATGGCCGGCCAAGTGGCCATGAGGGGACACCTCACCCCCACATTTTTGCAAGAAAACCCCCACTTCCATCATAATCCCAATCCCTTTACAAAAGATCCCAACCTATAAATGCATTTCATTTGCAAAATTCCCTTTTTCTCATTTCTTCATCAAGAGAACTCTCTCAAAATCTCCTCCTCAAACCAAACCCTAACTCCAAGAGCACTTCTTCACCTCAAGCTTCAACAACAAGTGTGGAGTGAAGCAATCATCTCCATCCTTGAATCAAGTCACGATTAAACCTATCCTAGTGAGTATTTCACTCACCAAGACTTGAATTAGCCCTAGAACACTTGTATCTACACTTCTTGTACACCTAGGTCACCAAAAATCACGAATTGAACCATCAAACACACTTCCAGAAAATTCTGTTCTGTCACTGTCCTTCCCACGATTAGTCGACTTATCATAGGAGCTAGTCGACTAGAACACTTAGCTGAAACTTAGTTTTTCTGAAAAAACACAGTATTAGTCGACTTACCCAAATATTAGTCGACTAATCAACTCTCTGGAAATCCCTATTAGTCGACTCCTGAATTTACCTAGTCGACTAATCCTTCCTGGACCAGAAACCCAACTTTCTGTATCAGCAGACTTAGTCGACTTAAGTGTCCATTAGTCGACTAGAACTCCCTATTAGTCGACTAACCTTCCTACCCTAGTCGACTACCTTTCCTGAAACAGAATTCTAACTCTCTGTATCCCAGTATTAGTCGACTAACCCTTACTCCTAGTCGACTAATCCTGACTGTGTGTCATAGTTAATTTCTGTTCTGAATTTGGTTCTTATACTTGTTACATATGTATTATACCTTGCTTATTCATGCTTCAATACTGGCACAACATGACTTATTACTGAATGGATGTATCTCTTGTTACCTCATGACTTATTATTGCATATACTCGTTTCATGACATGTTAAACAGTAATATCACCACTTATCATGCCATCTCTTAAAACTAAGCATGATACACTGACTTTTACATAAAAAGCACCAACTTACATATGGGTCGGGGGAAATATGCGGATATCGATACGTGTTCGTGTTTACAGTGGTAGGTATATTGTACAATCATATTCCGGTCTAACCTGCGGTACACCAGGGGACCGAGGGGAGTGCTTGCTCCCTTTCCTGTTTACTGTCATGACAAGGGCATACATAAGTCCCTCCTGTTTAGCCTTGCGGCAGGTTCCGTCTTCAAGCAACGGAACAATCCTGGGCCGTGGTCCCGGGTATGCACGGGACCCACTGTAAACATAGTTCGTCGATACAACCGCTGTTTCAATAACAATCTTGTTTCACTAGGATATGGATCTATGTGCTCTGGGACGCTGGGTCACATAGCTAGATATCACGGTAAGACAAGTAATAATAATAAGACGTAAATTGTAGATTTGTTGCATATGATCTTACCTTATTGAGTTTACATCGCTTGTTATTCATTGCTATTTATTGTAACTTCATTGCCTTTATTCATGATCCTTATGTCACTTGACTATCTTTTATTTGTTATTATATGTCTTGACCCTTTGGATTTGCATATTCAGATTCTGAGGCTTGGAACGAAGTGGAGCCTTCCACAGAGGACCGGGCCTATCTTTCTGAGCAGGCTGACCAGCTCTAGTCTCATCGTGCCGACTCTTCCTTTTGGTTCACGGGATCTCCATCCATTCGTGAACATTTTTGTATTTTTGGTTGTATAGGATTCATTTTGGACTTGGGTTGTGATAAAGGACACTTGTAAAGTGATTTTGCTTATCATAACTTGTATAACCTTGTATTTATCTTTTGTAAGTTGGCATATGAATATACCACGCTGTGTGTTGTACTCTGATACTTGTTGTACTTAAGGCTTAGCGTATATACGTGGGGGCACCATCTGACCTACGTATATGCGTCGCAGTGACGTTCCCGTATCATTGGATCGGGGCGTTACACCTTTGCTCCAGTACTCTTCAACAGTAATGAAATATAACGAATTAGACACGTGCCTAAATACAAGTCTAAATGTTTTTTAGCATTTACAAGCAACAATTTACTGTTGAGGTTAGAAAAATATGTACAGTGAGTTAAATAAGAAAATAAATAGCTGTAAAAACCTAAACTTTGCAATTCAAACAACCTACAAAAAATACAAGTTAGTAGTCACTTAGATTGTCGTAGGAACACGGCTTTTGTCGCGTTTGCGCGATAAATCTGAGGGCATCTAGGATCTACTTTCTTGATCAGAATTCAGGGCCACTTATATGTCCACTGTAGTAAAAATTCCGTGATGACTCCTCCTGCACACAAGAACAAAGAATAAAAATTTAACCTTTAAGTAAACTAAAAAAAAATACCGTCTCTCTCCAGCAACTGCACCAAAATTTTGATTGAGATAAAACTTGCACATAGAAAATATAGAATTTTAGAAATGAAGAATAAATGTGCAAGGTTATCAATTCTTCCGCGATAGTAAGTGGCCATGCGGGTTGTGATCCACAAGGAGGGACTTGCGATGGAAGCGTCAGGTAAGTTTCTTTTAAAGTTTACGAAACTGGTTAAAAATTCTTTTATGTTCTTTAAAAAGAAAAGAGAAAGAATGCTATATTAATTTAGAGAAAATGGAAGAGTGGAGAAGATGGTGATTGTTGTGTTTTGAAAAGAAAAAGAAAAACTAAGTTAAAGTAAAGAAGAGTAAAGAAAGACGTATTTTGGAGATGTGTTTCTAACCTAATAAGCAAAGAAAAAAAGAACTAAAATAAATACTTATTTATCTCCTTGAAGCTTGCTTACCTTAGATCTATTAAAATGATTTATCTTAGCTTGAAGGCGATCAAAGCATGCGTATAGAATTTTCCCCATTCCTATTCTAAACTACGAAATAAAGGTGCAAGCTTAAACTAATTTAGAAATGGCTATCCATCACTATAAGCCATCAATAACACTTGAAAGGGCAAGACAGTTTGAGGCTATAGGATTTATTTGGATTACAAACACCTCAGAGAAAAGTAGAAGAAAAACACAAAATTGAAGAACAAAAAATGTAACTTTAGATTCAATAAAGTAAATATGAAAGAAAAGATAATTACTTACACCTGTATCACTCTCAGTACAACCTTCACTCTCATTCTCTCATGAAACTCATCTCTTTTCTAAGTTACATAAATAAATCTGAAAATTATATAAAGAGAAAAATAAGACCCTAAACTAAATAAAGTAAAAATCTAGCCTAAAATCTTTCTCTGCTCGGCGGTGTCCCTTTTTTCTTCTGAAGTGGTGATATTTATAAGTTGAAATAGATAAGAGAAAGCGTGCTTGAAGATGAGACAAATCGCTAGCTCAATAGAAAAGATCTTCTGATAAGGTTGGAGATAAGGTTGGATATATGGATAAAATCATTTGCCCAACAGAAAAGATCTTCTGATAATATCTCTTTTGGATCTTTAGATTTTTGACAATATCTTATTGATTCTTCAAGCTAGCCAAATGATTCTTCTAAATCTGATTTTAACTTGCTTTTATTTGGCCTTATCTTCTCTCTCTTCATTAAGACAAATGATTGGTCACTAATATTGCACATTATTATCATATTCTCATACTTATTATAAAATAAACTCTGTTTTTCCTAATTAAATGTTTAATTTATTGCAGGCCCATTCCTAAAGGAGAGTGAAGAGAAATGAGCCCAAAAGCCCATCAAATTCTGAATTAAATCAGAATTAATTCGAACTCAGTAAATCAGGGCAGATCAGATCGGTTCAGATTGGTTGAAAATCAGTTAGAACAAATCCCTACAAATCGATCGGTTGAAGCCAAGGATCAAAGGTCATTTCGTCAAAATCCCGAACTTAAACTGCAAATCCAGCTGAAGATAAAGACAAATCGAGAAGCCGGGGAGCACCACCAACAGGGTGTGGCCACCTGGCCACACCCTGGCCGCGGAAACGCGGCCAAAGCCGCGTTTCCGCGGCTTGGTTAGTGAGTTAGGGGAGCGTTGCTCCCCCTATCTTCTCACACCTCTCCCCTCTGGTTTTTGCCTATAAAAGGCAGGATTTTCACTTTAAATAGGGACGACCAGGCAGAGATAGGAATTAGTCCAGTTTTCATTCTTTGTAGTGTAGGTTTTGTTTTCTTTTCATGTAATTTTTAGTTTTAATTTATATAAATCAGAGGAGATCAGAGTTTCATAGGAGAACGAGAACGAAGCTTGTGCTGAGAGTGACACCGGTGTAAGATTTCTTCTTTTCTCTATTGTTATAAAATCAAATCTGTAGTTCCCTTTTGTATGTACTTTGTTTTTGTGTTCTTCTTCTTCTTCCCTACTTTTCTTCTTTTGGTACAATTGTTATCCAAGTGAGTCTAAAAGCATCGAAAGAGCCTTGCCTTTGCGAGTGCCACCGATAGCCCATGATGATGGATTTTGAGTTTCATTCTGCATCACTTCATACTTGCAACGTCTTGATGATATAATGTGGAGGAAATGGGAATTAACTCTTATGGGCTATACGTTGATCGCCTCACTTCAAGGTAAAATCATTGCAAAAGATTCAAGGTAGGTATTTGGCCAAAAGTAGTAAGTAATTTTTAGTTTCTTTTCTTTTCTTTTATTCTTTAGTTTAGAACACCAACAACACCTACTTCTTTCCATTTTCAATTTCTTTGTAAATAATAATTTTCTATTTTCTCCACCTTCTCATTCTACCACTTTCTTCCTCACTTAACTTTAACCTAATTTTTCTCTTTTTCTTTTAAAGAACTAAAGAAGAACTTTAACCAAACTTTGTATCTTAAAAGAAGACTTACTAAAAAGCTTCTATCGCTAGTCCCTCCTTGTGGATCACGACCCGCATAGCCACTTGCTATTTCGGTAGAATTGAGCACCTTGCACTTCTATTTTGTATCTCTGAAATACTGTATTTTGTGTCCAGGTCAAGCTCAATCAACAAACCTGCAAAATAAGACAATATGATAAGAAATTAGCAAGATTTATTACAAGATAGATGTAGGAATATAATAAAAATAATGCAATATATGTATACAATCACGAAGCGGGAGATTATGTTCTCCTTCAAAATTTTGACAATAAATCTGTTGTCATTTGTCCTTGTTGGTATCGCTTCGATCCATTTTAACACATAGTCCACTGCAGCCAAGATGTATTGTTTGCCAAATGAACTTGAAAATGGCCCCATGAAATTGATGCCCCAAACATCAAAAATTCTACTTTCAGAATGGCGTTCAGGGGCATCATGTCTCTTCTAAAATTCCCATTTGACATTTTTGCACAGCTTGCAAAAATTAAAAGGGTCATTGAATAAAGTGGGATAGTAGAACCCACTCTACAAGACTTTTTCAATGATTTTGTGTGGACCAAAGTGCCCACCGCATGTAAGCTCATGACAAAATGCCAACACACTCCTATGCTCTTCTTCAGGTATATAACTTCTGATGGGTTGATCATGACAAGGAAATTAGAAGCTAAATGTTGGAATGGTGGTTGACAATATGACTCAGGGGAGTTATATCCCCATTGACTCTGTAAAGAGTAGTGATGATTGCTCTATGCTTGTTCATAATATTGGGACTAGGGAATGTATTGATTCGGATAAGACCAATCCGGCATACTTGGGTGGTTAAAGTTATGATATGCGGGTTGGTAATATCCTAATCAAAAGAGATCAGGGTGAAGTATGAATTATTATATGCATAGAAATAATTATGATTATAATCTATATCACCAAGATGTCAAAAATAAAAACAAGCAAACAAGCAAACAAATAAAGAAAGAAAAATCTAGCCTAAGTTAGGGTAAACCGTAAACCTAGACGACTCCTAATTGGTTAGATTATCCAGGGGGTATATCGTAGAATGTGACCACAAATTAATAAGCCAGGTAGGGGCAAGATCAGTGGGAGGTATCCGTGCCTAAGCAACGTGCCAAATTATGCTAAACCACTGATTGAGGTTTTACATGCACACAAAAATACAGAATTTTAGAATTTAGAATAAAGAGTGCAAGTACTCAATACTATCGCAATAGCAAGTGGCTATGCGAGTCGTGATCCACAAGGAGGTCTAGCGATGGAAGCCTTTTTAGCAAGTTCTCTTTTAGGTTACAAAAACTGATTAAAGATCTTCTTTAGTTCTTTAAAAGAAAAGAGAAAAAATGGTGTTAACTTAGGAAGAAAGTGGTAGATAGAGAAGGTGGAGAAAATGGACGGGATATGCACAAAGAAGTTGAAAAAGAGTGAAAGAGATTTGGAAGATTGTGGTGTTGGTAATTTATACTAAAATTAAAAAAAAGAAAACTAAAACCTAAAAAAGTTACTTACCTCTTCGGTGCCTACTTACCTTTGACATGTATCAACGATGTACCTTTGCTTGAAGGCGAGCGAAGTATGACAAATAGGATCATGGCCATTCCCGTATTACACTATGAATTGAAGAGGGAAGCTACACTATCATAGAAATGGATATCCATCACCATAAGTCATCAATGACACTTGCAAGGGCAAGACAACTTCGAGGCTATCGGTTTCATTTGGATCCACAAACACAGAAGAGAGAAGTAAACGAAAACAAGAGTAAAAGAAAAAGAAACTTTGAATCGATTCAAATAACAATGGAAGAAAAGATCACTAACACCGGTGTCACCTTCAGTAAGCTTGCTCTCATTCCTCCATCAAAGCATCCTCTCCTCTCAGTTACATAAAGAAAATAAAAATTACATGAAAGAAAATAAAAAACCTAAGTTATAAACTATAAATTAGCCTAAATTCTACTCTCTACTTGATCGTCCTGTGTGGTCTCTGAAAAACCCTATATTATAGGCAAAACCCAACGGAGAGAGGCGTATGAAGATAGTGGGAGCAAATGCTCCCCCAACAACCTCCAATAAGCTGCGAAAATGTGATTTTTGTCGCGTTTCCTCAGCCAGGGTGCGGCCAGGTGGCCACATCCTGTTGGTGGTACTCCCTGGCTTCACGATTTGCTTTTATCTTGTTCTGGATTGCTCGTTTCAGCTTCTCAATTTGACGAAACGGCCTTTGATCTTAGGCTTTAACCAATAAATTTGTAGAGATTTGTTCTAACTAGTTTTCAACCGATCTGATTTGCCTTGATCTTCTGATTTCGAATTAATTCTGAATTAAATCAGAATTTTGATGGGCTTTAGGCTCGTTTCTCTTTCCTTTCCTTTAGCCATGGGCCTGCAAATAAATTAGACAAAAATTAAGATTAAAAGCAGAGTTTATTATATAATAAGTATGAGAATATGATAATAATTATGCAATATCTGCGACGATAACCACTGTTCTTCAAGGTTTTGCCTCTCAAATCCCCAACCTTTGAGATCGATTTGGCAAGAGTCAAATTTTAATCAACTTCTCCCTTAGGTCAGTCTCCTATTTGAGTCTGAGATGTCCCTAGGGCCAATGTATACTCAGTTTAACTTAGGCTTTGGTTAGTGAGCGAGGAGATTATTTGTGTGCTATGGGAGGGTAATGACTGCTATACCTTATCTTATATATAGGACAAACTCTTAATTTAGTTTAGTGCAATGTATAAGTATATAGCAAAAAAGTAACATTCAAGCAATATTTCATATAAGAATGAACTTTACACTAAATGCTATGAACACATACCTTCACTCTAGCACTCTTCAACAATCAATAGAAAATGAAACGAAATAGACACACACCTAAATGCAAGTCTAAATATTTTTTAGCATTTACAGGAAACAATTTACTATTGAGGTTAGAAACGTATGTACAATGAGTTAAATAAGAACATAAATGGCTGCAAAAATTTAAACTTTGCAATTCACTAACCTGTTAAAAAATATAGGTTAGTAGTTCACTCAGATTGTCACAGGAACGCGGCAAATTTGAGAGCTTCTGGGCTCTGCTTTCTTGAGCAGAGTCCAGGGCCACTTATATGTCCACTGTAGCAAAAATTTTCTTGATGTCTCCTCCTGTACACAATAACATAGAAGACAGTTAACCAAAATAGTAAATTAAAAAAAGTTACTTACCGTCCTTCACCGGCAACGGGGCCAAAATTTTGATTGAGATAGAACCTGCACAGAAAATACATAATTTCATAAATAGTGCAAGATACTCAATTCTATCACGATAACAAGTGGCTATGTGGGTCGTAATCCACAAAGAGGGACTAGCAATGGAAGATTTTAGTAAGTTCTCTTTTAGTTCACTAAAGATGGTTAAAAGTTCTTCTATTGTTCTTATAAAGAAAATGAAAAAGAGTTATTGTTAAGTTAAGAAGAAAGTGATAGATTGAGAAGGTGGAGAAACTAAAATGGATTTATAAAAAAGTTAAAAAGTGAATAGAGTTGAGAGTTGATTGTGATCTAAACTAAAGATTAAAAGAAAAAAGAAAAACCTAAAAGTACTTACTTACCTCTTCGGTGCTTGCTTACCTTTGATCCGCATCAACGATGTACCTTGGCTTGAAGGCGATCAAAGCATGACGTATAGGACCTTCCCCATTCCTGTTCTAAACTACTAAATGAAGGTGCAACCTACACTAACATAGAAATGGCTATCCATCACCATAAACCATCAATAACACTTACAAGGGCAAGGCAAATTCGAGGCTATCAGAGTCATTTGGATTTACAAACACAGAAGAGGGAAGCAAAAAAAAACAAGAGTAAAGAAGAAAAAACTTTGATTCGATTCAAATAATAATGAAAGAAAAAAACTTACTTACACTGGTGTCACCCTCAGTACAAGTTTCACTCTCATTCTGCCACATTTCCTCTCAATTACATAAATAAAATAAAAATTATATAAAAATAAAACTGCTAAGTTACAGACTACTGAATAGCCTAACCTACACTATCAATTTAATCATCCTTTCTGGTCGGAATTTGCAGGCATTTATAGTAAAAACATAATGGGGGAGAGTGTCTGAAGATAAGTGGAGCAAACACTCCCCGTATCTCAACAAGAATGCGGTGAAACCGTGGCTTTTGCCACTGATCCGCGGCCGTTTTGTGGCCAATGGCCAGATCTAGGGGTTACAGTTCTTTGGTTTCATATTTCATCCGTTTAACTATCTGGTTTGTCGATTTGAGTTAGGATTTGACGATATTAGTGTTGATCTTCAAATAACCGAAATGGATTTGTAAAGATTTGATTTAACTGATTTTTCAACTGGTTTTATCTTCTTTGATTTGCTCTGATTTGTCCTGATCCTTGATTTGAATTAATTCTAAATTAAATTAGAATTTAGATGGGCTTAAGTCTTGTTTTCTCTTCCTTCTCCCTTGGTAAAGGCCCTACAAATAATTAGAAAAAATAATTAAATAGCAGAGTTTATTAAATAATAAATATGAGAATGTGATGATAATTATGCAATATCAGTGATCAATCATACCCTTACACCTATATTTTGGTCGTCATCGAGCAAACCTAATAAAAAGTAAAACAAAGCTAACCTAGTCTAACTCTCTTTCATAGGAATCACGGTTGCACTTAGCATGTGCAATAAGCCGTTAAACTTCAAGGTTACCCTAGAGGATGAGTTTTGTTTCATGACGGTCTTTAGTGGATTACACCCACAAAATCCATAAAGAAAGAGAAACAAGGTGTTAGTATTTTGAAAAGCATTTTGAAATAGAGAGAAAATATTTGAAGTATTATTGTAGAGTTCAAGTAATCTATAAGTTATAGAAAAATCGAATTTTTCATTCCTCAACTTAGTCTCTATTCAAAAATTTATTATCAATCAAGATAAAGAGTCAAATTGTATATCTCATCTAGTCAATTATTTTACCTTAAGTTATATGCACCTCCGTGACCATGAAATTTTGACTAGGGGTTCTTTAACTCTAACTCTTATGCCTTATTTATTTATTTTCATATTTTTGGTGGTATTATTTCTTAGTTCTATTAGGCTTTCTAATCTGCCCATGTAATGAGCCTGTTGGCCCGAAGGCCTTCACCTTAATTTTGATGATGACTAACTTATGAAGTTATAGTACTAATGATCTTATGGTTATTAAGTTTCAGATATAGGTCAAGATCATAATTGGTGTTTAGCTTCAACAAAGACGTGAAGTCAAGTTTCGAAGCTATCATTAGTTGATTCAAGAGATCATGCTTAAAGATTGCATCAAGTTTTCAAGTTGGAGTCAAGCTCTTTGGATCGTGCTTGGATCGAGTCATCTTGGAGAAGAAAATCGATAAGAAGACTTTGGCCTAGGTGTTTTGTTTTAATTTAGATCTTGTGTAAGGATAGAATAGTTTTGAATTGCTCTAGTACACACACACAAGTTTATTGGTTTCGGTTTAATCAGTTTTAGTTTCAAAAGATTATATCTATTTGGTTTATATCTCAATAGTATAAGTTTTATGGTTTATATATGTGTTGGATTCTATCCACACATATTAGAGCTTTATTATTTAGAAAAACTTATTTCTATGAGTTTATGTATTTTGGATTTTCAAGTATACATCTTTTAGTTTCATGAATAGATTTCATCATAAGATGTTTTACATAGTTTATATGTATATTAGATTTTATCCATATACATTGATTGTTCAAATATATTTATAAAAAACTTATTTTGATGTTTCTAGTTCATGATTTTAAGTTTTGTTTTGTTTAAACTTGTTTTGATATTTATTGTCAAAAATAAGAATATATCATTTACTATGTGTATTAGATTCTGTCCATACACTATGTGATTGAGATTTTCCTGCACACAAAATACAGAATATTATATTTAGGAAAAGGATGTGCAAGGTGCTCAATTCTAATCCGCGGTAGCAATGGCTATGCGGGTCGTGATCCTCAGGGAGGGACTAGTGATGGAAGCGTTTAAGTAAGTTCTCTAAAAATTTTTTTTTTTGTTATTAAAAGGAAAAGTTAGGTTAGAAAGAAAGCAGTAGGTTAAGAAGATGGAGAAATAGAAGCGGGATGTACAATGAGTCGGTAAAGAAATTGGAAAGATGTGGAAGATGTGGTAATCTATACTAAAGAAATAAAAGACAGAAATTAAACACATACCTACCTCTTTTGCCCTGTTTACCTTTGATCTGTTGCAACAACTTACCTTGTCTTGGAAGGCATTCAAGTATGGCGTATAGGATCTTCCGCCTTCGCGATCTACACTACGAAAAGAAAAGACAAACTAAAGAGAAGGCTTGTTCATCTCCATAGGCCATCAAGGGCACTTCTTTGGCTAGCAGTCTCGAAGCGATCAAATCTCATGGTTTACAAGACATCAGAGAAAAACAATAAAAGAAAACAAGAATAGAAAAACAATAAAATAAAACAAAAATAACAAAAACAAACCTTGAGTAGATTTTATTAACAATGGAAGAAAAGTATGACTTACACCGATGTCACCTCAGTACAAGCATGAACTCCTTCCTCCATGAAAGCATCCTCCACTCTCAGTTACATAAAAAAAAAAAGTTACAAAAAGAAAAATAAAAACCTAAACTACAACTAGCCTAAAAACCCTAGATTTAGATCTGTAGTTCGCTGTACGCTCTTCTCGGTTGCACTGTAGGGGTATTTATAGGTGCAGAAGGAAGTAGAGTCCTAGAACGACTCCTCCACGAAAACCTGTACCCTGGCTTTCCAAACTGCAGCGGAAACGCGGCTTGGGCCGCGTTTTCGCGGCTATGCAGTGGCGGCTGGCCACGCGCTTTGGCGCGTGGCCTCCCCTGGTCCGTCCATCTGGGTATATACTTCTGGAAGTTGCATCCCAACTCTTTATCTTGGGATTTCGAGATAACTTGGGAAGCAAGTTACCCTAAATCCAAATCTTTTATCAACGAATTTGTTATCTTTGCACTCTCTTCTTTGGCTTTTATCCTCATCCTACAAGTATTTAGGGTTGAATAGAAGTCTATCCTTCCCTCTTCTTTTAGTATTTGCAGCTATTGCCCTTAGTAATTGCAACTTTGACATTTGATAATTGCAACTTTTGCATTGGGCTTTAAACATGGGCTTTTGGGCTTCTTTTAAGGCTTTATTCCTTTATTTTTATTACTCAAGGCCTGCACACAATAAATAATAAAATATTAGTAATAGTGCATGATTATATGAATAAATATGAAAATGTGATAGTAAATGTGATGATAAATATGCACTTTTTACTACCTATCACACCCCCACACTTATGTTTTTTGCTCGTCCTTGAGTAAAAATCAAAAAGAAAAAGAAAAAGTAATCTAGCTAACTCACTTTCGTAGAATCACGATTGCACTTAGCACGTGCAACAAGCCGTTAAACCCCTAGGTTACCCTAAAGGACGAGTGTTGTCTCATGAGGGTTTTCAGCGGATTACACCCACAAAATCCATAAAAAAAAATATTTGAAATACTTTTGAAAAGACTAAGTAATCTATAAGTTTTTAGGATCCACATTTTTATTCATTCTTAAACTTAGTCTTTATAAAGTGAATTGTTATCCATTTTAGGTAAGGGTCAAAATTGAACTTTTGTATAGTCTTTTCCTTACCCTAAGTCATATGCATCCTTGTGAATTTTTACTAGAAATTCCTTAACTTGGACTCTCATGCCTCTTTATTATCATTATTATATATATATTTTTTAATATGTATAACTCATCTAATTTTCTTTCGTGTAAGCATGAAGGCTTCTTGAGGCCCTCATACCTAACTAATTGACTATTAAATGTGTTAGTACATATAAAAGTATTTTCTTAGTTTCCTTAGGCTTTCTAATCCACCCATGTAGCGAACTTAAAGTCGGTGGCTCCCAAACCGGTCGGCTTTAGGGCACCAGGTGAGAAAACACCCCACGTACTTAAGGATTCGAGTGAACTAGGCCACAAAACTAAGGGCTTTATTTCATAAAATCACCTTTAGGCGTGAATACTTATGCTTCTTGAGGCACATGTATCCAGCTTAATTAGTGATTTTTTTAAATTTTTTATATGAGGCACAGGGTCTTTATCTTAGAATCCTAGATATGCATTAGGTATGCACATTTCATTAAGGTAAAAATCAAGACTAATTACTTATTCAATTTTTTTCTCCTTTACCTAAAAGTTCAACAATTTATTTATTTTGACCAAGTTTTTAGAAATCCTAATCATGATTTTCCTAATTCTTAAGACTAACTTAGATTTCTTTCAAAAGATAAGTCAAAATATTGTCCCCTTTTTCTTTTTTCTTTTTTTTCATTTTTTTTAATATTAGCAAATTTTTGTTAGTTTCTACCTATGTTAGTATGTTAGTAAAGCCCCCCCTACACTTATCTCATGCATTGTCCTCAATGTATGAATGTATGCATGTATGCATGAAAAAGAAGAAAGGGAAGGCAAATATTACCTCAAGGTGTGGTTCCGGTGGTGGTCTAATTGGGCCAAGTGTTGCTACCCAATCAAGATAATGTGGTATTCGGAGGAACCCACCAGAAATTTCTCTTGTATAACTCACTAAAATGTATGTATGATCATTTTTTAACAATTCCACCCCATCAAATTTCCAAATTTCATAATTATTTTCAGAGTCAATTGTGTCAACCGCCTTGTCCCAAAATGGAGTGTGAAAAGATGGAATGATTGACTTGGACGTCATAAGTATGGGAACGAATACCGACTCAGGAAAGAAACTTAAATCAAGTAATGGTTCAGAAGTTGGGCTAGGTTCAAGAAGTGGGTCCAAATCAAGAAGTTAAAACTCAAGTCCACAATCATTTTCCCACAATGGAATGTGACTCAATATTGGTGATTCAAGTTCAGGAATGATAGGTGTGGGAATCAAAACTGACTCTAAAAGATTACCTAAGTTGAGTAACAAAACAGGAGTCAATAATGATTCAGGAATTTGAACTTGATCACAGATTTGAGAATCTAGGTCACATATCTCATTGAGCTCAATATCATAAAAATGAGAACTTGCCAATTTATCCATGGGACTTTTAAAATTATAAAATTGGTCAAGTTCAATATGATCATCAAAAATGGGTGATTCAATTTCATGATGAATTGGCACAGGATCCAATGTTGACTCGGGAAAAGTAAAATCAGGTGAAGATACCGAAGTCATTATTGAATCAGGAAGTAGAATTGAATCACCAAGTGGGAGATCATGATCATATTCATGCTCAAGTTCTATTTCAGGAAAGGAAGAACTTGCCAAACTATCAAAATTTGGAGTTTCGGCAAGTTCAAATGATGATACTGAATTAGAATCTTATTGTCCAAAGCAACGTGACTCTTCGGCTCTAAGAGAGTGGTTAGCGATATCAGAATGGCCGAACGGTGAGAACGCAAAGATTGAACCATCATATCTATTTCATGATCACGAGCTAATCTAGCCTGAGTCATGACTTCAAGCATCTTTTCATAGTCGATTGGTTCATCATTTTGTGATTGGACTTGAAAAGAGGAAGTGTTGTTGGGACAATCATGATGAAATTGTGAGTCCGTCAGATTCTGTGATTGTTGCTTGGACTCACGCATCATCATGTCTAAGATTGATGGTTGTTGTTGTAAGATCACCTAGAGGGGGGGTGAATAGGTGATGGCTAATCTAATGGTCACTTGTGAACAAATAATGCGGAATTAAAACTAAGTTGACCAAATTAAAATTTCTTTTAATTAAACACTTATGTATAACTCAAGAGTGTTGCCGAATTCCCTTGCGAGGCTCTGGACAAGCTCCTCTAGATTCCCCTTGAATGGGTTGAGGTGCCGCGTTGGCTCTCTTGGTTGAATACTAGTGTTAACAACAATCCCACGCAATTATATATCAATTAAGCACAAGGGTATATATCATGCATATATAAGATGAACACAATAAATTGAATGCAAGATATAAATAGAGACAAAAAAGAGAAAGAGGGAAGAGTAAGCAATCGCAAACACAAGGGTTTGTTTCGAGGTTCGAGCACACTTGCTCTACATCCCCGCCTTCGACACACGAAGGGTTTCCACTATGCAAGATCCCAATGGATCTCTCCTCGGTGCCGTACACCTACAAACCCTCGGACTCCCAAGTCCCGTACACACGCAAGTCCACCGACTCGCCGAGGCCGTACCTCGAATCACCAAGAGTTCACAACCGAACTCCAACCACAACGAGCACACTTGCCCGCTTCCTCAAAGTACAAAGAAAAATCTCTTTGATGATCACAACTCTTGATCACCTAAAGAGCACTCTCACTACACACACACCTATAGGAATATCTAGCAATGGATAGCTCAAGTGTGGTGTGAGAAAAGCAAGGAAAGACTATGGTGAAAAACTCAAAGAATCACTTAACACTCTCTTGATAAAAACTCCCTTTAAGATGGGAAATATTTGCACTCAAATACGTGGAGAGAACTTCTGAAATCAGTGGAAAAACTAGCTCAAAGGTCTCCAAAATCTTCACTTAAAACAGTTGACAAAGTCCCAATTTATAGGCTTCAGAAAATAGAGCGTTGGGAACCTGTCAGTGCTGTCGGTCGACCGCCGGTCGACCGGCCAACGGTCATTTTTCTGACCGTTGCAGCCACCGGTCGACCGGCTCGGTCGACCGATAACCTGGAATGAACTGTCGGTCGACCGGCCCGGTCGACTGATATTTCCAGAGAGCAAAGCTCTCTTGGTCGGTCGACCGACCCGGTCGACCGGCCACTGTGCTGACAACGTGCACAGGGCTGTGCACATCGGTCGACCGGACCGGTCGACCGGTTTGGCCTGTCAGCCAGTTTCCAGGTCAGAAAACAGGATTTAAAAATCTTTTATAAAATCCTAAAAATACATAGAAATTCTACAAAAATAGTTTTACCAATATACTTGAAAGAACAAACATGCTTGCACAAAATCAAGACATGTTATATAGTTTTGGTCTATTTTTGTAACTTGGAAATATTAGCTCAATAACTAAAATGTATTTTTCCAAAACATGTTTTTCCAAATCTTCATCAAATACAAAAACAAGATATTTGAGTTCATTTTAAAGCATAGTGTGTATGGATATGATCCACTACACCATCAATAAGAAATATCTATGTTTTTGACATAAAGCACTAATCATGATTTTGGTTTAAAGATATGAACTATGAAATACCAAAATCTAAGATAAATATTTTTCTAAATAAAAATTCTTTTCTAAAATGAAATCTTTATGAAAGCAATTTAAATCAAGAGTTCTAATCAAGAGTGTGTGTGTGTGATATAGACTTGAGCAATCCACCAACTATCTATCCTTTACATTTTTACTAAAACAAACATACAAATTCTATACCTAGACCCAAGTCTTCAACTTCTTGAAGTCTTCCCTTGAAGGCTTCTCATCTTCTTGACTTGGTCCAAGCTTGATCCAAAAACTCCTTGGATCACCACATGCAAGCTCCAAATCTTGTTCTTTTATCCTTTGTTGAGCTATGCACCTACTAAGATCTTGATCATGAATCTGTCACTAATTAAACACAAGATCATTAGTAACTATAATACATGAGTTGATCATCATCAAAACTAGGGTGAAGGGCCTTTGGGCCAACAATCTCCCCTTTTTGATGATGACAAAACTCATGGAGTTATATATGCATGGATTAAAGTAAAGCTTCAAAGAAGCTCCCCCTTAACTCATGCATACCAAATAAATAAAAGATATGGCAATAAAAGCACATGAATATGTATGCAATGTAGGAGATGCAATCATATAGATCAAATCATAAATCAAATCTTTTGCTCCTAATTGCAAGACAACATATATGCATAAATACAAATCTTACTCCCCCTTAAGTAAGGAACCAAATACTTCTCCCCCTTAAGTAAGAAAATCATGAAATCATGCATATAAAATCACAAATTCTTCTCCCCCTTTTTGTCAATCATCAACAAAGGGTTCAAAGAAAAATACATCAACCAAATTTTCTCCCCCTTTTTGTCAAAACAAAGAAATCAAGGAGGGATATAGACAAATCAATCAATAAAATTTATATGCGATATAAATTCATGAAGAGGAAGACGTTAAGTTAGCTTCCCGACACATATACATTACATGAAAGAGGGATGACAAGCCCTAATTCACATAACGTATAATATGTCATGCATAAGAGGAGATGTGAAGCTCCCCCTACACACGTATATCATATAAAGAAGAGTTGTCAAGCTCCTCAATTTATAATATACTCAACATGAATCTATATGTAGAAGAGATGTTAAGCTCTCCTTGCATATAGACAATACAAATCAAAAATTTTGAATTTTTCTTTATCAAAACAAAATTTTAACTTTTTCTTAGTAACAACAAATTTGATATATCAATTGTAAAATAATCAAATTTTGAATTTTTGATACCAATTTCAAAACACAATGCATAAGCTTATTATGAAATACCAATTTGAAATCTAATTAAGCTTAGCATCAACAATCTTTGTGCTTTAAAGGAAATACCACTTGTAAAATAAGCACAAATAGATCACATATATGTATGAATAGATATAATTAAAATTTGAAAGCATTCATACAATCAAAATATGAATATACACAACATGAAGTCATATTGATACCAATTGAACATATCCAATGATACCATTGAAAAGTAAGCATAAGTGTATACATCATGTAATCTACCATATGAAGAATTCAAACTAGTTAAATGAAAGTGTTTTAACAACTAGTAAGGAATCCTTCAACCAAGGAATACATCAAAAAATATTTTCATGGAATATGCATAAATCACAAGGCACTAAAACACTCTAATCCATAAAGTCCATATAATTTTCAAAAGAAGTGAGTGTACTAATGTTATGTGAAACATGACATCATGAAAATGACAATGAAACTCAATATTCCTTCAAATCATAAATTTTGAAAATACGAAAATCATCACAAATTTTAATATATGAAAATCATCAAAATTATATTTCATAGCATATGTATGTTTTCACAAGACATTAAGTATACATACATATCCCCAAAATACAATTGAGTCCTTATAAATAGATTTGCATGAAAAGCAAATGACTCAAGAGGTATCCATGTATATCTTAATGTTTTGGCAAAATAACCATATACATGAAATGAAATCACATGATCATAACATAAATCCAAAGGGAATACAAGTTAAGAATATAATGATCATCAACATAAGGCTATACTAGTACATCTAATAGGCACAAATAAGCATTCAACCCAATCATATATAGATTTATTTGTGGTCCATAAGGTGTACAAGTATAAATCCAAGTGTTGACAAATACTAACATCTAAACTAATATTCAATACAATGAAGCATCAAAATTTTGAAATCACAAAGGAATTTATCCATAAAAATAAGATCATGTGCATCAATTGAAGAATAGATAACTAGTTTAAATAGATTTTTGACAAACTAGTTAAAGATCCTTCATAAATATGAAATCATATGTATTTCATGAATAATACTAAATACATAAAAGTTCAAGCACTCATATTCCATAAAGCTCCAAATTATATGTTTCTTAAAGATGAGTGTTCAAAGGTTATGTAAATAGTATCCACATGAAAATAGTCATTGAAGCCCAAAACGATCATAAGTCAAATTTTTTAACAACAAATCATGAAAAATCATTTTTCACTAAAATCAACAATTTTCATGGTATATGTATGGTTTATACAAATCTAACAATATGCATACATATCCCAAAAAAAAAGAGTCTATTAAATGTTTGCATGAAGGCAAGAGACTCACGGGTATACATGTATATTTATTAGATTTGAATTAAGCACCCATATACATGAAGTAAATCACAAAAAAAATAATTGGCAAAAACATGTATAAAAGAGAATCATCAAAACTAGATTATACACATGTATAGAGTGGATACAAGTGAGCATGAAGTTCAATCATATATGAGTCAATTGTAATTCACTATGTGTACATGTATAGATACAAGTTTTGAATATTCTACATCTAAGCATGTAAATACCACATGAAGCACAAATCAAACAAAATCATGAACATGCTATGAATGTATGAACTAAGTAAAAGCATGTATATAAAAATAGGAGTTAAGAAATTGTTACCAACTTCAAAGCTCCAAGCATGGTGGTCTTTTCCACCATAATTCCCTTGATAGCAATGCATCTACAAGAGTGTCCATCATATCCATTGCATTGGCTACCAAGGCACCAATCCTCTCACGTTTTGTGAGAGCCCTCACCTACATCAAAATCAAAGGGTGGGGGTTTGGTACCCATGTTTTCTTGGGTCCTTTGGGGTTAGCATTGTTGTAAGGAACCCAAAATCTATTATTATACGCAAAATATAAATATGGTTTTCTTATCAAAACAATATCTTGCTAGATGGCCTTTGCGGCCACAATGTGTACAAAATGTACACCTTAGCATGATGCTTATGAGTGTGATTGTGATCGTGATGTGCACCATAAGCATGAGCATGATGAGTATGTGCATGAGCATGGGGAACTTGTTTCTTTTGAAACAAAGATTCCAACTTAGAATGATTGAATGCACAAGAGTTCAAAGTTGACTCAAATTATTCATTTTGTTTTTCTTATTCTTAATCTCATTAGATGTGGCATGAAAAGCATGATGAGATGAAGAATCATTTTTCTTTTTCTTCTTAGCAACAAAATCTTTTCTTTTTCAACAAATTTTCTTTTCAAAGTGATATTTTCTTGAAAAATATTTTCTTTTTGTTTTTCTACCATAGCTATCTTATCCTTCAAAATAGTGTTCCCTTTACACAAATCATTTAATTTAGACATAAGGGAAACATTCTCATTTTTCAAATCATTATTTTCTTTTTCTAAACATGCAAGTTTATTTCTAAAAGAATCATTTTCTACATGCATGCAATCAATGTTCTTTTTCAAAATCTTGTTATCTTTTTCTAAGCATGCAATGTTATCTCTAAAAGAGTCTTGTTCTATATGCATGCAAGCAAGTTCCTTTTTCAAATTTTTATTATTCTTTTTAATCATGTCATATTTTTCAAGTATAAGATGACAAAAGGTAGTGAGCTCATCATATGACATACTAGCATCCTCATCATCGGATTCGGTATTTACCTCAAGGGGGTTATCCCCTTGGACTATGTAGCACTTGTTGGAGGTGTCGCTTCCAACATCCGAATCGCTCCCGCAAGGTATTGTTCATTTTCGCCAAGGAGATGAGGGTGTTCCAAACTACAAAAGCCATATCAATATTAGCAACCCTAAATAAGTAATCATCATTTAGGGTACTCTTCAAAGCATTTAGGGCTTTTGTATTAGCCTCAAGATTCTTACCATCTATACAATAAGCATTATTAGTAGTGGCAAGATATACATTATAACCTAGGGCTTTGAGGAATAATGACATCTTAACTTTCCAAATGTGGATGTTAAGAATGTCAAAGGTGGGTGGTGACATAAAGTCCATGGTGAGGTGTGTGTGTACAACAAATATTGTGATTAGCCCAAATGTAGGATCTTTAACTCTTAGGTTGTTAGACCCAATATCAAGAGCACTAGCTCTGATACCAATTGTAAGATCACCTAGAGGGGGGGTGAATAGGTGATGGCTAATCTAATGGTCACTTGTGAACAAATAATGCGGAATTAAACTAAGTTGACCAAATTAAAATTTCTTTTAATTAAACACTTATGTATAACTCAAGAGTGTTGCCGAATTCCCCTTGCGAGGCTCTGGACAAGCTCCTCTAGATTCCCCTTGAATGGGTTGAGGTGCCGCGTTGGCTCTCTTGGTTGAATACTAGTGTTAACAACAATCCCACGCAATTATATATCAATTAAGCACAAGGGTATATATCATGCATATATAAGATGAACACAATAAATTGAATGCAAGATATAAAATAGAGACAAAAAAGAGAAAGAGGGAAGAGTAAGCAATCGCAAACACAAGGGTTTGTTTCGAGGTTCGAGCACACTTGCTCTACATCCCCGCCTTCGACACACGAAGGGTTTCCACTATGCAAGATCCCAATGGATCTCTCCTCGGTGCCGTACACCTACAAACCCTCGGACTCCCAAGTCCCGTACACACGCAAGTCCACCGACTCGCCGAGGCCGTACCTCGAATCACCAAGAGTTCACAACCGAACTCCAACCACAACGAGCACACTTGCCCGCTTCCTCAAAGTACAAAGAAAAATCTCTTTGATGATCACAACTCTTGATCACCTAAAGAGCACTCTCACTACAACACACCTATAGGAATATCTAGCAATGGATAGCTCAAGTGTGGTGTGAGAAAAGCAAGGAAAGACTATGGTGAAAAACTCAAAGAATCACTTAACACTCTCTTGATAAAAACTCCCTTTAAGATGGGAAATATTTGCACTCAAATACGTGGAGAGAACTTCTGAAATCAGTTGGAAAAACTAGCTCAAAGGTCTCCAAAATCTTCACCTTAAAACAGTTGACAAAGTCCCAATTTATAGGCTTCAGAAAATAGAGCCGTTGGGAACCTGTCAGTGCTGTCGGTCGACCGCCCGGTCGACCGGCCAACGGTCATTTTTCTGACCGTTGCAGCCACCGGTCGACCGGCTCGGTCGACCGATAACCTGGAATGAACTGTCGGTCGACCGGCCCGGTCGACTGATATTTCCAGAGAGCAAAGCTCTCTTGGTCGGTCGACCGACCCGGTCGACCGGCCACTGTGCTGACAACGTGCACAGGGCTGTGCACATCGGTCGACCGGACCGGTCGACGGTTTGGCCTGTCAGCCAGTTTCCAGGTCAGAAAACAGGATTTAAAAATCTTTTATAAAATCCTAAAAATACATAGAAATTCTACAAAAATAGTTTTACCAATATACTTGAAAGAACAAACATGCTTGCACAAAATCAAGACATGTTATATATGTTTTGGTCTATTTTTGTAACTTGGAAATATTAGCTCAATAACTAAAATGTATTTTTCCAAAACATGTTTTTCCAAATCTTCATCAAATACAAAAACAAGATATTTGAGTTCATTTTAAAGCATAGTGTGTATGGATATGATCCACTACACCATCAATAAGAAATATCTATGTTTTTGACATAAAGCACTAATCATGATTTTGGTTTAAAGATATGAACTATGAAATACCAAAATCTAAGATAAATATTTTTCTAAATAAAATTCTTTTCTAAAATGAAATCTTTATGAAAGCAATTTAAATCAAGAGTTCTAATCAAGAGTGTGTGTGTGATATAGACTTGAGCAATCCACCAACTATCTATCCTTTACATTTTTACTAAAACAAACATACAAATTCTATACCTAGACCCAAGTCTTCAACTTCTTGAAGTCTTCCCTTGAAGGCTTCTCATCTTCTTGACTTGGTCCAAGCTTGATCCAAAAACTCCTTGGATCACCACATGCAAGCTCCAAATCTTGTTCTTTTATCCTTTGTTGAGCTATGCACCTACTAAGATCTTGATCATGAATCTGTCACTAATTAAACACAAGATCATTAGTAACTATAACTACATGAGTTGATCATCATCAAAACTAGGGTGAAGGGCCTTTGGGCCAACAGTTGTTGCTTGGACTCATGCATACTCATCATTTCCAAGATAGATGGTTTTCTATTCTGAATGGGTGGATCTGAGTATGAATCTTGGGAATATTGTGGACAAGGTGGATACGGAGGACAAGTTGGTTGAAAATTAGACTCGGGGGAAGCGAAACCCCATGAACTCTGTGAAGAGTTGAAATTATTGTGGAAATTATGGTCATAAGATGGGGGGTTTGGGTTATATTCACTCGGATAAGACCATTCCGGCACACTAGGTTGGTCAAAGTTATGATATGCCGGGTTGGTAATATCCGAAAAGACGTTGGTGTGTAATATGGATTAAAATTGGAAAAATTGTTATATGCCATATCACACAAACACAAACAAAGAAAAGAAAACAAACAAATAAGCAAAAAAAAAATTTAACCTAAGTTAGGGTAGACCTATGACCTAGACGACTCCTAACTGGTTAGACTGTCCACGGGAGGTAGGGTGTAGACTTTGACCACAAGTTAATCAGCCAGGTCAGGGCAAGATTGGTGGGAGATTTTCCGTCAAAGACGTTCCTTAATTAAATAACCACCAATCTTCGGGCTTTCGGCCCTCAATCCCCTTCCTAGACACTGATTTGGCAGGAGTCAAATTCCAACACTGTTCCCCCTTAGGATAATCTCCTAATTGAGTCCGAGATGTCCCTAGGACCAACGTCTACTAATTTTTAGTTAGGCTTGGGTTAGTGAGTGAGGAGATTGTTTGTGGCCAAGGAAGGGTGATGAAATCCCCACCTTATCTTATTTATAGGACAAGCCCTTAAGTCAATTTACTGCACGTGTAAAGCAGTAGACAAATATTCACTCAAAGCAGAAAATTAGCCAAGGATACTTCCTAGTCTATATGCAATGCGAACGTACCTTGTCTCCAGCACTCTTCAACAGAAATTAAAAAATTAAATAGACACGTGCCTATATGCAAGAGTCTAAAATTTTTTTTTTTATTTTTTTTTTCAACAAATAGGTTACTGTTAATTAATTAGCAGTATACAGGTTTATCACAGAACAAATTATAATAGAGCAATAAATCAGATTTGCAACTTGCAGCAACCTGCAGAAAACAGGGTAAGTAGTGTACTACTCAGGCCGTAGAAACGCGGCTTTTGCTGCGGAACCGCGGCTCTGTAGTAGACCCTGTTGCTCTGCCTTCGAGGGCAAAGGCACAGAATTGCTATATGTCCTTGCTGCTGTTAGTTTTCCTGTTCTCCAAACCTGCAAACAGAAAGAATAAAAGAATAATTAGTTTAATTTTTTTTTTTAGAGAATACTTACCGTCCCTTCCCCGGCAACGGCGCCAAAATTTTGATTGAGATTTTCCTGCACACAAAATACAGAATATTAGATTTAGGAAAAGGATGTGCAAGGTGCTCAATTCTAATCCGCGGTAGCAATGGCTATGCGGGTCGTGATCCTCAGGGAGGGACTAGCGATGGAAGCGTTTAAGTAAGTTCTCTAAAAATTTCTTTTTTTTTGTTATTAAAGGAAAAGTTAGGTTAGAAAGAAAGCAGTAGGTTAAGAAGATGGAGAAATAGAAGCGGGATGTACAATGAGTCGGTAAAGAAATTGGAAAGATGTGGAAGATGTGGTAATCTATACTAAAGAAATAAAAGACAGAAAATTAAACACATACCTACCTCTTCTCCCCTGTTTACCTTTGATCTGTTGCAATGACTTACCTTGTCTTGGAAGGCATTCAAGTATGGCGTATAGGATCTTCCGCCTTCGCGATCTACACTACGAAAAGAAAAGACAAACTAAAGAGAAGGCTTTTTCATCTCCATAGGCCATCAAGGGCAGTTCTTTGGCTAGCAGTCTCGAAGCGATCAAATCTCATGGTTTGCAAAACATCAGAGAAAAACAATAAAAGAAACAAGAATAGAAAAACAATAAAATAAAACAAGAATAACAAAAACAAATCTTGAGTAGATTTTATTAACAATGGAAGAAAAGTATGACTTACACCGATGTCACCTCAGTACAAGCGTGAACTCCTTCCTCCATGAAAGCATCCTCCACTCTCAGTTACATAAAAAAAAATAAAAGTTACAAAAAGGAAAAGAAAAACCTAAACTACAACTAGCCTAAAAACCCTAGATTTAGATCTGTAGTTCGATGTACGCTCTTCTCGGTTGCACTGCAGGGGTATTTATAAGTGCAGAAGGAAGTAGAGTCCCAGAACGACTCCTCCACGAAAACCTGTACCCTGGCTTATCCAAACTGCCGTGGAAACGCGGCTTGGGCCGCGTTTCCGCGGCTATGCAGTGGCGGCTGGCCACGCGCTTTGGTGCGTGGCCTCCGCTGGTCCGTCCATCTGGGTATATGCTTCTGGAAGTTGCATCCCGACTCTTTATCTTGGGATTTCGAGATAACTTGGGAAGCAAGTTACCCTAAATTCAAATCTTTTATCAACGAATTTGTTATCTTTGCACTCTCTTCTTTGGCTTTTATCCTCATCCTGCAAGTATTTAGGGTTGAATAGAAGTCTATCCTTCCCTCTTCTTTTAGTATTTGCAACTATTGCCCTTAGTAATTGCAACTTTGACATTTGATAATTGCAACTTTTGCATTGGGCTTTAAACATGGGCTTTTGGGCTTCTTTTAAGGCTTTATTACTTTATTTTTATTACTCAAGGCCTGCACACAATAAATAATAAAATATTAGTAATAGTGCATGATTATATGAATAAATATGAAAATGTGATAGTAAATGTGATGATAAATATGCACTTTTTACTACCTATCACTATGCTTCAAATATGTTTCAATATCTTATTTTTGCATCTATATAAGTTTATAGAAAAATTGGATTTCCATTCAAAGTTTAGATTTTAGAAAATACAGTTTTTTTTAAAGCCTTAATTTCTTTATCTCAAAAATAATTCACATGTTTATAATATGTGTTGATTTTTGATCACACATGTTTGTACTTCAAATTTTACATGAACTTATTTTTATAAAATTTATTGGAATTTAAATGATTTTTTATGGATTTAAACAAGTTAGTTTTAAACCCTATAATCCAGGTCTTGGGCTGATGTTGGCCAACCAACCGGTCGACTGAAGCATGGCTCGATCGACGAAGCAGCAGACCGACGTGCACAAATACATGCACAATGCCCAGCACCTTAACTCGGTCGACCGTAGCAAGGTGCGATCGACCGATCGGTCGACTGACTGGATTAACCCAAGTCTCGGGTTGCCCTAGTTGACCGAACGATCGACCGACAGGCCTTTGCCTTGGGGATGGTCGATCGGGCGGTCGACCGACGGCCTCAAATGGTCAAAAATATGGCCATTGGCCGGTCGACTGTAGGACGACCGACAGGCCATTCTGGTCAAGATTTGAGCCCCAACGACTATATTTATAAACCACTATAAATTGGGTTCTCTTGGCCAGTTTTCACCCAGATTTTTCAAGAGCAAATTTCCTATCTTCTTAAGAGTTTTTCAACAAGTTTTTAAACAAGTTTTAGAGCTTCAAAATCAAAATCTATATTTGTTTTCAAAGTTTTGAAAAATCAAAGAAACTCAAGTTTTAGGAAATCTAGTTTTGTTCTTCAATTTCCTCATCTATCAAGTAATTTTTCTCATGTGTTTTCTTTGTGTTTCTTTTCAGACACTTTGTGCACTCACATACGTGAGCTCTTTATTGCAAATCTATCCTCTAGGATCTTATTTGTGAGAGGTGTTTTGTTTGTGATCTTTTGTGATCACCAAGTTGTGTTTGTGATCTTGAGATCACCAAGTTGTAATCTTTCTTTGCTTTATGCCTGCCTTCTTTTGTAGAGGTTTGTTAGAGAGTTGGAGTTGTGTACTCCTATTTTGTAAGTTGTAATTTCTCAATGGAGGTCCCTTTGTGGAAGATCCTTGGTGGACATAGTGAAAATTCTTCTGTTTGAAGGTGGGGATGTAGAGCGGGGGCTCGAATCTCAAAACATATCATTTTGTTTGCGTTTGAATCTCTCTATCTCTCAACTCTCTCTTTTATCTTGTATTGTTATTCTTGCTCATACATATACATGCTAGACATTGTTTGTGTGCTCAGACTTGTATTCAATCAAGAGAGCTATTGAAGAACCTCAACTCATAATTTAGAGAAATAGGGAGGAGATGTTTCAGAGCCCTTCACGGGGAATTCAGACTCACTCTTTGTTACATATAGTGTATGTTTAACATTTAGTTTTAATTTCACAATATTTGTCCTACATTAGCACTACACCTATTCACCCCCTATAGGTGTACTTTAAGAGCCTTTAGTCGGTGACACCCAAACTGGACGGTCTTAGGGCACCGGGGGAGAAAACACCCCAAGGACTTAAGGACTCGAGCAAACAAGGCCATAAAACTAAGGATTTTATTTATTATATGGACCACTTTTAAGCATGAATACTTATGCTTTATGAGGCACAAGTACCGAGCTTAATTAGAGAATTTTTGATACACACACATATATCTTTTTTCTTTTGTTTAATAAGGCATAAGAATCTTTCTTTTTGAACCCTAAGTGTGTAAGTGTATAAAGTATGCATATTTCATCAAGATAAAAATCAAGACTAAATTATTTTTTCAAATTTTCTTTCTAACCCTAGAAATTAAACAAATTATCTTATTTTGACAAGTATAAGAAATCCTAATTATGATTCTTCTATTCCTTAAATTGACTTAATTTCTTATAAAAAATAGGTCAAAATATTGTTTCTCTTTTCAAAAAGTTTTTAAAAGTAAAGAAAATGTTAATTTTGTTTAATAAAAGAAAAACCTATATTATGTTATAACCCTCCCCCACACCTATCTCATGCATTGTCCTCAATGTATGAATGAATGCATAAATGCATGAAAAAGAAGGAAGGCAAATGTTACCTCAAGGTGGTAGTTCCAATGGTGGTCGGATTGGACCAAGCGTTGCTACCCAATCAAGATAATATGGTGGTTCATGTAACCCACCTTTATTAACCTCTTTTCTATTACATATTTACAGTTCCCAACATGAATAGGATCATGCAAGATCCTATCGTGAAAATTATCCTCTTCATACGATAGTCTTGGAAAATCATCATAGAGTCATTATGGTCTATACCTGTGTCCAACAAAAGAGTGACTTGGTGGAATGGTTGAGTTGGGTTCAAGAGTGATAGGTTCGGGAACCAGTACTAACTCGAAAAAATCAACTTTGTGTTCAAGAGTCGGTATTGGTTCAATAATTGAGTCCAAATTAAAAAATTGAAATTCACATTTTTTCCCATCAATGGAATGTGACTTTCCAAAACTGATGGTTCAATTTCAAAGTCTATAGGTATGGAAATCAATGTTGACTTGAGAGATGGGTCCAAATTTGATAATGATACCAGAGTCAGTATAGATTTAAAAATTGAAATTGAATCACAAAGTTGTGAATCGAGGTCACATTTATGTTCAAGTTCAATTTCATTGAAATGAAAACTTGCCAATTTGTCAATGGGTTGATATTGACCAAGTTCAAGTTTATGTGATGAAATTGATTCTTAGTCAAAGTCTCCAAGACACCATGATTCTTGATTTTCATCAATCTAGCAAGGACGATTGGGAATGGTCAAACATGTATTAGGTAGAGTTTCCTCATTCCTATCTTTCATTATATTGATCAAACGACTTGTTTGTTCTTCTAGCCTATTGATGATTGAAAAAATAATTTTTAGACTAAATCAGATTTTTCATACTCCTATCTGAGTCCATAGGTTCTTTCTCTTGTTGTGGGACTTGAAAAATGGAGTAAGGATCTTAAATTTGGAAGTATTGTGGGAACAGTGAGTCCATCATTTTCAGCTTTTGTTCATGGGACTCAATTATGGCTTCTATACTCTTAATCACCTCAGATTTTTCTTCTACATGTTGATCATAACTAGGAAAATTAGAAGTTGAATGTTGGAATGGTGGTTGACAATATGACTGGGGAGAATTGTATCCCTATTGACTCTGTGAAGAGTAGTGATGATTGTTCTAGTCTTGTTCATAATATTGGGACTGGGGCATGTATTGATTCCGATAAGACCAATCCAGCATACTTGATTGGTTAAAGTTATGATATGCCGGGTTGGTAATATCCCAGTCAAAAGAGGTCAGGGTGAAGTATGGATCATTATATGCAAAGGAATTATTGTGATTATAATCCATATCACCAAGATGTCAAAAACAAAAACAAGCAAACAAACAAACAAATAAAGAAAAATCTAGCCTAAGTTAGGATATATCTTAGACCTAGATGACTCCTAATTGGTTAGACTGTCCACGGGGGTATATTACAGAATATAAGCACAAGTTAATCATCCATATAGGGGCAAGATCAGTGAGAGGAATCCGTGCCTAAGCAATGGGCCTAATTATGCCAAATCACTATTCTTCAAGGTTTTGCCTCTCAATCCCCAACTTTTGACACCGATTTGGTAAGAGTCAAATTCTAATCAACTTCACCCATAGGTAAGTCTCCTATTTGAGTCCGAGATGTCCATAGGGCCAACGTCTACTCAGTTTTAAGTTAGGCTTGGGTTAGTGAGTGAGGAGACTGTTCATGGGCTAAGGAGGGTCATGACTTCCCCACCTTATCTTGTTTATAGGATAATCCCTTAATTTAATTTAGTGCAGTGTACAAGTATATAGTAAAAAGTAACACTCAAGTAATATTTCATATAAGAATGAACCTTATACTAAACACTATGCACACATACCTTGGCTCCAGCACTCTTCAACAATAAATAGAAAATGAAATGAAATAGACACGTGCCTAAATCCAAGTCTAAACATTTTTTAGCATTTACAAGCAACAATTTACTGTTGATCTTAGAAAAGTATGTACAGTGACTTAAATAAGAAAATAAATAGCTGCAAAAACTTAAACTTTACAATTCAACCAACCTATAAAAAATACAGGTTAGTAGTTCACTCAGATTGCCATGTGAACGCGGTAAATCTGAGGGCTTTGGCTCTGCTTTCTTGAGCAGAGTCTAGGGCCCACTTATATGTCCACTGCAAAAAAATTTCCTGATGTCTCCTCCTGTACATAAGAACATAGAAGAAAGTTAACCAAAATAGTAAATTAAAAAGAGTTACTTACCGTCTTTCCCCGAAAACGGCGCCAAAATTTTAATTGAGATAGAACCTGCACAGAAAAATACAGAATTTCAGAAATAGTGCAAGATACTCAATTCCACCACGATAACAAGTGGCTATGCTGGTTGTGATCCATAAGGACGGACTGGCGATGAAAGCTTTTAATAAGTTCTCTTTTAGTTCACTAAATATGGTTAAAAGTTCTTCTCTTGTTCTTGTAAAGAAAATGAAAAAGAGTTATTATTAAGTTAAGAAGAAAGTAGAAGATTGAGAAGGTGGAGAAAATAAAATGAATTTATACAAAGAAAGTGAAAAAGTGAATAGAGTTGAGAGTTGATGGTGATCTAAACTAAAGATTAAAAGAAAATAAGAAAAACCTTAAAGGTATTTATTTACCTTTTCGGCCCTTGCTTACCTTTGATCTGTATTGGTGATGTACCGTGGCTTGAAGGCGATCTAATCATGACATATAGGACCTTTTCATTCTCATTCTAAACTATGAAATGAAGGTGCAAGATACACTACCATAGAAATGGCTATCCGTCACTATAAGCTATCAACGGCACTTGCAAGGGCAAGGAAAATTCGAGGCTATTAGAGTCATTTGGATTTACAAACATAGAAGAGGGAAGCAAATAAAAACAATAGTAAATAAGAAAAGAAAACTTTAATTCGATTCAAACAACAATGAAAGAAAAGACTTATTTACACCGGTGTCACCTTCAGTACAAGCTTCGCTCTCATTCCTCCATAAAACTCTCCTCTCCTCTCAGTTATATAAATAAAATGAAAATTAAATAAAAAAACTAAAAATCCTAAGTTATAGACTACATAATAGCCTAACCTACACTCTCTGCTCAATCATGTTTTCTGGCCTCAGAATTTGCAGGTATTTATAGCGAAAACACAACAGGGGAGAGCGTCTGAAGATAGGGGGAGAAATGCTCCCCGTATCTCAACAAGAATGCGGCAGAACCATGGCAAAAGCCACGGATATGTGGCAGTTTTGTGGCCAGAGGGCCAGATCCAGGGGTACAGGTCCCTGATTTGATATTTCATCCGTGTATCTATTTGGTTTCTCGATTTGAGCTAGGGATTTGATGATATCAGTGTTGATCTTCAGCTAACCAAAATGAATTTCTAAGGACTGATTTAAGTAATTTTTCAACTGGTTTTATCTTCTTTGATTTGCTCTTATTTGTCCTAATCCTTAATTTGAATTAATTCTGAATTAAATCAGAATTTAGATGGGCTTTGGGCTTGTTTTCTCTTCCTTATCCTTGGTAAAGGCCCTGCAAATAATTAGACAAAAAAATAATTAAATAGCAGAGTTTATTAAACAATAAATATGAGAGTGTGACGATAAATATGCTATAATAGTGAATGATCATCCAATCAGGTGCTAAGATGATTGGAGCAAAGTCATGTTCTTGTTTCAATCTCTCCCATGCTTTTAGACATCTATCGTCAAAATAGAAGGGCACATCATTTGCTAATAGATTCGTCAAGTGTGTTAGCAATCTTGCTAAACTTTTTGATGAATCTTCCATAGAATCTAGCATGCCCTAGAAAAGTTCTGATGTCTTTAATGTATTTCAGCTTAGGGAGTTTGGCAATCACTTCAACTTTTGCCTTATCAACCTCAATTCCAGATCTGAAAATTTCATGCCCTAGGACAATTCCTCATTTGACCATAAAATTACTTTTTCCAGTTTAGTGTAAATTTTTTCTCAGTGCATCGTTTAAGAACTAATTCAAGATGATGCAAGTATAAGTAAAAAAAATCTTCATAAATTAATAAATTGTCCAAGAATATTTCCAGAAAACGTTCTACCATGTCCGAGAAAAAGCTATGCATGCAACATTGAAACGTTTGCTGGGGTGTTGCATAATCCATATGGCATTCTGCGATATGCAAACTTCCAAATGGACAGGTGAACATAGTTTTTTCTTGATCTTCAGGGGCAATTGAGATCTGATTGTACCTGAAATATCCATCCAGGAAACAATAGTATTCATACCCAGCCAATCTTTCCAACACCTGATCAATGAATAGAAGAGGAAAGTGGTCTTTACAAGTGGCAAAATTTAATTTGTGATAATCAATGCAAAATCGAATCTTCGTGGGTAGACGCGTTTGCACTAATTCTTTCTTATCATTTTCTACCACAGTAAAACCAGCCTTTTGGGTACAATGATTGCACACATTTATTGCATTATTCTTTATTACATATCCACATTTATCATGTAATAAATTTATTAAATTCCTTGTCTTAAATATCTAACTTGCAGAAGATAATCATGGGGAGAAAGAGAATAAAATCAAATAAATATCAGTTAAATTCAGATTTAACTAGATGTATATGGTTAGAGGAGGATGATCCCAAATCCAGCTGGTTAAATTCAGTTTTTGGTGAATCAAGTGGTTAAAGTTAAAGATCAACTGAGGATAACGTCAAATACAGAGTCCAAATCCAAAGGGATAAATGGATAGAGAGAAGATCAACGGATGAGATGAAGCAATTTGACTCGGATTCTGGCTGGATACATTTTAGTATTTGAATCATAACTTTCGCTACGAAATCTCAAATCTGTTAATTCAAGATGATCCAGAAAGAGGACTTAAAGGGATACAACTCTTAAGTTGATCACTATTTCTAATTCTATCATTTGATAAGTTATATTTAACAATCAATACGCCAATAAGCTGCAGATCAGAACTGAATATCCACATCAAATCTAGTTTGGAGATAAGGGGAGGATTCAAATTTAGACATAGCCAGCTTCTCTTATCTTTTTACTCCTCTACCCTCTTCATTTCTCCTATAAATACCTGTAATCTCAAAGGCAAAAAGGAACGACCAAGTAGACAGTAGAGCTTAGGCTTTTTTGTAGTTTGTAACTGTAACGCCCCGATCCTGGCGGATACGGAGACATTACTGCAACGTATATACGCAAGTCAGAAGTACCTTCACGTATATACGCTAAGCATCAGTACAGGCAAGAATCAGAGTACGGAAGCAAGTGGTGCATTATACATTCCAACATATGAGTACAATTACAAAGTTATCACCAGAGGTGATCCAATATTACATGAATATTACATCACCAGAATGGCGCAATTGCGAGAATACAAGGGATGTACAGGAGTAAACGGTAAAAAGGGCACTCACGAGTTTACTAAAGGAAAACTCGAGAGGCACACAGGGGGCCTGGAAGAATAGAGCTCAGGACGGTCTGCTGGAGATCCATGCTACCGCTGCGCCACTCTGATCAGCAACTGGGGGAATCCACATGCTCCAAGCTCCATAACCTGGACATGAGGATCCAGGGGAGTCAGATGAAACTCCCCAGGCGAGTGGTGAAGCAAAAGTCAAATGGCGAGCAAGGATAAGCACATGTGTATCGATAAAACCGAACCATAATCATGTATAGAAAACTGTGCCGTGAACAAGAGCATGTATAAGAAGGTGTGAACAGGTATAGCATGATAATCATAAAATTGGGATTCTGTTATTGAACCCGATGAAAGCATTTGTGGCAAATCACACAACGGTCATAACAGGAGTGCATAGTAGGCATAGAGGGAGTCACAACAGGAATACATGACTGGAATCATGACAGGGATAACAAGAGTCATAACAGGCATCACTCGATATCTCCTAAACTAATATAAAACCGATAAAAACCGATAAAACCGAGTAAAACCGATTAGAGCAAAACCAATCGTAAACACTTAGGTTAGGCTCCATGAGACTAGTACATCGAAGGAATAATCCAAACAAGGAAACCCTCATCTATATACCTTTATCTCATGTCACCGTAATCCAAGCGCATACAATCCGAGTTACAAAACAACACAACAGATTCACATAGCTTATTATTATTATTATTATTGGGGCCGCCTAAGTTCCAAGCTTCAGTATGTGTCCCATTCCCACATACTTCCACTCACAACTTATATAGCCAGTTATTTGGAAACTGATAAAGTTCGATGAATCATGTTTCGGATGGGCCCCGTACATGCCCGGGACAACGGTTCAGGAGTATCCGGTGCTGAGCCGGAACGTACCGCTAGGTACCGGGACTTATGGTCGCCCGAACAGGAATAGAGTATCGCAGATCCCATAGAAATAGGCCTAGGGCGTGTGCATACCCGGCAGGAATAATCAGGAGTAGGGGTGCCAGCACACCCCACGGAATCCCTGGTGGCCGCCAGGAGATCCCCAAGTATTTGGCCACGCGCGGCTCGATAGTGCCACCATGAACATGATTAATCAGGGCCCATCAGTTTCCCCCAAACCGGTGCAAGTTGTATTATTATAATTTATCAAGCAAGTATCAATTCACGGGAATAAAAGGAGCAGGACATGATCAGGAGTTCAGGAGTACAGGTCACTGTATAGAATTCAGGATAACAGGTCAGGTACAGGCAGGAGATGGCCCTACAGATTCAAGAGGTGGCCCCCACAGATTCAAGAGGTGGCCCCCACCATATGTGTGATGTGGCACTTTGTTCCATGTGGCACTTTGTTCTGAGGGGAATGGATTCTAGAGGTGGCCCCCACGGATTCAAGAGGTGGCCCCCACCACGTGTGTGATGTGGCACTTTGTTCCGTGTGGCACTTAGTTCCATTCAGGATTAACCGGGAACAGGTGGTATAACATGAGTCAGTGAACTGGTATCGGGTATCGCATATAGCATGGCAAGTGGTAAAGTAGTTGCGGAGCTAAGCAAGCTGGAAGCATGGACAGCAATCAGTGTTTAACACTAAAGCGCTTAGCGAGGTTACCGGGACGACTCGGCTAAACTGCGAGTGGAAAGTCCGGCAGCATCTCGCCTAGACGAGTCTAGTGTGTTAAAGCGCTGAGCGCTAAGCGTGCCTACCAGGCGGAGCAAGAAGACCTGTTGGTCTAAGTGCACTCCTCTTATGAGGAAGTGGGCGGAAGCCCGGAGGCTAAGGTACGCACGGGGTTTAGGAGCACTCTTAGTAGCTACCACGAAACCAATAAGGGTGCGGCTTTAAACCATTGGGTAGCCAGCCTAGGAGTGAGCATAACCCGGAGTCGGTACAAGAGTACCTGCAATGTTAGTACCACACAAACAAGAATAATACAAGCATTCGTCACAGAGCAATACATGTCCAGACATTGGCACTCGGCCATACACAATTACAGGGACCCAGTCCAATACCAAATACAGGTAAGCATGGAATGAAACACATATCGACCCGACAAAGCGAGGAAACCCAAATGGAGGCGAGAGCGAGAACACTCGCATAACCAATGAAATAGTAAGGCAAGAGGATAGCGAGATCACTCGCCTAAATCACCGGAAAGCCGAAAGTCTGGAATCCATGGAACTCGCGCACGCGCCATAAAATAATATATATTTAGGAGGAGAGAGAAAGTGAAGAGGAGAGAGAAAGAGTGAGAAACCTAGAGAGAGAAAGAGACACAGGGAGACGCGGGCTTTGAAAGTGAGACGCGGGGGTCGCAGACGCGGAAGTCGCGTCGCAGGAATAGCAGACGCGGCGATCACAGACGCGGGAGTCGCGTTGCGGGAATAGCAGACGCGGGAATCACAGACGCGGGAGTCGCATCGCGAAGATACCACAAACGCGGGGTTCGAGACCCGCGTTCGAATCAGGACGCGAGGAGAACGCAGACGCGGTCGTTGGGTCCGCATCGCGTTAGCACGAGGGGATCACAGACGCGGTTATTAGCCCCGCGTCGTGACGAAACAGTAACGCGAAGGCCGCGTTAGAAAGAGGTTGCCCGCACGCGGGGGTGAGATCCGCGTCAGTGAACACAGCAGAGAGAGACCGGGAGTTAAGGAGAGAGAGTTAATCAGGGGAGAGAGAGTGAGTAATCTAGGGAGGAGAGAGAGAGAAGGGGATCCCAGGAGAGAGAAAGAGAGAGTCCAAGGGAGAGAGGGAGAGACCCAGGAGAGAGAGAAGGGGGACCCAGGAAGAGAAAACAAAGGAAGGGGGCTGCTGCCCCCCTCTGGATCCCGCGCACAGCGCCCCCCCTTGGGGGGCGCCCGGCCTGGCCGCCGGCCAGGCAGCGGCGCCGGGCGGCGCCGGCCACCGGCAGAGAAGGAGGGGGCGCTGCCCCCTCAACTGAGCAAAGGAGGGGCTGTTGCCCCCCTCCAGCAGAGAAAGGGGGGGCTGTTGCCCCCCCACAACAGAGAGAAAGAGAGGGGGCTTGCCCCCCTCTCAGACCAAGCACAGGGGGCCCCGAGTGGCCCCCTGGCCGCCCGCGACTGCCGGCGCGCCGCGGTGGCGCCCAAGCCCGGGGTGGCTCCGGCCACCCCAAAGAGAAGAGGGGAAGGAGGAGAAGTTGGGTTATGTGGTGGTGGTGGGTTTGGTGGTGTTTTGAAGAGGAAGGAATTGGAGGTGGTGGTTGGTGAGGAGGCTCGGCCACCGGAGATGAGGTCCTTGCCGGCGACGGTGGCCGGAGGTGGCTGGCGGTGATGGCGGTTGGGGCTGGCCTCTCTTGGAGGAGAAGAAGAAGAAGAAGAAGAGAATGAAGGAAAAGAAAGGAAAAAGAAAAGAAAAAGAGAAAGAAAGGAGAGAGTGTGATGGTGATGGGGATGTGATGGGGAGGCGACCGGGCCCACGTGGAGGGGAGTGGGCTGCGGTTGGTGGGAGAAAAGAAAGGAAAGAAAGAAAGAAAAGAAAGATTGGAAAAAATAATAATATTATAATATGGCCGCGAAATATCGACTGTTCCAGAAAAATCCCCAAAAATACCCAGAGGTAGAAAACATCATCCTGAGGAACAATATGAAATCGGTTTTCAGAAATAAAATCCCGTTTTCAAATTAAAAATCCGGAAGTCAACCGCCGATACTGGCCGATACCGACTCCGGTGGAATTTCATAAATTCATAAAATCCTCAGGAAAAGTATTTAGATAGGAAATGTGATTTTAAGAAATAATGTCTAAAGGCCCTTCTAGTAATTCCAATCGGTTTGCAAACTAAAAATCCGGGAATCGGTCAGCGGCACTGGTCGACACCGATTTTGAAGATTTTCAACTAATTCAGGAAAATTCCAGAAAATCATATAAAATCTAAAATATTGGGAAATGATGTTTAAAACTGAAATCGGTCAAATCAGAATACCAGAATGTCCAAACCGAGCAATACTCTAGGATCGGGTCCTTGGTTCAGACTAAGGCTGAATCCGAGTCCGAGAATCCGGATCCAAGACAAAATGTTCATATAAACAATTCATAATACAAAACAAATACAGGAAGTAAATCGAAAAATACGGTCAAAAAATCTGAATACGCAACTAAGTACGTATTCCGGGAACGGGGTGTTACAGTAACTTAGGTTTTTTCTTTCATGTAATTTTTATTTTATTTATGTAACTGAAAGGAGAGGAGACTTTCTTGGAGGAATGAGAGCAAGTTTGTACTGAAGGTGACACTGGTGTAAGTGATCTTTTCTTCCATTGTTATTTGAATCGAATCAAGGTTTCCTTTTCTTTTCTATTCTTGTTTTTGTTCGCTTCCCTCTTTTGTGTTTGTGGATCCAAATGGAACCGATAGCCTCGAAGTTGCCTTGTCCTTGCAAGTATCGTTGATGGCTTATGGTGATGGATATCCATTTCTATGGTAGTATAGCTCGCCCCTTCATTTTATAGTGTAAATCGGGAATGGGGAAGATCTCATCTGCCATGCTTTGCTCGCCTTCAAGTAAAGGTACATCGTCGATATGGGTAAACGGTAAGCAGGCGCCAAAGAGGTAAGTATAATTTTTAGGTTTTAATTTTTCTTTCTTTTCTTGTAACTTTTAGTGTAGATCACCAACACCATAATCACCCAAATCTCTTTCACTCTTTCAATTTCTTTGTACATATCACTTTTATTTTCTCATCTTCTCATTCTATCACTTTCTTCCTAACTTGACTTTAACTCCATTTTTCTCTTTTCTTTTTAAGAACTAAAAGAAGAATTTTTAACCATTAAATGTAGCATAAAAGAGAACTTGCTTAAAAGCTTCCATCGCTAGTCCCTCCTTGTGGATCACGACTTGTATAGTTACTTACTATAGCAGTAGAATTGAGCACCTTGCACTACTATTTTAAAAGTTATGAAATTCTATATTTTTGTGCAGGTTCTAGCTCAATCATACAGCGTGGACATGACTGACTCATTGACTGTTCAATATGGGATAATGATCCCATTATCTAATAGTTTGAGTATTTCTACTCGAACGACTTCTTGCATTATTGGGTTTAGCCTACATTGTAGGTTGCATTTTGGATTGGCCTCTTCGATTAGATGGATGTGGTGTTGTACTATTGATGGGCTAAGTCCTTTGATGTTAGCCATGATCCAACCAATGGCTTCTTTGTTGTCTCTCAGCATGACAAGAAGATCCTCTTCTTATCCCTCAGTTAAATTAGAAGCGATGATTACCGAGAGAGCCTCCTTTTCTCCCAAGTAAACGTACTTGAGATGACTGAGGATAGCTTTCAATTCAGAAGAGGGAAATTGCTCAGTTGAGGGTAAGTCTTTTAGTTCTAGACTCAAAAGAATGGAGTGGTGGCCCATTCTATCACAGAATCAACAATTTGGTCGAGATTGAAGTCATCCGACTCCAATTTGAAGCTTTTAGGTTCATATTGTAGTTCCTCCAGATGTTCACTCGTCAAGCCTTCTATCAAGTTCACTTCAAATGTCTGATCTTCAGAATATCGAGGTTGTTTTTCCAAGTAGAAAATATTTACCTCTTTGGTCATATCTCCACATGTTAGACGCATTAACTCGTTCCTACAGTTTATTATTGCATTTGCTGTGGTAAGGAATGATCGTCCTAAAATGACCAGAGTCTGAGATTTTGTATTCAAGACCGATTGTGTTTTCAGCATGATAAAGTCCATGAGGTAGATGAATTCTCCGACCCGAATAAGAGCATTAATGATCTCCTCTTTGGAGATTTTCACTAATTGGTCAACTAACTGAATCGCTATTCGTGTTGGAAGGAGATCGCCCAATCCGAGTTGTTGATACACGAAAAATGGGAGCAAGTTGATACTTGCTCCCAAATCAAGCAATGATCTGTTGATAGTGGTCTATCCTATGGTACAAGCGATGGTTGGATAATCGGGATCTTTATATTTTACAAGAATGGGCCCGGACAACAATTCACTGATGTTTGTAGCGAGGAAGACCTTTTTAGGGATGTTGATTTTTCTTTTCTTGGTGTACATATCTTTTAAAATTTTGCATATGAAGGCACTTGTTGTATGACATCAAGAAGTGGCACGTTGATTTTTACTCGATTGAACTTTTCTAAGATCTTTTGCATTTGTGCATTGGATTTGTTGCTTTTTAGCCTATTTGGGAAAGGTACTATAAGCTTATGCACTATTTAGCTGTCTTCTCTTTTTATTTTCTTCAGACTCTGAAGTGGTTGGATTGGAATTTGCAGATGTGGAGGCTTTATATGAGTTGAACTTTTGTTGGATGGTAACTGGTGGTAAAGAAACTTGATTTTGCCCACTTATTTCCCTGATCTTAAGTTATGAACAACATTGCATTGGTTCGGTTGTATATCTTGGGCCTTATGGATTGGGAAAGAGTTCTAGGGATTAGTTAAAGGTTGGCTCGGTAAAGCCCCTTTCTGTTTTTCACTGAGTGAGTGTGCGAATTGGCTAATTTGAACTTCTAACCTATTGATAGCCTGAATATGACTGTTAATCAATAAATCTTGGGTTTTGAACAAGATTTTCATGGCTCTTTTCAAATCAGTCATTTTTCTCTCTGGATGAGAATTTTGGAAAGAAGGTTATGAGCCTTAATTCTGAAAATTTGGCTGAAAGTTGGACTGAAAATTTGGCTGAAAGTTGGGCTGATAATTATGAGCAGAAAATTGATTGGGAAAATTCGATCTGTGTTGCTTATGACTATTCTGACTTCATGAAAAATTGGGATGATTTCTTCATCCCAGATTGTAAATTTTTGAGTATGGATTGTTGTTCGGCCTAGCAAATGCTGCATTCATGTTGTCTGGTAAAATTTGCTGAGTTAGAAAAACTGGACACTCTTCAAAGATATGGTTCAACACATGGCAATAAGTACAACCTGGATTTGGCATTTGGATGGGTTGACTTGGTTTACTGTACTTACTCTTTAGCTTCTAAAAGTTCTAGCCTTCTCATCAAGTGAAATTTTTTGGATTCTACAGCTATAAAGGATTCTATTGAATGGCGTCCTGTTTTGAAAGTTGTTGGGTTCTGATTCTTAGACTTATCTGAACATGATTCCCACTGGATTATTTTTTCAGCTAAGTCTTCGAATAAATCCCATCTCTGGTTCTCGTCTTTTATTAAGAATTCTCCTTGACACATAGTTTCAAGGAGGGTTTTGGTCAGGTAATCAAGACCATCATAGAGAATCTGGCATTGTTGTCACTTCTCTATGCAATGGTGGGGACATTGGGCAAAGTCCTTAAAGCGCTCGAAGTACTTACAGAATGGTTCATTATGCTCCTGTTTAAACTGTATGATGTTCTTTCGAATCAAAGCGGTTTTATGAATGGGGTAGAATTTTTTCAAGAATACTTTGACAAAATTGTCCAATGTTGAGATTGAATAAACCGCTAAACTATAAAACCACTTCTTAGCTAGATCTTTAAGTGCGAAAGGGGTAAACCTTACTTTTACTGCATCTTCCTCCAGCTGGGCAATCCCCATCATCAAGTATACTTCTTCAAATTCCCGGATGAAGAAGTATGCATCATCAGAATCTAGATCGTGGAATCTAGGAAGAATGCTTATGAACTGGGGTTTTAACTCAAAGTAATTATCATTTGCCTCTGGTAACCGAATGCAGGATGTTACAGGGTAAAACTTGTCCTGAAGAGACACATAGTTGAAGGTTCACCTAGAGGGGAGGTTAATAGGTGAAGGCTAATCTAATGGTCACTTAATGCCAAATGATGCAAATAATGCGGAAGCTAAAAGCAATTATGACCTAATTAAATCTTTTACACTAAACACCACGTATAACCAAAGAGTGTTGCCGAATTCCCCGTGAAGGGCTCTGGACAAACTCCTCTAGATTCCCCTTGAATGGGTTGAGGTACCGCGTTGGCTCTCTTGGTTGAATACAAGTGTTAGCAAACAATCCCAAGCAATATATCAATATGAGCACAAGGAATATATCATGCATATAAATGTAAAGACAATAATTGAATGCAAGATATAAACAAGTAAGGGGGAGAGAGAGAGAGAGAGAGAGAGAAAAGGCAATCACAAACACAAGGGTATGTTTCGAGGTTCGAGCACACTTGCTCTACATCCCCGCCTTCGACACACGAAGGATTTCCACTATGCAAGATCCCAATGGATCTCTCCTCGGTGCCGCAACACCTACAAGCCCTCGGACTCCCTAGTCCTGTACACACGCAAGCTCACTAGCTCGCCGAGGCCGCACCTCGAAACAACCGAGTCCGCACCCGAACTCAAAACAACACGGACACACACGTCCGCCTCCTCAAAGGAACAAAGATGAACTTTGGTGATCACAACTCTTGATCACCTAAAATCCTCTCACAACAAAACCCTATAGGTAGATATAGCAATGGAAAGCTCAAGTGTTTGTGTGAGAAAACAAGGATTGAGATGGTGGAGGAAAACTCAAAGAAGATCTCTTTTAACACACTCTAAATAAAATCTTCCCTTTGATTGGAAGTATTTGCACTCAAATATGTGGAGAAAACTCTTTTAAAAGGATGGAAAAAACTGGCTCAAAGCTCTCCTAAAATCTTGGCACAAAACAATGACCAAACCCCCAAATTTATAGGCCAGAAAAATATAGCCGTTGGGGTCTGTCAGGCTGCTGGTCGACCCGTGCGTTCGACCGCCAATGGTCAGAAATCCGACCGTTGGAGCCACGGCCGACCGCCTGGGTCGACCGACCCATTGGAGCTGAGAGTCGAACTCTCTGTCGGTCGACCCGTACGGTCGGCCGAACTTTCCAGAGAGCTCTGCTCTCTGGAGCGGTCGACCCGTACGGTCGGCCGTCCTCCAGTGCACAAAGGCGTGCACATCTGTGCATGTCAGTCGACCGTTCCGGTCGGCCGACTTCAGGATTAGTCGACTATATAGTCGACTTGCTGAAGCCTGAAACAGTTTTCTGGGATTAAAAAGTTAGTCTTTTTGGCTCAAATAAAATCCCATAAAATACATAAAAATCTACAAAAATAGTTTTACCAATATATTTGATAAACAAACATGCTTGCACAAAATCAAGGCATGTTATAAAAGATTGGACTATTTTTGTAACTTGGAAATATTTGGCTTATGATAAAAACTGTATTTTCCAAAACAATATTTTTCCAAAACATGTTTTTCCAAATCATGTTTTTCCAAATCTTCATCAAATACAAAAACAAGATATACTTTTAAGGCATAGTGTGTATGGATATGATCCACTACACAATTATAATGAAATATCTATGTTTTTGTCATAAAGCTCTAAACTTGGTTTTGGTTAAAAGATAAGTATATGAGAAACACCAAAAACCAAAAATAGTATTTTCTAAACTAGAAAATCTTTTGTAAAACAAAACTATCAAGAGTTTGTGTGTGTATAATACTTGAGCAATCCACCAACTACTCTATCCTTTACATTTTATCTAAAACAAAACAAAATCTTATACCTAGACACAAGTCTTCATCTTCTTAAAGTCTTCACTTGAAGGCTTCTCATCTTCTTGACTTGGTCCAAGCTTGATCCAAAAGCTCCTTGGATTACACCGTACTAGCTCCAAATCTTGACATTTTATCCTTTGTTGAGCTATGCACCTACTAAGATCTTGATAATGAATCTGTCACTAATTAAACACAAGATCATTAGTAAACATAACTTCATGAGTTGATCATCATCAAAACTAGGGTGATAGGCCTTTGGGCCAACAATCTCCCCTTTTTGATGATGACAAAACTCATGAAGTTATATATGCATGGATTAAAGTAAAGCTTCAAAGAAGCTCCCCCTTAACTCATGCATAGACATAAATAATAAATATATGCAATGAAGCTCATAAATATGTATGCAATGTATGGAGATAAAACATGAAATCCTTTTTCTCCTAGTTGCAATACAAAACATATATGCATAATTAACAAGGAAGACAAATACTTCTCCCCCTTAAGCAATGAAAACATGCATATAAACTCAAATACTTCTCCCCCTTTTTGTCACTCATCAACAAAGGGTTCAAAGTAAAATCAAATCAAACAAAATTTTCTCCCCCTTTTTGTCAAAAACAAAAATATCAAGAAGGGGTTAAACAAATCAATCAATAAAGATTTATATGCGATATACATTCATGAAGAGGAAGACGCTAAGTTAGCTTCCCTACACATATACATTACATGAAAGAGGGATGACAAGCCCTAATTCATATAACTCATATTATGTAATGCATAAGAGGAGATGTGAAGCTCCCCCTACACACGTATATCATATAAGAAGAGTTGTCAAGCTCCTCAATTTATAATATACTCAACATGAATCTATATGTAGAAGAGATGTTAAGCTCTCCTTGCATATAGGAAATACATATCAAAACAATTTTTTTAATTTTTCTTAAACAAAATTTTTAAAGGTATCAGAGCTCTTGTAAAATAATCAAATTTTAAGATACCAAATTGAAAATAATCATTATTATAAAACATATTGATACCAATTGAAAGTTAACAAATATGAAGTTGAAGCATTTTGATATCAATTGTAAACATAATGATCCAAAAAATTTTTATTTTTCATCATAAACTTTGTGCTTTAAAAAATGTGAACCAATTGAAAGTTAAGCACATTAAAATCATATATATGTATGAAAAGAAATATACCAATTGACATTGATACATACATATATAATAAAACAAAATATGAGTATATACAAAAATTATCAATTTAGATACCAATTGAAAGAATCCAATGATACCAATTGACATCACAGTAAGATCAAGTGTATAACTCATAACCTATACCTCCCAATCATGTTCAAGATTAAAATGATTTTCACTATTAAGCATACTTGAGCATAATCGCCCATCCATCCTCCCATTAATGGTAGGGGTTTTCAAAAATAGATTTGAAAAATAAGCTTTGTTTGAAAAACTCTACCAAATGAAGAACAATTAACTAGTTAAATAATTTTTGAAAAACTAGTTAAAGATCCTTCAAAAACATGAAATCAAAACATATGTATTTCATGAATCATACTAAATACATCAAAGTTTAATCACTCATAGTCTATAAAGCTCAAAATTATCTTGAAAAGTAAAAGATGAGTGTTCAAAGGTTATGTAAATAGCATTTTCATGAAAATAGACATTGAAGCTCAATCAAACATGAATCTCATTTTTAGACAAGACATGAAAAAGTTTTTTATTAAAAATAAATCAAAATTTTTTTTTATTTTTCATCTTAAAATAAACTTCAAGGTATATGTATGATTTATCCAATCCTAACAATACACATACATATCCCAAATATAAAAGAGTCTATTAAATGTATTTGCATGAAGGCAAGAGACTCACGGGTATACATGTATATTTATTAGATTTGAATTAAAAATACATATACATGAAGTAAAGCATAAAATAGGTAAAACAAGTGTAAATGAAAGAATCATCAAAACTAGCCTATACATATGCATATAGTGGATACAAATGAGCATGAAGTTCAAATATATATGAGTCAATTGTAGTTCACTATTCATATATGTATAAATGCAAGTTTGACACATTCTACATCTAAGTATGTAAATACCACATGAAGCACACAAATCATAAAACATGAACATGCTATGAATATTATAAATGAACAAGCATGAACATAAAAAGTAGGAGTTTAGAGATTGATACCAACTCCAAAGCTCCAAAAATGGTGGTCTTTCCACAAAAGCTCCTTGATAGTGATGCATCCCAAAAGTATGTCCATCATGTCCAAGTGCATCCACTACGAAGGCACCGATCCTCTCACGTTTTGTGAGAGCCCTCACCTACATCAAAAGTAAATGGTGGGGGTTTTGGTACCCATATTTTCTTGGGTCCTTGGGGGTTAGTCTTGTAAGGAACCCAAAATCTTTTATTAGTAAAATTAAAATGATTTAACCTATCATAACAAAATTTTGCTAAATGGCCTTTGCGGCCACAATGTGTACATACGTACACCTTAGTATGCTTATGTGTAGGAGTGTGATCATGTTGTGCAACATAAGCATATGCATGATGATGTGCATGAACATGTGGAGTTTATTTCTTTGCAAACAAAGACTCCAATCTAGAATGATTAAATGCACATGAGTTCAAAGTTGAACTCAAACTAACAATTTTATTTTTCAAATTCTTAATCTCACTATCATCAATGGTCGCATGTAAAGACATGTGAGATAAAGAGTCATTTTTCTTCTCTTTAAAAACTTTTTCTTTTTCTTTTTCTTTTTCAAAAATTTTGTTTTTCAAAGAGTTGTTTTCTTGAAAAACAATTTCCTTTTGAGTTTCCACCAAAATAATTTTATCTTTCAAAATCGTGTTCCCTTCACAAAGATCATTTAATTTAGACATAAGGGAAACATTCTCATTTTTCAAATCTTCCTTTTCTTTTTCTAAGCATGCAATGTTAGATTTAAATGAATCTTGTTCTATATGCATGCAATCAAGTTTCTTTTTCAAATTTTTATTATCTTTCTTAATCATGTCATATTTTTCAAGCAATAATTGACAAAATGTAGAAAACTCTTCATATGACATGTTATTATCCTTATTCTCGGATTTGGAAGTTACCTCAAGGGGGTTATCCCCTTGGACCATATAGCACACGTTGGAGGTGTCGCTTCCAACGTCCGAATCACTCCCCGCATAGTATTGATCTTTTTCACCGAGGGAGATGAGGGTATTCCAAACTACAAAAGCCGAATCAAAGTTAGAAACTCTAGATAAATAAACATCATCTAGGGTAGACTTTAAAGCATGAAGGGCTTTTGCATTAGCCTCAAAATTCTTACCATCTAAACAATATGCATTATTAGTAGTGGCAAGATAAATATGATAACCTAGGGCTTTGAGATACAAGGACATCTTCACCTTCCATATTTTGATGTTAACAATGTCAAACATGGGTGGTGACATGAAGTCCATGGTGTGTGTACAAAAATATTGTGATTAGCCTAAAAATGAGGATCTTTAACTCTAGGTTGTTAGACCAAATCAGAGTACCAAGCTCTGATACTAATTGAAGGTTCACCTAGAGGGGGGGTGAATAGGTGAAGGCTAATCTAATGGTCACTTAATGCCAAATGATGCAAATAATGCGGAAGATAAAAGCAATTATGACCTAATTAAATCTTTTACACTAAACACCACGTATAACCAAAAAGTGTTGCCAAATTCCCGTGAAGGGCTCTGGACAAACTCCTCTATATTCCCCTTGAATGGGTTGAGGTGCCGCGTTGGCTCTCTTGGTTGAATACAAGTGTTAGCAAACAATCCCAAGCAATATATCAATATGAGCACAAGGAATATATCATGCATATAAATGTAAAGATAATAATTGAATGCAAGATATAAACAAGTAAGGGAGAGAGAGAGAGAGAAAAGGCAATCGCAAACACAAGGGTATGTTTCGAGGTTCGAGCACACTTGCTCTACATCCCCGCCTTCGACACACGAAGGATTTCCACTATGCAAGATCCCAATGGATCTCTCCTCGGTGCCGCAACACCTACAAGCCCTCGGACTCCCTAGTCCCGTACACACGAAAGCTCACTAGCTCGCCGAGGCCGCACCACGATACAACCGAGTCCGCACCCGAACTCAAAACAACATGGACACACACGTCCGCCTCCTCAAAGGAACAAAGATGAACTTTGGTGATCACAACTCTTGATCACCTAAAATCCTCTCACAACAAAACCCTATAGGTAGATATAGCAATGGAAAGCTCAAGTGTTTGTGTGAGAAAATAAGGATTGAGATGGTGGAGGAAAACTCAAAGAAGATCTCTTTTAACACACTCTAAATAAAATCTTCCCTTTTGATTGGAAGTATTTGCACTCAAATATGTGGAGAAAACTCTTTTAAAAGGATGGGAAAAACTGGCTCAAAGCTCTCCTAAAATCTTGGCACAAAATAATGACCAAACCCCCAAATTTATAGGCCAGAAAAATATAGCCGTTGGGGTCTGTCAGGCCTGCCGGTCGACCCGTGCGGTCGACCGCCAACGATCAGAAATCTGACCGTTGGAGCCACGGTCGACCGCCTGGGTCGACCGACCCACTGGAGCTGAGAGTCGAACTCTCTGTCGGTCGACCCGTACGGTCGGCCGAACTTTCCAGAGAGCTCTGCTCTCTGGAGCGGTCGACCCGTACGGTCGGCCGTCCTCCAGTGCACAAAGGCGTGCACATCTGTGCACGTCGGTCGACCGTTCCGGTCGGCCGACTTCAGGATTAGTCGACTATATAGTCGACTTGCTGAAGCTTGAAACAGTTTTCTGGGATTAAAAAGTTAGTCTTTTTGGCTCAAATAAAATCCCATAAAATACATAAAAATCTACAAAAATAGTTTTACCAATATATTTGATAAACAAACATGCTTGCACAAAATCAAGGCATGTTATAAAAGATTGGACTATTTTTGTAACTTAGAAATATTTGGCTCATGATAAAAACTGTATTTTCCAAAACAATATTTTTCCAAAACATGTTTTTCCAAATCTTCATCAAATATAAAAACAAGATATATTTTTAAGGCATAGTGTGTATGGATATGATCCACTACACAATCATAATGAAATAGCTATGTTTTTGTCATAAAGCTCTAAACTTGGTTTTGGTTAAAAGATAAGTATATGAGAAACACCAAAAACCAAAAATAGTATTTTCTAAACTAGAAAATCTTTTGTAAAACAAAACTATCAAGAGTTTGTGTGTGTATAATACTTGAACAATCCACCAACTACTCTATCCTTTACATTTTATCTAAAACAAAAACAAAATCTTATACCTAGACACAAGTCTTCATCTTCTTGAAGTCTTCACTTGAAGGCTTCTCATCTTCTTGACTTGGTCCAAGCTTGATCCAAAAGCTCCTTGGATCACACCGTGCTAGCTCTAAATCTTGACATTTTATCCTTTGTTGAGCTATGCACCTACTAAGATCTTGATAATGAATCTGTCACTAATTAAACACAAGATCATTAGTAAACATAACTTCATGAGTTGATCATCATCAAAACTAGGGTGATAGGCCTTTCGGCCAACAATAGTTTGCCATAACTGGAGTAAACTTTGGTGGTGGTGCAGATGTATGCAGTGTTTTGAACTAATATTGATGAGATTGGATCCTTGGACCACTCTTGCATGTAGATTCACACCACAATTAACGTTCAGAAAACAAACAAATGAAACAAAGAAAAAACAAACAAAAAGAAAGGGAAATCACCAAGCCTAGTCTAAGGTACCTTGACCTAGACGACTCCTGACTGGGCGATTATTCGGGGGAGGTTGTTGTATGAACCCGACTACGATCTAATCAGTCAGGTAAGGGAAAAATGTGGTGGGAGGTATCCGTGCATAAGCAACGTGCCTTAATTATACCAAACCACCAGATCTTCGAGGCTTAACCTTTTAATCCCCAACCTTCGATCTCGATTTGGCAAGAGTATGGTTCTCATAAGTTCCACCCTCGGTCAACCTCTTATTGAGTTTGAGATATCCCTAGGGCCAACGTCTATCAAGTTTTAGTTTAGGCTTGGGATTGTGAGTGCACTTGGAGATGCTTTTTGGGTTAAGAATGGGTAATGACTTCCCCACCTTTTCTTTTTATTGGATTTTTCCCTTAAAGTCAATTTTTGTGCAAGTGTGCAATATATTCAGAACAAGATACACCCAAAGTGGATAAATCAGCCGAGATGTTGATCCTATTCTAAATGAAATGTGCACGTATCTTGCTCTAGCACTCTTCAACAGTAATTTAAATGAATCATAAAGGCACGTGCCCTAAATGCAAGAGTCTAAAATTGATTTTTAAATTTGTAACAAGCATTTTACTATTGGTTTATTAGCAGGATACATGGTGTAACGTACAAGAAAACTAATATTTGCAAAAAGCTAGATTTTCAAAGCCAGCAGCCCTGAAAAAAGAGTTGTGAGTAGTTCACTCAGACTGCTGCAAAAACGTGGCAAAAGTCGCGTTTGCGTGAAAGTACTGAGGGTACTTGGTCTCTACTTTCAAGAGCAGAGGGCCAAGACCACTTATATATTTTTGCTGCTCTTAGTTTCTTAATTTTAGAACCTGTACACAGAAACAGAGAATAATCCTTTAGTCCAAACAAAACCATCACCCCTCCCTAGCAACGACACCAAAAAATTTGTTCTCTAAAAGTCGGTGCACAAAAAAATGTATAAATTGAAATGTGAAATGTGTGCTCAGAATGAATATTGTTTCCTTGAAAATATCGTTATAGCTAAGAAGCTAAATGAGTCATGTCCAGGAGGGGAAGCGGTAGAAGCATATTTTCAGTTTTATGTTTGTTTTGGAAATCCTTCTTTTGTTTCAAAGAATTTTAAAGAAAGCAAAAGAGAAGAAATATTATGAAGTGTTGGTTGATGGTATTAAAACAAAGTAAAGAAGATCAGCTTGTGAAAAATATGAAATAAAAATGGAATGCATAGTAAGAAGGTAGAAGGCAGTAGAAAACAAGTTGCAAGAAAAAGAAAATGGTTTTGAAAATTCAAAATAGAAATGTATTTTGAAGGGGAAAACATATGAAAACTAAAAAAGTTTTAGAAGATGATTTTAAGAAAGAAACTAGAGAGCTAAGTTTGAAAAATTAGAAAATGAAGTTTGCTTTTGAAATAGTAAAGTGCATGGCTAACCTCCTACTAAAGTGATCCCACTAACTGCTAACTCCTTGATGAAATAGTCTCAAAATGGATCCTTGGCCTTCACAATTCTTATACTATAAGAACTTGTCATGTGGTGTTCAAATGAAAGTTCTTTCTCCATCATCTTGCTTTACACGGAAAAAACTTGAATATCACCCCCATTAAGATCCCATTTAAGGCGAGAATGGGGTGAGAAACAAGTGCACGATCAGTATCGGTAAAGATGAGTGGGTAATCTCTAACTTACAAAATTACAAAGTAAGATTAGTATATCAATAGATCATCAATAACACATTGTTAAGCATGAATTATGAGAATTATCTTACATATTAGTATGTTAGAGTTAGAACCCTTCATCGTAAGCTATCCATAGCTCTTATTTGCACAAGGCTTATTGTGATGCTCATTGAGTGAGTTATCAATCAAGTAGTTAAAGATTAGTAGGTTAGTAGTTAATTTAATTCCACTTTATGACTCAATATTGACTTTAGTATCTTTACCTAATTTTTATCACTTTCCCGAGTCAGTATTGAATCCTGTGCTAGTGATCAGCATGATTTTATACCATTTTGATACTCCTAATTATCTATTATTTGTATATAAATAATGCTACTCGGGTATAGTTGATTGAATGTTTGCAGGAAACAGGTAAAAGAAAGAGAAAGAGGAATCTGGTTATATTCAACAATAAACTCACGCAATTTGTCAAAGATTGAGGGTTGCTTTCCAGATATGTTGCGGTATTTCGGTGATAACTTTCGCTACAAGACTCCGAATGAAATCATTCAAGATGCTATGGAAAGATAATTCGAAGATCTACAACTTTCGTATTGATAGATTTCGCTGATTCCTCCATTTGGTGGTCTATATTCATCATTTAAAAACTCTACCTGAATTGGAAACGATTTATTATGTAATAGATGTATTTCAAGGGACCTTTCTGTAAAAAATTCCTTATTATATAAGGAATAGAGAGGGCTGTGGTTTTGGAGGCCGGCAGCTAGGGTTTTGAGAGGATTATTTTCTTGCCAATTTTTCTTTTCACCGTACGTATATTTTTCAGATCTGAAAATTATGAGGCTTTCTCTTCTTCTTCTCTTTAGATAAAATTTTTGTCCACAGTATTATTTTTCGTTTCCTACTTTTGATTGACGGATCCGTGCAAAACTACTTCTCTCTTTCTCTGTGCAATTGGCGGCATTGATAAAGGAAAAAAAAAAAAGAAGGACAAAGGCTTGGGCGCCCTCCTGCAAGGCGCCCAGCACCAAAGAAAAAAAAAAGGAAGAAGAAAAGGGCAACAGCAAAGAGAGAGGCAATTGCCTCTCTCTCTGCTCATTGGACAGGCAAGGAGCACAGGACCCCTTTGGCGGCTCTTGATTGGAGCAAAGGAAAGCCCGCAGGCCTCCCTCCATGTAATACCCCGTTCCCGGAATACGTACTTAGTTGCGTATTCAGATTTTCGGTCGTATTTTTTCGATTTGTTTCCTGTATTTATTCTGTATTATGAATTCCTTCTATGACTGTTTTGTCTTGGATTTGGATTCGTGGATTCGGAGTCAGCCCTAGTCTGAACCGAAGGCCCGATCCTAGAGTATTACTCGATTTAGACATTCTGATAATTAGAATTGACCGATTTTAGTTTTAAATATCATTTTCCAATATTATATATTTTCTATGATTTTCTAGATTTTTCTGGAATTAAAATGAAAGTCTTCAAAACCGGTGTCGGCCAGTGCCGCTGACCGATTCCTGGATTTTTAATTCACAAATGGTTTGGAATTTCTAAAAGTGTCTTTAGACATTATTTCTTAAAATCACATTTTCTACCTAAATACTTTTTCTGAGGATTTTATGAATTTATGAAAATTCCAACGGAGTCGGTAAATTATTGATTCCAGGATTTTTAGTTTTAAAACTATAAAGTATTTCTTCAAACGGATTTCACTATTGGTCTTTATATATTATTATTGATTTTGGTAATTATTTCGGGTCGTTCCGAGATACTTGAATTTCGGACGATTCCGGTATTTTCCCGAAAGATTTCAGCATCCACGACTCAGTTCCGGGAATCCGCCACTTCCATTATTTCCACTTTTACTTCCAAGGGAATATCTTTCCTTATTCCAATTTATTTTCCTTTTTCCTTTTCCTTTATTTCTTTCCTTCCTCCACTAACCAAAGCCTTTTCCAATTTTCCAATAATTCCAATTTTCCACATAATCCCACTCACTTTCACCTAATCCTTTTTAAATCCCACTCATTCTCTCTCTCCCCATGGCCGGCCAAGTGGCCAAGTGAAGGACACTCACCTCACCTCCCCACTTTACAAAAACCCCCCTCTCTTCTATCATATTTGCACCTCCTTCACAAAAGTCAAAACCTATAAATACTTTTCCTCTCCTTTCTTTATTCATTCTCACTTCAACTTTCTCTTTCTTCTCTTCTCTTCTCTTCACCAAAGCCCTAATCTCCAACTCCTCTTCATCTCCATCACTACAACAACAACCACCAACTACCTAAGGAACAACAAGGTCATCTTCTTTCTCCTTCATCTCCATGGAAGCCACCACAAGGTCATCAACTCCAACAACTTCATCAACTCCACCAACATCTCCACTCTCTTTTCATCATCAACCACCACCACTCCTTTTGGTAAGTAATTTCCCTCACCAAGACTTGTACAACTCTTAGTCTACTTATGTTTGCTTATTCTTGTTGATTCGTGTCTTCAATTCTTGTTATTTAGCCATCAAACACAAACCCTAGAAAATCTGTTCTGTTTACTGTTTCCAGTCGATTAGTCGACTAGACCTATAGATTAGTCGACTAGAAACCCTTAGCTGAAACTTAACCTTTTCTGGAAACACAGTATTAGTCGACTTACCTTAGTTCCTAGTCGACTAGAGGCCCTTAGTCGACTACACCCTTGACCCTAGTAGACTAACCCTTCTTGGACCAGAAACCTTAACTCTCTGTATCCCAGATTTAGTCGACTTAACATAACTATCAGTCGACTTGTCATGTCTGTTAGTCGACTATCCCTATGACCCTAGTCGACTAACTTTTCCTGAATCAGAATATCAACTCTCTGGGACCCAGTATTAGTCGACTATACCAGACTGTTAGTCGACTAACCCCTTTATTAGTCGACTACTCATCCTACCCTAGTCGACTAATTCTGTCTGTTTGTTACAGTTATTTACCTTCTCAAACTTGGATCTTATACTTGGTTTATATGTTGTATATTATACTTCTTGACTTGTATCTTGACTAACATCATCTTCACTTCTCTCTTTCTCTCTCCTCTTCACTCTACATATATATATCATAGTTTATGGCGTGCCCCGGATTTCGTGGATTTCGGATCTTTCGGCGCTTTGAGGTTTAGGCGAGTATTCTCACTCGCTACTTTCTTGTATGCGAGTAGTCTCGCCTCTATTTGAGTTTCCCGTTTCATCGGTCGATAAGTATTTCGCTTCTTATTTCCATATTCATGTATTGCACCACATTGCTTGTATTATGATAGCTTCATCTTGTGCTTGTACCATGCTTATGATATTCTTACTTCTTTATCGTATACCATGCGTGGCCGACCCTTCGTGGTCGTCGGGCTTTGAGTCACTTCCATGTTACTACTTGTCATTGCTTCAGACTTGTTAGTTGTATGCTCCTTTTTACACATGTATATCACCTGACATCTAGTGTATTATCACCTGACCACCTGACATGCCACTATCTGGCAAGACCATCTTGTTATGTCACGACTTACCCAGACTTATTATCAATCCATTGTTATGCATGTTACTTGATATACATCACCATTTATTATGCTATCTCTTGACACCAAGCATGATACACCGATTCTTATAATTATCACGATAGAGGGAATGTAGTACCTGATTACTGTTATGTACTGATCACTGTTATGTATTACTGTTATGATATTGCTCATTCCCGAAATCTGATAATTATGTTAATAAACCATAAAAAGGACCAACTTGTATTGGGTCGGGGAAATATGCGGATATCGATATGTGTTCGTGTTTACAGTGGCATTAGGTTGTGCACTATATCCGGTCTGACCTGTGGTACACCAGGGGACCGAGGGGAGAGCTGGCTCCCTACATTCCTGTTTTAACGGGCATACATAAGTCCCTCCTCCTGGACAAGCCTTGCGGCTGGCTTCCGTTTCCATGCAACGGAGCAAACTTTGGCCGTGGTCCCGGGTATGTACGGGACCCACTGTAAACATAGTTCGTTGATACAACCGCTATTTCCAATAACAACCTCGACTTTCTATATATGGAAGTATGTGAGTTGGGATATATACCGAGACACATACCTAGATATATGGTAAGACGAGTAATAATAAAGTGTCATAATAACTGGCTCTTTAAGTTGTAAGTAGAGGTATGTGGAATGGGACGCATACTAAAGCCTGCAACTTAAATGGCTCTGAATCTGTGATATGCATTACTATATTTGCTAGTCTTGGATTTTACTTCGAATTTCCGATTTTATGAGTATTATCGTATTAACGGCTCATATTCTGCTTTATCCTGGATTTCCTGTTTTATGGATATTATTATATACTTGTTCATATATACTTCCTTTGTGTTCTAACCCTCCTGTCTCCTGTACTTGACACTTGTGCTCCTCCTGGCTCGCCACCTGGCCTTCATATTACTACTCGCCTGGGGAGTTTCACTGACTCCCCTGGATTCTTATGTCCAGGTCATGGAGCCCGGAGCATATGGATTTCCCCCCGTTACTGCTCAGAGTGGCGCAGCGGTATCGTGGATCTCCAGACGACAGTCCAGAGCCACATCCTTCCAGACCCCCCTTTGTGCCTCTCGAGTTTTTCCTTAGCAAACTCGTGAGTGCTCTTTTATACTTTTCATACTTGTACATCCTTGTATACTTGTATGCGAGCTCCCTTTTATACCGTTCATATTATGTATATTCCTTGTACTCTCGCATTTGCGCATATTAGTGATATGATATTCATGTAATATTGTAATCACTCTGGTGATAATTCTGTAATTGTATATATGTGTTGGAATGTATAATGCACCATTTGCTTCCGTACTCTAATTCTTGTCTGTACTGATGCTTAGCGTATATACGGGAAGGTAATTCGGACTTACGTATATACGTTGCAGTGACGCCCCCGTATCGCCGGGATCGGGGCGTTACACTCCATCCACCTGCAGGTGCAGTGGCCGGCAGGTAAATTTTTAATTTAATTCATTTTTTTATTATAATTTCATTAGTGTAAGTAATTAGTGCTGCAATTAATTATTTAATTAAAAGTTAGATAATTTTAATTGATTTAATTAGTTTAGTTGATTATGAATTTGGACATGTGTAACTAAATTATCATCATGTACCTAGGGAGATGAACCTAGGCTAAATTCTTGTGAATCAAGTTAGTTCTCCTATTTAGGGATGTACACTCATCTATTGACCTAGACTTCTAGGGTACTAATTTCTAAAACCGCTAGATATTTGAGAGGGTATGTGTTTAGAGTTAATGATCCATACTTAGAGTTGTAATGTTCTTTTTCATGTGTTATTGAAGTTGTCAATTTATCTATCTTTGATGGATCATGTAATTGAACAATACCCAGTGCTTAGATCTAGTAATCAGAATTAATACCCTTGTTAGAAGTAGGAATTTGGTGATTTGTACGATCTAGTAGATAGACCGAGCTTGACCGCTTGAGGCTAGTTTAAGGGATTCAACCCTAGGTACATGACTCTTCTCGTTAACTGAGTTCACATCAACTTATCATTTTTCTCCACCAATTTGCTTCGTTCGTGTTAGGATTCTAGAAGCACCATCCCTGTGGACCGACCCTCAAGTGCTACATTGAATGACCGTGCGCTTGCGGTAATTTTAAAACGAGGAGACAGAATCTCCCCATCAAGTTTTTGGCGCCGTTGCCGGGGACCGGTGTCCTCTTTAGTCTTAGCACGTCTACCGAAAAAAATAAAAAATCAGTTTAATTAAAAAAAATTTTATTAGTGCTACCCAAGCATCACATTCCAACTCAATTCCTACGCTGATACATGTCAGCTTGGGAACGCGACTCAAAAGGACGTCTTGTCAGCATAGATACGAACGAGATCAAGATGACTGACCCTGTTCCACCAATGGTCCTCATGGACCGATGTTACCCTCCTCGATCATCACACCCTTCATGCATCTGATTACCAGAAGCTACTGAAAACAACTATGAGTTGAAGCCACAATATATCACTATGCTCCCCAAATTCTCTGGACTGGAATCTGAAGATGCATATATGTTCATCAATGAATTTGAGGAGGTGTGCGCAATGATGAGAATTAGGCAGCTGAGTGAAGATGGAGTCAAACTAAGGTTCATCCCTTTCTCACTCAGGGACAATGCAAAGAAGTGGCTTTACAGCCTCACAACAAACTCAATTACTACATGGGCAGAGTTTGTTGCAGTTTTTCTAAAAAAATTCTTCCCAATGCACAAGATTGCAAGGATTCATCTGAGATCAATCAATTCAGACAACGGGACAAAGAACCATTTTGGAGATATTTAGAGAGATTTAAGGACCTTCTAGCTCAATGTCCCCATCATGCCATAGAAAAGTGGCGTCTCTGTCAAATTATCTACGAGGGTGTTGATTACAACTCTAAAACTCTTCTTGAATCCATGAGCCACGGTGACTTCATGAGGATGACAGATGATGATGCATGGATATTCCTCGAAGAGATGGCAGAGAAAACAATGCAGTGGGAAGGGTTTAATGAGAAGCCACCAACCACAAACTCAACCACCACATCGAGGAGTGGCATACATTTGATCGAAAACTCTATTGCAGCTGAAGCAAAGATGGCTGCACTGATGAGAAGGATTGAAGTGTTGGAAAGCAAGGGGACTCCTCCTCAGCAGTTCGATCAAGTGAATCAGACCTCTGTACCAAGTTGCTTTAACTGTCAATCTCCAACTCATGTCATGGAAGATTGCCCATTCCTTCCAAACCCACTAATGAATAGTCAAGGACAACAGTTAAACGCCACTTATCAGCAACAAAGGAATGATCCATATGCACCAACATACAATCCAGGGTGGAAGAATCACCCTAACCTTTCATGGAATCAAAGAGGAGGAAATCAAGGAGGGGCAACAAGCATCTCTCAACCAAGCGGTTCACAGTACACGAGGCCAAACACATTCCAGTATCAACAACAACAACCGGCCTTTGTGGCACCGCAATCCACTCCAACATATGGAAATCCATCAATGCCACCACCAGGATTTGGGAGTGATCAGAAGTTGAACACCATGGAGAAGAACTTCAACTCATTTATGCAATCGACGAATCAGATGTTGCAGTCCAATCAACAGATGTTGCAGTCTAATCAACAAGCCATACAACAACTCACATTGCAAATGAGTAAGATGTCGTCTCAAATGAGTGAAATGGAAAGAGGAACCTTTCCCAGCCAACCTGAGATTAATCATAGAGATACAAGAGCAAGTTCGTCCAGTCATGCTCAAATCAATGCAATTCATACCTTGCGATTTGGAAAGGAAGTTGACAATCAGGTGGTGATGCCTGACCAAACTAATTCCCCTCTCCCCATGGCTAATCCATCATCTTCTGGCGCAGATCAGTCTGAAGATAAAGAAACTGAGCAAATCACTGAGCCTCCTTATGATCCACCAGCTCCATTTCCTAACCGATTAAAATCGAAGAAACACACGGCACAGATGGAGAAGATTCTAGAAATCTTAAAGCAAGTGAAAGTGAATGTTCCTCTTCTGGACGCTATTGAACAAGTCCCATCCTATGCTAAATTTTTGAAGGACTTGTGCACTAAGAAGAGAGCACATCAAACGCCAAAGATGGTCTTTCTAGCAGCAAATATCAGTGGAATAATCCAGAGTAGCGTTCCAGTGAAATATAAGGACCCTGGATGTCCAACTATTTCCTGTACAATTGGAACAACTGTTATTGACAAGGCGCTATTAGACTTAGGGGCAAGTGTAAATTTGCTTCCTTACTCGGTTTACAAGCAGTTAGGAGTGGGTGAGTTGAAGCCCACAAAAGTCACTCTCCAACTAGCTGACAGGTCAGTTAAAGTTCCATTAGGAGAGATTGCAGATGTGCTAATTAAGGTTGGTGAATTTATCTTTCCTGTTGATTTTATCGTCCTTGAAACTGCACCTGTAGAGAACCCAAGAGGGCAAATTCCTGTGATTTTGGGTAGACCCTTCCTAGCAACTTTGAATGCTTTGATCAACTGTCGTAGCGGTTTAATGAAACTCACATTTGGAAATATGACAGTTGATCTGAATATCTTCAACCTTGAAGGGCAAAAAAGTGAGCCATCAACTGAATTCTTTGAAGTAAATATGATTCAAAGTCGATCAAATGAATTCGAGGATGATCATATGGATTCAGACTTTGGGTGTACTCACCAAAGTTTTGACGAGCTATGTGAGGAAGAGATCAGGATGTTTGAAGAAATAAATCAACAGGTTAATCATGTGTCATCCCCGATTCAAGAAATGGCGGACGATCATATTGACAACGAGTCAATAAATTATGGTTGTAAATACTGCGAACAAAGCTTTGAAAAGATCTTTGAGGATGAGCTTTTACTTCTGGATGAATTGGATGGACACACATTCCCCATAGGATTCTTCGATAAACGTTTTGAAGAGATATTTGACGATGAACTCAAATTCTTAGCTATTGATCAAGCTTGCTCACATGAAAGTGAAGATAATAAGATTGGGCTAGGAGTTAATGTTGCGGGAGTGAGTCCTCTTTCTAACTTGCTAAAAAGAAGAAAGCAGAAGAGGAAGAGGATAAAGAAAAAGAATATGATGATCAAGTTTAAAGGAGGTTGTGCTAAAATGATGAAGGGTTCTAATAGTCACGTCAACTCATTAAAAAGAACCCACCTCGAAAGTGGAAAGCGATCAAGGGGGAGGAACCGTCATAGCTTAAGGCAGGTGTGAGGGAAGATGTAACTTTATACATTTGTATACTAATTTTAATTTTATTTATTTATTTATTTTTCTTTTTTCTTTTTTTTTTCTTTTGAGTATGTGAGTCTGTATATTTCTCTTTTAGTCAATTGAGTCAATATAGTTTTGGTGTCTAAAGAGTTGTTTTATGTATCTTTTTCTCTAACCTTTGTGCCGAGTTTATTACAAATGATACAGGATAAGCAAGGAGGCATCCACCACACACATGGAGAATTTTCGTGGATTCGACAACTTGATTTCCTAGTGCACTGTGAGTATTTTTAATTCTGGCATACTATTTATATTTGTATATCTTTTGTATGCTTGGAATGTATGGTCATCATGATTGTGTGCACGTTTTGGATGTGTAAATTACATGCCATATTCTTTCTATCTCTGTATTCAAGTATGCATGAGGACATGGCACAGTTTAGGTGTGGGGGGGAGATTCATATTTCTTTTATTTTTTTTGTTTTGTTTTAGTTTTAGGGTTTTCACTTTATTTCTCTTTTCACTTTAGAGTCTTTAAAAAAAATGTGAAAAATTTGAAAATTTTCTGAAAATGAGTAGTTAGTATGTGAGTGATTTAGTATCCATGAGTGGATTTTAAGGGTAAGATCAAGATGAAAGAATTATAAAATCTTAAAATAAAGATTAGAATCTAAAACGGACATACCATCTAAACTTAGTCTAAGTGATTATGTACCCAACAGCACTCACACTACTAGTTCATAGGCTTGGGATATTGATTGCAACTATTTAAACAAAAAAAAAGAACAAAAACAAAAAAAATAATTAATAATAATTATTAGTATTATATAATAAAATAAATATTAATAAGTCTTGTCTTATGGCCTCAGTTGCTTGAGTAATTAAGTCCGTAGGAGTATCTTTACACTTATTGCCCTAAGACCATCTGGTTTGGGAGCATTGACCCAAAGCTCGCTATATGGGTAGCTGAGAAAGCCTAAGAGGACAAGAGACTATAAAAATATAATAATTTTGATTATCAATTAGCTAGGTACCTTGGCCTCAGGAAGCCTTGGTATCTACGCGAAATATAGTTAAAAGAAAAAAAAGAAGAAGAAAAAAAGAGAAAAAAATATGAAAGTTGTAAATAAATATTCCTAAGCTTAAGAACTACATCACGATCACGGGGTACATAGGATCTGAAACTTAGGACAGGTGGTGTAAAGTTTTGGATTTGAGACTTTATTTTATAGCCAATATGATTTCTTGAATTGAGATTTTACTTGAAAAGGAAACTCTTGGAAATTGATGATCTTACTAACTAGTTACCAAAAAAAAAAAAAAAAGAGAGAGAGAGAATTGTTTTCCTTTTCTTGATTTTTGGTTATCCTTATTTTACTTTTATTTTTTCTTAATCTCTAACTTTCTTGGATTTTGTAGGTGTAATCCACTGAAAACCCTCACGAGACAAAACTCGTCCTCTAGCGTAACCTAGGGGTTTAACGGCTTGTTGCACATGCTAAGTGCAACCGTGATTCCTACGAAAGTGAGCTAAGGTAGTTTAGTTTTTCTTTTTCTTTTTATTAATTTTGCTCGAGGACTAGCAAAAGATAGGTGTGGGGGTATTTGATCAGCATGATTTTATACCATTTTGATACTCCTAATTATTTATTATTTGTATATAAATAATGCTACTCAGGTATAGTTGATTGAATTTTTGCAGGAAACAGGTAAAAGAAAGAGAAAGAGGAATCTGGTTACATTCAACAATAAACTCACGCAATTTGTCAAAGATTGAGGGTTGCTTTCCAGATATGTTGCGGTATTTCGGTGATAACTTTCGCTACAGGACTCCGAACGAAATCATTCAAGATGCTATGGAAAGATAATTCGAAGATCTACAACTTTTGTGTTGATAGCTTTTGCTGATTCCTCCATTTGGTGGCCTGTATTCATCATTTAAAAACTCTGCCTGAATTGGAAACGATTTATTATGTAATAGATGTATTTCAAGGGACCTTTCTGTAAAAAATCCCTTATTATATAAGGAATAGAGAGGGCTGTGGTTTGGGAGGCCGGCAGCTAGGGTTTTGAGAGGATTATTTTTCTTGGCCAATTTTTCTTTTCACCGTACGTATATTTTTCAGATCTGAAAATTGTGAGGCTTTCTCTTCTTCTTCTCTTTAGATAAAATTTTCGTCCACAGTATATTTTTCGTTTCCTACTTTTGATTGACGGATCCGTGCAAAACTACTTCTCTCTTTCTCTGTGCAATTGGCGGCATTGATAAAGAAAAATCAAAAAAAAAAAAGAAGGACAAAGGCTTGGGCGCCCTCCTGCAAGGCGCCCAGCACCAAAGAAAAAAAAAGAAGAAAAGGGCAACAGCAAAGAGAGAGGCAATTGCCTCTCTCTCTGCTCATTGGACAGGCAAGGAGCACAGGGCCCCTTTGGCGGCTCTTGATTGGAGCAAAGGAAAGCCTGCAGGCCTCCCTCCATCCACCTGCAGGTGTAGTGGCCGGCAGGTAAATTTTTAATTTAATTCATTTTTTATTATAATTTCATTAGTGTAAGTAATTAGTGCTGCAATTAATTATTTAATTAAAAGTTAGATAATTTTAATTGATTTAATTAGTTTAGTTGATTATGAATTTGGACATGTGTAACTAAATTATCATCATGTACCTAGGGAGATGAACCTAGGCTAAATTCTTGTGAATCAAGTTAGTTTTCCTATTTAGGGATGTACACTCATCTATTGACCTACGACTTCTAGGGTACTAATTTCTAAAACCAGTAAATATTTGACAGGGTATGCGTTTAGAGTTAATGATCCATACTTAGAGTTGTAATGTTCTTTTTCATGTGTTATTGAAGTTGTCAATTTATCTATCTTTGATGGATCATGTAATTGAACAATACCCAGTGCTTAGATCTAGTATTCAGAATTAATACCCTTGTTAGAAGTAGGAATTTGGTGATTTGTACGATCTAGTAGATAGACCGAGCTTGACCGCTTGAGGCTAGTATAGGGATTCAACCCTAGGTACATGACTCTTCTCGTTAACTGAGTTCACATCAACTTATCATTTTTCTCCACCAATTTGCTTCGTTCGTGTTAGGATTCTAGAAGCACCATCCCTGTGGACCGACCCTCAAGTGCTACATCGAACGACCGTGCGCTTGCGGTAATTTTAAAACGAGGAGACAGAATCTCCCCATCAGCTCGTATTCATGAAATTAAATTACCAATCTTTCAAGATCAACATATTGAACTTGACCAAAATTAAAATTTTGAGAATCACATTGATATTTTGACAAGTTATTCCTTTTCTGAAATTGAACTTGAGATGAATGTGATCCTGAAGCTTAACTTGGTAATTCAATTTCACTTATTGACTCAATATTGAGTCTGATATCTTTATAAGACTTTTATCACTTTTTCGATTCAGTATTGAATCCTGTGCCCGTACATTATGAAATTGAATTACCAATCTTTCAAGATTAACATATTAAACTTGACCAAAATCAAAATTTTGAGAACAATATTTACATTCTGGCAAGTTATCCCTTTCTTGAAATTGAACTTGAGCATGAATGTGATCCTGAACCTCAACTTGGTAATTCAATTCCACTTTTTATCTCAATATTAACTCCGATATCTTTACCCAATTTTTATCACTTTCTCAAGTGAGTTTGAATACTTGCCCGTGTATCGTGAAATTAAATCACCAATCTTTCAAGATCAACATATTGAATTTGACCAATATCATACTTTTGAGAGCCCTATTGACAATTTGACATGTTTTCATTTCAATGAAATTAAACTCGAGCAGGAATGTATCCCTGATCCTTAATTTTATGCTTTACTTTCAAATTTTGAATCAATCTCGACTCCTGTATTATTACCTATTTTGAGTAACATTTTTGAGTCAGGTTTGATTCTCAGCTTGTCTTTCTTGAACTTGAATCACCAATCTTACAAAGTCACATTTTATTGAGGAAAAATGAATGTGAATCAGATTTTCAATTTCTCGGTTTGGACCCAATTTTTGAACCAATCTCGACTCCAAATCTTTACTTGAGTTTAGTTAATTTTCTGAGTCAGTATTAGTTCTTGTACCTCCGAGCCCAAATCACTCATTTCATCATATCACATTCCATTCTGGGATAAAGGTGTAGCTAAAATTTTTTCAAAATTTAAAATTTAATGGGGTAAATTTTCTAATATAAATTTTACACGTATACAAATAATTACTGGGTTATAATAGAGAGGTCACTAGTGGGTTCCTATGAACTCCACACTCTCTTGATTAGGCCGCATATTGTGCACCAATTCAACCTCCACTGGAACTACCACCCTGAGGTGAATTTTTCTGCCCTCTTTATTTTTATGCATACATATATTCACGATGCATTGAGGACAATGCATGAAAAATGTTTGGGGAAGGGTTTACTAACGTAGATTTTTTAGTTTTTCTTTCTTTTTCACTTTTCTTTTAGGATATTCTTAGAATATTTTCTTTTTTGTATAGGATTTTTCTTTCTTAACTAAATTTTTGAAAAAAAGAAAAGTTTTAATTCATTTTTAAGAAAGTTAGGTTGATTTTAGGAATTACAAAAGCCTTAATTATGATTTCTTGATTTGAATCAAATAAAAGGTATTATTGGATTTTTAGATTAAGTAAGAAAGATTGGAAAGATAATTTGATTTTGAATTTTTTGCCTTAGAGATAAATGCACTTATACATTGAGGGATTAAAATAAAGACATAAATACCCTTTTTATTAAAATATATATTATGAAAAAACATAAGGTTATTAGCCACGCCTTGGGAAGATTAGTCACACATAACTGTGGTCAAAATAAATAAACTCTTTAGTTTTGTGGCCTTGTTTACTCGAGTCCTTAAACTCGAGGGATGTTTTCTCATCTGGTGACTTACAAGACCGTATAGTTTGGGAGTCATTAGTTAAGGGCTCGTTACCTGGGTAGACTAGAAAGCCTAATAAAAATAAAAAAATATATATATATAAAATAAATAAAAGTGCAGATTATCTATATTTTATGAAAGATCAAATAATCAATTTAATTTTGATTTCTTATCCTAGATTGATAACAAGTCCTTGTATGGAGACTCAAATTAGAGATGAATAGTTTAGGTTAACCTAAAACTGTAGGTCACTTATTTTTTGCAAAAATGATTCAGAAATGTTTCTCGCTTGCAAAATGTGTTTTCAAAAATACTAACATTTGTTTTCTTACTTTATAGATTTTGCAAGTGTAATCCACTGAAAATCCTCAGGAGACTATAACTTCTCTAGGAGAAACCTAGAAGTTTAAAGGCTTATTGCACATGCTCAGTGCAATCGCGTCACCTGCAGAGTTGTGTAATAAAAGTTTTTGTTTGGTTTCTAGTTTTCTTATTATTTTGCTCGGAACAAGCAAAAAATAAGTGTGGAGGTGTGATTAGTCGTCAATTTTGCATTTTATTATCACATTTCCATGTCAGTTTATGAATAAAATACTGATTCTTACTCATGTTTTGGTCTCTTGTGCAGATAATATCGGGAGAAGGGCAAATTGGTAAAAAGTGGCTAAATATTTCTATTTTTGGGATAATTTGGGAGATTTTTTGAAGACCAAGTCTTTCTAAAAGAAGCCTAAATAAACTAAATTGAAGCCCAATCTGCCGGAATTTCAATCAATACATAAAGGATCCCCTCGCAGCTGGATGAGACCCGAGCCTATGGCCCTGATCCGGCTATGGATCCGCAACTATTGCGATGGATCTACGACAAAGTCAGAGCCATAGGCCCTGATCTTTACCGCGTGGCATCGTCTCATCAACTAGAAGGTTTATCTGCCTATATATATATCTCTTCAGAAGGCCAGAATGCGAGAGAGGTGGCCAGTATTAGGGTTTCTTCTCCTTTAATGTAGATGAAGATTTTTTTTCCTTCTTTTCCTTTGTATTTTTTCTCTTTTTTATAGATCTAGGAGTAGATCAGAGTTTGATTCAGGGGAGAAAGAGAGGATTCTTGTAATAGAGTATGACAATCAAAGAAAAAATTTCTCCTTTCTTTCTATTGTTTCTTCTTTAATTTCTTCCTAGATACTTAGCTAGTTTTCTCTCATGGTGATTAACTACTAATCACTAACCATCTAACACTTGTTTGATAATTCACATGAATCATTTAATGTAATTTACAAGGCCTTGCTCTTGCAAGAGCCATTGATGACTCATGATGATGGGTTCTAACTCCTAACTTGATAACAAGATAACTTGCACAAATTACTTTATTTCATTCTTACCTCTAATCAGTTTTGATAGGTTAATTGTATGGTGCACTTTCTTAATCAAGTTTTGATGTGGAAAATAATCTTATGGATCACGCTTTGAAACACTCTTGGAGACAAGTTAAGTGATAGCCAAGGATTCATTGTGAGACAACTATCACTCTTGAGGTTAGCATGGTTAGTGAAGTAATTAGTAGTTAGGATTGAGCTTTCTTTCTTTTTACTTTGTTTTAAAAACTATTTCTCAAATCACTTCACTATCTTCTCTTTTATGTTTCATTGCCTTCTCTTCATACTTCTAGTTTTCTTTTCTTTTCTTTTGATTCTTTCTAAACTTAAAAGAACTCATTAATACTAACATGAACAGTGTTAATGCTTGTATTGCCTCCCATCCCAGTGAATTCTATTCGTATTGACTCTATGCTATAACGAAAGTATCAAAAAACCAAAGCACCATAGCACTTACACTAATTTCTAAACATATATATTTTGGTGCAGATTCCCCTTCAATCAATACCTTATGCTTAAGAAGGATGCCAAGGCCCAACTCATTTGTTGGATCCTCCTTTAAGAATTTGATCTCGAGATTTGAGACAAAACGAGTATAGAAAATATTATCACCGATCATCTCTTACATATCCCCAATGCTTCTCGCAAAAAATTCCTATCAATGATAATTTTCCTAATGAACAACTCTTAATTGCCTTTAAGGAACCATGGTTTGCCGACATAGTCAACTACTTAGTCACAAACCAAACACCATCTCATTTGATGAAATAAGATATCTATCGGTTCTCATCTCAGTTCTGGTATTTCTTTTGGAAGAACCTTATCTTTTTAAGTATTATTCTTACCAAATCATTAGGAGATGTAACCCCAACAAGGAAGTCAAGAGTGTTCTTTCTTTTTGTCACGATCTTGCATGTGGTGGATACTTTTGTCTCCGTAAGACTGCTGAAAAAGTATTACAAAGTGGGTTCTATTGACCCACTTTGTTCAAAGATTCTTTGAATTCTGCAAGACGTGCCCAAGATGTCAAATGGTAGGTAGGATCTCGAAAAGTAACATGATATCCCTCAGCCCAATTCTAAAAATAGAACTCTTCAATATTTGTGACATTGACTTTATGGGTATTTCCTAATTCATTTGGCAAACAATATATCTTGGTTGCTATAGACTATGCGTCTAAATGGGTTGAAGCCATTTCTAGCAAGACGAATGATAACAAGGTTGTTGTCGAGTTCTTGAAAGAGAACATTTTTTCGCGTTTATGAACCCTTCATGCCATAATCAGTGATAATGACACTCATTTCTGCAATAGATCTTTTGAAGCTCTTATGCGAAAATATACCATAACACACAAGCTGTCCACACCATATCATCCTCAAACTAGTGGATAGGTAGAGATCTCTAATAGACAAATCAAACTTATTTTAGAGAAGATAGTGAGTCAAAACCAGAAAGATTGGTCTACAAAACTAGTAGATACCTTATACGCCTACATAACTTCTTTCAAAATAATTTTAGGGATGTCTCCTTATAAATTAGTCTTTGAAAAAGCTTGCCACCTCCTATTGAGTTTGAGTATCTAGCCTTATGGGTAATTAACAATTAAACTTTGATCAAGACAAGGGCAATGACTTTCGAAAATTGAAAATTTTTGAACTTGAGAAATCGAGGAATGAAACCTATGAGAATACGAAGATAATGAAAAATAGTGTTAAGTGTTGACACTCCAAAAAGATGAACTCGCAGACAACACTTCAACCTATCTGAACGATGTCTAACTTGTCGACACTTCTAAAAGACAAGTCGCAGAGAAGCTGATGACAGTTCCTGCCCATTCCCAAGAGACAAAGCAGTGACTTGGATTTTACTGATCTAGTTAAGTAAACAATAGGCCCCGTGTTGCCTATGAAGCTAAGTTAGCTAAAACATTTAACTCCGCTTGAACACAAAATGGCTAGCTTCACATAAAGCTTTTCTTAGCTCTACAGAGGGCTCACTTTTAGCTTCGCATCAAGTTTTTTCATAGCTCTGGATAGAGCTCACTTCTATCTCTGCGAAGAGCTCTGATAGCTTCACTTGAAGCTTTGATCTAGCTCTCCTTTGAGCTATCGGTCATGTTGACCATTTCAAATCTCAGATGGGATTAGTGGAATTTATTCCACTTTAAATGGGCGGTTAGTCCCTCGATATCCCCATAATGAGGCCCATATTTTCTTATTAAGAGGAGATAACTTAGGGACTTATAATGTCCCTAAGTTAGCCTCGCAGGTGCTCAATATTAACCTCGCAGGCGTTCAATATTAGCCTCACTGAAGCTCTTATTTTAGCTTCGCCTGAAGCTATTTTAGCTTCGCACGTGAAGCTATACAAGGCTATTCAGACTGTGCTGATTTCTAGGGTTGATTACACCCCTATAGAGCCTATAAACAGCTCATTTTGAGAATGAGCTAGGAGATGCATATTGGAGGTGCTGCATATTAGATTGGCTGAAAAGAATTGCAAGATATCTTACTCAACTTCCAAGCTTTTTATAGATTCATTTCTCTCATCCTTCAAGAATCAACTTCAGGGTCTCAATATCGTAGATATTTCATTCTCAAAGAATTTTTAGAACCAGGCGAGAAGAAAATTCCCAAGCAGTGGAGTCCGAGACTCAATCATTTGAATTGTCAACAGAACAAAATGGTCGCGTGCTGACTAGGCTTCCACCGGTACACTTTCCCAGAAACTTAAAGAAGAGAACACTTGTATTTTTTTACTTGTAATTTCTCTTCATTTTTTGTAAGTTTTCCCCAATTTCAATCTATGAAAAATAAGATGGTGACTCCGCTGGGGAACACTTTCTTCAACACCATGAAGACAGTGTCGCAATGCGATGATTAGACCCTCGGGTTAACAGCAGAAACATTGGTCATCTAATTTGATCAAAATAAGTTTGAGCAACTTCTCTTCGAGGGCAGCTCCAGCCCCATCAATGTGAGCAAGCACAAAAGGATATCCCTAGTCAATACCCCTCTAATCAAGGCTTGGAAGCCAAAGGTAGTCTCTATGAAAACTAGTATGGCTCCATGTGAGCCTACTTTAGCCTCATGCGGGTCTCAGCAAGCTTCATGCTAACCTAAGATTCTACGCGAACCCACCACAGTCTCCTCCAGCGAGACTAATTTAGCTCTACCTGAGCTCGTAACAGCCCCTATTGGGGCTAACTTGGCCTCGCATCAAGTTAGAGATGGATCTCTTCAGTTAGCTTCTTGTGAAGCTACTCCTGCATACTTTGGCCATGAGGCTGAAGTGTTTGGAATAGCTCTCAAAAGAGCTAAGGCCCAAGCTCACTAATCTAGCGAAGCTAAGGTTAAAGTGCCATACAGCGCTAATCGAGCCCAGCCATGTAACAGAGCTAATATAGCTTCGCTGAAAGCTAGCACAGCACTACACTTCTAGCTTCACCTCCAGCAACGAAGCTAAAGCACCATGTGCTAACTCAGCTTCGCCATGCAAAGTTAAGTCTTATAGCGAAGCAATCCTAGCTTTGCCTAAGACTAAGAAAAAAGCCTTTAAGGCTAAGCCCAGGGTTTCCAAACCCAAAAGGGCAGCCATCTAGTCTCCCCGAGTTTCTGTGGTGGATCAGTTGGGTCCAGTAAACACAGACTTAAGGGAGTATCTGAGTAACAAGTGGAAACTTCGCTGAAGAGTCCGTTCACATCTCACCATCCCAATGCGGACAAGTAGGGTGTCAACTTGTGACAATTCACTCTATCTAATGTTATTTGAGGTCAATCCTCACAATGTCTCCTCCAAGTCAACAATCAGTATTCAACTGGTTATCAGTGCAACTTTTAAGAGATCCAAGTCTCGGAGGAAGAAGACTACAAAGGTACCTGACCTTGCAACTGCATCTGTTAATATGATAAGCAGAGGGAGGGATTTGTTACGATCCTAGAGAACAAAGTAGGGGGTTCGTACTCCCTCAACTAGCTCCCCAGATTCTGATTATAGCCCTGGCTTAGGTCAAGTACTGGTGGAATAAGAGGGTGACTTCTAAGGTACTCACTCAAGGGTAGCAATACCCTACAGTTATGGACAAACTTCCTCCTCAACATAGGTTGTATCATCGGCACCATTAAGGATCCTCTTTCAATGATCCAATGATGAAAAGAAAGCCATTGGTTATGCTTCTTCTGCTACCATCACTTCGAGGCGAATAGGGCTTGTATCAGCCAATATAGCTGATAACAATAATGATGATGACCTCCGTCACCACATAGAGGCACAAAAGAAAACTTGTAGGGCTCAGCAAGAGGCCTTAAAAAATATTCAGCAAATGTTAGCTCAGCTTCTGACAAATCGAAACAACAATGAGAATATCGATAGCAATCATGATGAGGAGAAAAACACCATCAACGAACATCCTAAGATTGGAAAGTAAAAGGAAAGCTCCTCAGTTGATGTCGAATTTATTAAAGGCATCCAAGCTTAGATTGCATCCCAAGCTCAGAGGGATGAACTAAAATGGTAGGGATGACTTGTCCTTACCCGCTAGAATGAGATTTAGTGCCTTACCTACCGAAGTTCAAGCCACTGATATTGCATACGTAGGATGGTAAGAGCTCACCTATCTAGTATATCTATTACTTTCGGTCGCAAACCGACAATGTAATAGATAATGATGCTAATATGGCCAGATTATTCATCGTCACCCTCAATGGGAAGCCTTTGACTGGTTTATAAGCCTCCCAAACGGCTACATCAATTCTTAGGTGAACTTGAAAATCCAGTTTCTCTTTTGATTCTGTAAGAATGACACCGAGGTAACCATGGACAAACTCCTTTCAACAGTTCAGAGAGGATGAGAATCTATTAGGGACTACATTAAGAGGATTCATAATCTTTCTCTCTTTGCAGGAATGTCGTTGCCCATGTCACTCTAAACATGCATTCATAACTTCTTTAACAAAGTCGAAGTTTGTATGGGAGCTATCAAAGCCAATATATAGAAAGAGCTTGTTCATTGAACGAGTTGAAATAGCTAAGAAATCGGTAAACAGTTTGAACCTTCGATGTAAGAGAACGAATAGGGATCAACAATAAGGGGCGTGATGCAGCCCAATCTTCCCAATCCAAAGGGAAGTAAATGATGACAGTAAAGCTATCCAGAGAAGCTCCACTGAAGCAAAAAAGTAGTAACTCCAGCAATAACTAGGAGTTCAAGTTTTTGCCGAAACAATAATCCTTTAAAGACGAACAGGTGGTGTTGATCTTCCACCTACTCAACAATGGTAACAAGCTCAAGTTACCAGAGGTTCGGCACCAAGATGAAGTTGGATGTACAAATGATCCCAGCTATTGCCTCTTTATAGGATGATACATTATCCTACCAGCAGGAGCTTTGTCCTCAAGGATAAGATTCAAGCATTAGTTAATATTGAAGTTCTGACTCTGAAGTCAGAACAAAAAAGTCACCGCTAACATGGTGACTCTCAATTTTGGGACTTTCCCAAAGGTGATCGTTCAAGATGGGTTAGCTCCTATCCTTGAAGCAAGACTAGATGTCATCAACCAGATGGCTGAAAAGTAGGAGGCTAAAGGCCTCGTTCCAATGATGACCAAATCTGGAAAGTGAAAATCGCCTAGAGGGGGGGTGAATAGGTGATGGTTATACTTAATGACAATTAATGCAGAATTAAAAAACAAATTAGCAATAAGCAATAACAAGTAGATAGATCTTGCAAAAGAGTAAGCAATATAAGTGAAAGTAAAGAGAGAGTAGAGTTTAGAGAGATTGTGGACAATCGCAAACACAAGAATATGTTTCGAGATTCGAGCCACTGCTCTACGTCCCCACCTTTAACACGATGAAGGATTTCCACTATGAGTGATCCCACCGGATCATTAATTGGTTACAAGTTCTCACTAGAACTCTTTAGACACACTTGTCCTCTCTTACGGTGCCACAACACCAACTTGGAGCTCGCTAGCTCGCTCGAGGCCGCAACCTCTACAACTTCTTAATTGAAGAAAATGGTGATTAACACTTGACCGCAAAGATAGCTCACAAGCATAACCCTACAACCAAGATGAGAAAGTGAAACACTTGGGATTGTGTAGTGCAAATATTAAGTAGAGAAGTAGAGGAAAGTGCTCAAGCTAAAACACCAAAATTTTGAAATAGTTGGCTCAAGAGAAAATCTTTTGTAAAGAGGCTAAACTTTGAAAAACTTTGAAGTAAGGCTTGTAAATCTTGTTCTTGAGTTGTTTCATACCCCCACTATTCATAGGGGATAAAAATAAGGTTAGAAAACTTAATAGATCCGTTGGGAGAAGACCCAACAAAAGACAAAACTGAAACAAGTCGTTGGGAGCCAACTCAGCAGATTTCTCTGCTGTCGGTCGACCACCAACGGTCAAATTTTTGACCGTCGGGAAAGTGGTCGACCGGACGGTCGACCGTGGCACTCAAACAGAGAGTAAAAACTCTCTATCGGTCAATCAGGACGGTCGACCAAAACAAGCAGAGAGCATTGCCCGCCCGGTCGACCGGCCCAGTCGATCACAGTGCACGTGTGAACTTTGGTGCACGTCGGTCGACCATCCGGTCAACCGACAGAGCAGTTCTGCCCTGCCAGCAGTCGACCGCACGGTCGACCGATTGAGGGCAAAAACTGATTTTTGAATATCTTTTGAAGTCAAAAATTTTCCAATAAAATTTCTTTTGATATGTAGATAGAAAATAGAGTTCTAGGGCTTCGAGGAAGTAGAGTGTGATCATAGATCAACACCAAATAATTTAGAACTATATTTTGGTAAAAATCTTTTCTAAAAATAAAAACTAGTTTTTCCAAAACTTATTTTTCTGAAATCTAATTTTCAGTTTTAGAGCAATCTCAGTTTCAGTCGGTCGATCGCCCGGTCGACCGGCTTCGGTCTAAATTTTTTTTTTCCAGGTTATCTCGGTCGACCGCCCGGTCGACCGGGCCTATGACAGGCTAACTCGGTCGACCGGTTAGTCGACCGTAATAGCCCAAAAATGTTAAAAAAGAATTTTGTTATAAATTTTAATTTTCTTTTTAAAAGGGAAATGAGACTAACATATTTTTACATATAAAACATGAAAAAATTGGTAAAATTTTAATAGGCATGAAAAACACATAAAAATTAATTTTTATTTTTATTGACAACAAATTTTTTTATTTTAATAATTAAGCAATAAATTTGAGATATCGAAGCCGAATACCCCTTTAAGGGTTCTGAACTTCTCCTCGACATTCTTCTAGATAAGAGTTGAGGCGGCAATTGCTATCTCTATTTATTTGCATAATTTTGGTTAAGTAAATTTTCATTTTTGACAATATACTTATAGAAACATTTATTAACCAAAAAAAAAATCTTCGATACATGGACAAATAAAATATGGCTAGTATAGAAAAGCAAACTAAATACACAATCTCAACTATAGTCAAGATCCAAAAAAAAATAAGGATATGCAAGTCTACATAATTAAAGTATGTTATCACAAAATGAAACTAGCAAATCCTATGAATGTATAGGTCTAGTTAGAAATAAAAATTCTCAAGTGGAGAAGTTACCAAACTACGGGCAATCTCCAGAATAGGTGCCTCTTTTATAGCGATGCAAATGACGATTTGTTCGTTAAGCTTGATGCATCCACCACCCGGGCACCATCTCCCCCTAAGTCTTGGAGGAGGATGACGCACCTGTATCAATTAAATTTGGCGTGTCTTTTGTTACCCAAATCTTTTTGGGTCCTATGGGGTTAGTATTTTCTCGAACCCAAACATTTTTATTTATCATATTTAATTTTGCATAACAAAATTTTGCTAAATGGTCTTTGCGGCCACAATGTGCACAAGTGTATATTTTTTTCATACATGAATGCATGCTTGTGTTGATGTGAGTGTGCATGTGTGTGTGATGCATGAGGAGTGTGTTTCCTTTGAGTTTTTCCCTTAGGAAACATAGATGCAAATTTGGTCATGTCAAATGCACACTTTTTCAAAGTTGTATCTAAAACCTTAATGCATTTTTGAATATCAAAAAATTCATTTTTATTACAAGAAATAATTGGGCTTTTGCCCTTATAAGTAGTTTTATTTTTTTCAAAATCTATTTTCATTTTCTCAAAAGATTTTGACAAATCATTTTTCTCATTTAAAACAATCTCAAATTTGTTCTTTAATAAATCATTTCCCTTTTTCAATTTTTATTTTGAGCAAGGAAAATTTCATATCTATTTTGTAATTCTTCAAAAACATGTGCTAACTCATCCATGGTCAAATCCTCATCTTCTTAAGAGTTTTCTAGGTTTACCTTAGAAGCTTCATCACCATGTGTCATGAAGCACATGTGTGCGGTGTCGATCTCCTCTTCAAATTCTGTCTCTGAGTCATCCCACGTGGCCACCATCGCCTTTTTCTTCTTTTGGATGTTGTTGGAGGTTGTAACTTGTAAAGATGGGCAATTCGCAATTAGATGACCCATTCTTTGCAATGAAAGCACAGACCCGTATCCTCCCTTTTCTTTTTAAGTCTTCCTTGAGGTCTTCCTCTTTGGAAGTTGCTTTGTCTACCTTTCTTGTAGAACATCTTGCCCACTTTTCTAATGAGCATGCCAAAGACCTCATCGTAGTCTCCCTATGATCCTTCTTCATCAAAGGAGGATGGAGTCACCTTGAAAGCTATTGCTTTCTTCTTTGGAGCCTTCCTCTCTTCTCTCACCTTCATCTCTATCTCATTGGTTTTGAGATTACCGATGAAGCTGGAGAAGTCCATCTCCTCCCTATCATTTAGCTCCTTGAGGGTGGTTGTCTTGACTTCCCAAGATTTGAGAAGAGCTCTAATGACCTTCCAGATCTTTTGGTCATTGTCAATCTTGTCACCTAAAGAGGATAAAGCATTAGTGATCTTGGTGAAACGAGTGAGCATTTCATCTATACTTTCATTATCAAGCATATAAAATTCTCATATTGAGAACAGAGCAAGTCAATTTTGGATCTCTTGACTTGCGACGTCCTCATGAGTAATGATAAGAACATTCCAAACTTCATAAGTGGATTTGCAATCAATCACACGAGAAAGATCATCTTCATTTAATGCTTGTGTAAGTGCATATTAGGCTCTAGCATTGACCTCATAGTCTTTAGTGGTTGCTTCGGATCATGTATCCTCATCACTGTGAGGTTCAACAAATTCTTTGGTAATGGATTTTACAACTCTAACTCCTAGGGATTTTAGGAATAGGCTCATTTTGACCTTCCAAATAGGGAAGTTCAACCCATCAAATTTGGGTGGGGACATGATGCTAGAGAAGTCGAGTGGTGCCATGAAAACAAGTTAGTGCACAAACAAATAATAGATGCAACAAGTAAATATAGCCAAATAAAGAGGATCTCCCTAAGGTGGTTAAACCAAAATCTAGGGTTAGGCTCTGATACCAATTGAAAATCACCTAGAGGGGGAGTGAATAGGTCATGGCTATACTTAATGGCAATTAATGCGGAATTAAAAAAAAAATTAGCAATAAGCAATAACAAGTAGATAGATCTTGCAAAAGAGTAAGCAATATAAGTGCAAGTAAAGAGAGAGAGTAGAGTTTAGAGAGATTGTGGACAATCGCAAACACAAGAATATATTTTGAGATTCGAGCCACTGCTCCACATCCCCGCCTTCAACACGATGAAGGATTTCCACTATGAGCGATCCCACTGGATCGTCAATCGGTTACAAGTTCTCACTAGAACTCTTCGGACACACTTGTCCTCTCTCACGGTGCCACAACACCAACTTGGAGCTCACTAGCTCGCTCGAGGCCGCAACCTCTACAACTTCTCAATTGAAGAAAATAGTGATCAACACTTGACCACAAAGATAAATCACAAGCACAACCCTAAAACCAAGATGAGGGAGTGAAACACTTGGGATTGTGTAGCGCAAATAGCAAGTAGAGAAGTAGAGGAAAGGGCTCAAGCTAAAACACCAAATTTTGGGAATAGTTGGTTCAAGAGAAAATCTTTTGCAAAGAGGCTAAACTTTGAAAAACTTTGATGTAAGGCTTATAAATCTTGTTCTTGAGTTATTTCATACTCCCACTATTTATAGGGGATAAAATAAGGTTAGAAAACTCAATAGATCCGTTGGGAGAAGACCTAACAAAAGACAAAACTGAAACTAGTCGTTGGGAGCCAACTCAGCAGATTTCTCTATTGTCGGTCGACCAGGCGGTCGACCGCCAACGGTCAAATTTTCAACCGTTGGGAAAGCGGTCGACCGTGGATCCCAAACAGAGAGTGAAAACTCTTTGTCGGTTGACCGGGACGGTCGATCGGAACAAACAGATAGCACAACCTGCCCGGTCGACCGGCCCGATCGATCGCAGTGCACGCGTGCACTTTGGTGCACATCGGTCGACCGCCTGGTTGACCGGCAGAGCAGTTTTGCTCTGCCAGCGGTCGACCGCACGGTCTACCGGTTTAGGGCAAAAACTGATTTTTGAATATCTTTTGAAGTCAAAATTTTTCCAATAAAATTTCTTTTGATATGTAGATACAAATTGATTTCTAGGGCTTCGAGGAAGTAGAGTGTAATCATAGATCAACACCAAATAATTTAGAACTATATTTTGATAAAAATCTTTTCTAAAAACAGAAACTGGTTTTTCCAAAACTTATTTTTCTGAAACCTGATTTTCTGAAACTTGTTTTTCTGAAACTCGGTAAGAAACCAGGTAATAAAATTTTGTTTGAAAATACTAAGGATTACGAAATATGTGTGTGGTGTGTGTGTGTGTGTGACAATCCTAAAAGTTATCAACTTCTTTCATCTTGATTTTAACAAATATCTATAAATCCTGACTAAAATGGAAAATGTTAAAGATACAAATCTTGAAACAGTCTTCTCGAAATTGCTTGATCCTTAGCTCTTCTAGCATGCTAGGCTCTGGGATCTAAATCTTCTTGGTTTCCAAATGTGTGAGTCTTGTGGTGGAGCTAAAATGCAACATATGTTTATCTAAAACTAAATTAAACAATTTTGTCAATACCTAACTACATATGTTTTGTTACCATCAAAACTAAGGGCTAATGGCCTTTGGACCAATAGGAAGATCATGTGGGCCCACTCAGATATCGTCAAGGATGAGCATGGGAATCCAATAAGCTCAAGCTCAAAAACAAGTCCTATAAAGTTGTCTCCCTTGCAACGGATGATGATGTTGTGACAATAGCTTCTCTTAGTGACTCAAAAGAAGAGAAGCTCGCCTTAGTGGAACAGCCTGATACCACCAATGGTCACTTAGTCTGGAAAACAGTACTAGTGACAGTACGATCAGACTCCCGTTGAGACATAGCAGCCAATGTTGTTAGGAACCGCTGCACCTGTCCAAGCCCCTATGCCCAAGAGAAATAGAAGGAGGTCCGATTTGATAAATCTTTGTAGAAGAATTTTTCTCAGGGACTCAACGCTCCTTTCTGCTTTAACATATTGACATAAATGGCTAATATTCCAGCTCATATTACCTTAGACGAGCTACTCCACTTCTCGAAGGAAATGAGAAAGGCACTTAGGAATGAGCTTGCTGACTCAAAATCATTTCTAGCACAAGTGCCTTTGATTTTTTTTGATGATGACGGGGCTTCATGTCTCCAATGCCATATGGTACAGCAGCATGTACCATGTATCACCTTCACTCCCGACGGCATGCTCCTTAAAGACAACTGGCATGACCGACCTTTGTACTACTCAAGGTATATTGGCTCCATGTATTGAGAGGATCCAAGTCGAGCTGGGGTCTGCTTTGAGCATCATCCCCAAAAGACTCCTCTACTTCCTCAACATTCCCTTAAGTAGGTTGTTAACAATGACTACTAAATATAAGGCTTCAACATCAGGAGTAGTCAACCTCTGGGCAAGCTTCTCCTCCGATGTCAAATCAGAGACTTGAAATCAGAAGTAACGTGTTACATCATCGATGCTGACACATCTTATAACTACTTGCTCGGATGACCCTGATCCATGCCAACTTCCATCTACTCTGCACTAGTGCTTCAAGTATGTGGATAATTAAGCAAAGGTCCGAACAGTGTTCACTGAAATATAACCATTCAAAGAGTGAAGAATTATTTCACTGACTGCTTACTTTATTAAGAAAGTTATAAAGTAGTGAAAGAACCTTTTCCTGATGATGTCGACAGTGGCAACGAGGCAGATTCAGAATCAGAAGGAGACGTGCCTGTTACTTTTGCCATGGAACCAATAGTAGCATATCTTAATGATCATGATTGTAATGATTCCACAGAAAATGATGGCGAATGTGTCATAAAGATAATGTTTTGATTATTCTCTGTGTTTTGATGATGTATTTAATTCTATTGATGTCAACTCTTTACATATGCCTCTACCAATGTCGATGGCAAGCATGCATGTAAAGGATAACGATGGTTCTATCTTCATTGTCCCTCCTCCTAAAAAGGACCAATCGCCAATCATATTTGGCATAATCCAAACTCGGACTGCAGTATCCAATGACTCGAGCAAAGACTTGGAGCCTCCATAATTCTTTCATTATGCACGATCAGTGCACCGCATGATGAAGGAAATGGTATATGACTTACATCGTGGTGAAGGCCTAAACTTTGAAAAAGAATGATGCTCCCTCTACAACCTTTCATGCCGAAAGGAAAGGCTGCCAACTATTATGATTAGACTTGATGTTTTGGGATATGTTACCCCATCCACTCAATTTGATTTGGAATCCAGAGGAGTCTCTATGATCATATTCCTCAAACTCATCGGGCTGGGAATATAATGTAAGTGTGAGGGTTGTATTCAAGAAGTTCTTCGCCAACAAGACATCAACTAGTTAGGTGGAGCAAGAAGAAGTCATTAAGCCATTTGACACTGGTCCATGGGCTTAACAACTGATCTTCAATAGGAGAAACATTTCGAGCAACGCAAGCCTCCTACTGAGGATAAAGTGATCCAAGGCGATGTGGGTGATCAGACGCACCTGAAGCTCATCTCCATAAGCAAAAGCTTATCACCAGCGGAGAAGCAAGACCTTATATCTCTCTCTTATACGAGAATATATAGATGTCTTTGCCTAGAGCTATGAAGACATGCCTAGTCTCGATCATCAAGTGGTCATGCATCATCTCAACAATAAACCAGATGCTAAACCGGTTAAGTAGCAACAACGATATTTTTGACCCACATTATGGAGGCGATCAAAATCGAAGTTCATAAGCTCATTAAATGTGGCTTCATTTGAGAAGAACAACACCCAGACTGGGTCACAAATATTGTTCTCGTTCTTAAAATGAACAGAAAGATCAGAGTCTACATTGACTTTTGTGATCTTAATATAGTCTGTCCTAAAGACAGATTTTCATTCCCATCACTGATGTCATGATTGACAACACATGTGGTTTCGAAAGGATGTATTTTATGGATGGCTTCTCAGGATATAACCAAATCAAGATGTTCCCAGATGACACGAAGCACACGTCATTCCGAATGCTGTTGGGGGTGTTCTGCTACACGATAATACCGTTCAGCTTGAAGAATGCGGGTACAACCTATCAACATACAATAAGTATAATCTTTTATGATCACTTATGGAAGACGGTAGAATGTTATGATGACAACATCGCAATCAAAAATCATGATAAGGACAACCATCTCCACGACCTGAGGATGGTGTTCGATCTCATACGGGCTCACCAGCTGAAGATGAACCCAACAAAATCCTTACTGGGAGTTTCAAGTGGCGAGTTCCTTGGATTCATCGCCACATCCAAAGGAATCCACCTTGACCTTGACAAGATCTTTATGCAACCTCTGAGAAACCTCAAAGAGCTCAGGGGTCTATAAAGCAGGCTTGCCTATATCCGATGATTCATCGCAAATCTGTCAGATCGCTATCAATCATTTACATGGTTAATAAAGAAGGGCATCTCTTTCGTCTGGGATGGCGCTTGCCAGAAAACTTTTAAGGATATCAAAGAATACCTCACTAAGCCTCCGGTCCTGACATCTCCTATTTCAGAAAATCATTCTTACTTTATGTAAGAGCTATGGATCATTCTTTAGTTGCGCTACTCGAACAGAAGAATGATGAAGGTACTTACCAAGCCATCTACTACCTCAACAGAATCTTGATTGGGGTTGAAAGCCATTACAACCCAGTTGAAAAAGAATGCCTTGCTCTTATCTTCGTCATTCAGAAGACACAGTATTACTTTGTCGGGCAAGCCATTTATGTTATTTAAAGAGTCAATCCTCTATGAATTTTCATGACAAAGCCAGATTCTCTGTACTCCAAATTGGCTAATTAGGCCATATTGCTATCCCAATACGACATGACCTTCGTCCCCAAAAGGCAACCAAGGGTCAAGCCCTCGCAGATTTTCTAACAGTTCATCCAGTTTCAGAGACTTCAAAGCTACGTGAAGGTATTCCAGATGAGGTTATCAAGATAACATGACCTCAAGCAATGATGTATGGCAAATGTTCTTTGACAGTGCATCGAGAACAGGCCCAAAGGGCAAAATTATTGCCAGAGTGGGGATAGTGTTTGTTTCACCAAACAATCACGTTCTCCCTCGTGCCTTCTCATTACTGAAACCCTGTTTTAATAATGTGGCTAAATATAATTTCCTACTCATTAGCCTCCAGCTCGCTCAACAAATGGAGGTAACATATCTCGAAGCCTATGATGACTCCACGTTGATCGTCAATCAGATCAAAGAAGAGTATGAGGTTCGACATGAATACCTGATATCTTATCACTATGTAGCCATCCAATTGGCTAACACATTTGATGGCTTCTAAATCAGCCATGCATACCACCTCCAAAACACAAAGGCAGATGTTCTAGCTGCGCTGGCGGCTACATTGACTTTATCAGTTGATTCTAGCTACTATCTTACGGTAGGTACTCGTCATTTCTTTTGTCCGAAGTACAGTTTAGAGGTTTGCAAAGTGCATAGAACCTTAATAATCTTCGAACCTAAGGATTTGTGACTCCCTACATCGACTATGCCCTATATGGCATATTGCCCAGTGATCCTAAAGAGGCGACTTCCATTCGAGAAAGGTCTCCTCACTTTCATTATAATTTGGAGGTGAAGGTATTTTACTGCCGTTCATACGATTGTGTACTTCTTCACGGCCTATCCAACTCAAAGACACAGAAAGTACTCAAAAAATCTCATGATGACATATGCGGTGCTTATCAGCCCGGTCCGAAGCTCAAAGATTGATTGACTATTATTGGCCAACGATGATCATTGACGCAGTGCAGTATGCAAAATGGTGTAGAGCCTGTCAAATTCACACGGATTTCATACACCAATCCCTGGAACTACTCCATCCAACAGTCACTTCATGGCCCTTTGAAGCCTGGAGAATAGAAATTATAAGACCTATCAGTCCTCCATTAGCTTGAGGTTAATGGTTCATCTTCGCAATAACTGATTACTTCTCAAAGTGGGTGAAAGTTGTACCGCTTGCTGAAATTAAAACAAGCAATGTTATTAGCTTCATTAAATACCATGTCATCCACTGATTTGGTATTCCTCGGAGGATTATCCATGACAACGATCCTCAATTTGTGAGCCATAGTTCTATCAGTTCTGTGACAAGTATCAAAATCAGAATATGGCTTCAACTGCATACACCCCGCTGCCAATGGGTTAGCAGAAGCATTTAACAAGATGATCGTCAAGCTTCTCAAAAAGTTCATCTCCGTAAGAAAATGAGATTGGAATGAGAATCTTAGCGAATATCTTTGGGCCTATTGAATGATGGTCCGAACCTCAACAGGCAATACACCTTTCTCTCTGGGGTAAGGGTGTGAAGTAGTCATACCCTTAGAGATTCAAATACCGTCACTTCGTGTTGCTCTGGTAACTAAGATGACAGATTAAGACAACCATCGTCTACATCTCTAAGAGCTTGAAGAGCTGTACGAGAAATGGCTACAAGCTCAGCAGCGTATTATGCTGTACCAAGCCTGTATCTCAAAGGCTTTCAACAAAAAGATCAAAGAGAGGGTCTTTCAGAAAGGAGACTTGGTCCTGCTGTCAGGCAACCTATGGTCATGACACACAAGACCAAAGGCAAGTACCAACCAAAGTGGGAAGAGTTTTTTGTAGTAGAGACAGTCTACTTAAATGGAGCTTATCATCTTGCAAATCTAATAGTGACAAGCTTATAATGCCGATCGACGATAAATTCCTTAAGAAATACTATCCATGATCATGTTAACACTATATCTCTGATCATCAAAGCAGGTTTATCTGACTATTTTATTCTTTAATGGAATCAATTCGCTAAGCAGAACTCTGTTTATTCTCATGAGGAATCATATTAGGAAACAATTCTCAACACAAGCATAGTAGTCCTCATCAATCGACACCATTCATCCCACTTATACAACACCCGATCAGTAACCTTCATCAAGAGATACCTCTCTTGATCCTACAAAGTTGGTATTATAAGCAAAGAGAGGATCTTATTGAACAACAGGCTGATCCCCTCGTCAGTAAAATATCGAAGTGACGTCATCATCAAATTGCTATATATAATTCTCTTCATAAATAGAATAAATCGGCGTACCAATGGTGTAAGAGTAGCCAATAAATTCTTTGCTGGAGTTCTAATTGTGTAATACCCCTCTCCCGGATTACGTACTTAGTTACGTATTCAGTCTTTCGATCGTATTTTCCGATTTACCATCCGTATTTGACCAATTTCAATTCCAAATATCATTTTCCAATATTTTAGATTTTATGTGATTTTCGGGAATTTTCTGGAATTAAAATGAATTTCTCCGAAACCGGTGTCGGCCAGTGCCGCTGACCGATTCCCGAATTTTTATCTTCCAAACTGTTAGGAATTTTTAGAAAGTCCTTTAGACTTTATTGCTTAGAATCATATTTTCTACTTATACACTTTTTCTGAGAATTTTATAAATTTATGAAAATTCTTTCGGAGTCGGTAAATAACTGATTCCGGGATTTTAATTAAAAATCTATACAGTATTTCTTCAAACGAATTTCACCATGAGTCTTCAAATATTTTTCTTGATTTTTGGTAAAATTTTCGGACCAATCCGAGATACTTGAATTTCGGACATTTTTTCAATTATTGCAAAATTCCAATTCCATTTCATTTCCACCTCATTTCCCACTCACCAATTCACCTAACCCCACTCACTCTCTCCCTCTCCCACAGCCGGCCAAGTGGCCAAGGAGAGGACACTCACCTCACCCCCCTTTTTTACACAAAACCCCCTCTCATTCCCTTAATTCCACCCTCTTTGCAAAATCCCAAATCCTATATAAGATTTCCCTTTTCACTTTAAACCTTTTTCCTCCTCATTTCTTCACAAAGAAGAGAAGCTCCACAATCTCCTTCTCCCTCTAGCAAGAACCCTAGCTCCATGAACCCAATCTCTTCATCTCCACCTCAAGGCTTCAAGGACTTCCTCAAGGGCTTCATCTAGGGCTTCCTCAAGGACCTCAACTTCAACCATCATCCTCATCCTTGGATCAAGTCCCAATTAAACCTATCCAAGTGAGTATTCCACTCACCAAGACTTGTATTAGCCCTAGAATACTTGTATCTACACTTCTTGTACACCTAGGTCACCAAAAACCACGATTGAACCATCAAACACACTTCCAGAAATTCTGATCTGCTCACTGTTCTTCACAGTATTAGTCGACTCATCATAGGAACTAGTCGACTAGAACACTTAGCTGAAACTTAGTTTTTCCGGAAAACACAGTATTAGTCGACTTACCCCAAACGTTAGTCGACTAATCAACTCTCTAGAACTCCCTATTAGTCGACTCCTGAATTTACCTAGTCGACTAATCCTTCCTGGACCAGAAACCCAACTTTCTGTATCAGCAGACTTAGTCGACTTAAGTGTCCATTAGTCGACTAGAACTCCCTATTAATCGACTAACCTTCCTACCCTAGTCGACTAATTTTCCCTGAAACAGAATCCTAACTCTCTGTACCCCAGTATTAGTCGACTAACCCTTACCCCTAGTCGACTAATCCTGACTGTGTGTCATAGTTAATTTCTGTTCTGAATTTGGTTCTTATACTTGATACATGTGTATTATATCTTGCTTGTTCATGCTTCAATACTGGCTCTACATGACCTATTACTGGATGGATGTATCTCTTGTTACCTCATGACTTATTATTGCATATACTCGTTCCATGACATGTTAAACAATAATATCACCACTTATCATGCCATCTCTTAAAACTAAGCATGATACACTTGACTTTTACATAAAAAGCACCAACTTACATATGGGTCGGGGGAAATATGCGGATATCGATACGTGTTCGTGTTTACAGTGGCTTTTAGGTATATTGTACAATTACTGTTCCGGTCTTACCTGTGGTACTCCAGGGGACCGAGGGGAGTGCTTTCTCCCTTTCCTGTTTACTGTCATGACAAGGGCATACATAAGTCCCTCCTGTTTAGCCTTGCGGCAGGTTCCGTCTTCAAGCAACGGAACAATCCTGGGCCGTGGTCCCGGGTATGCACGGGACCCACTGTAAACATAGTTCGTCGATACAACCGCTGTTTCCAATAACAACCTTGTTTCACTAGGATATGGATCTATGTGCTCTGGGACGCTGGGTCACATAGCTAGATATCACAGTAAGACAAGTAATAATAATAAGACGTTAATGGTAGATTTGTTGCATATGATCTTACCTTATTGAGTTTACATCGCTTGTTATTCATTGCTATTTATTGTAACTTCATTACCTTTATTCATGATCCTTATGTCACTTGACTATCTTTTATTTGTTATTATATGTCTTGACCCTTTGGATTTGCATATTCAGATTCCGAGGCCTGGGTCGAAGTGGAGCCTTCCACGGAGGACCGGGCTTATCTTTGTGAGTAGGCTGACCGGCTCTAGTCCTATCGTGCTCGACTCTTCCTTTTGGTTCACGGGATCTCCATCCATTTCGTGAGCGTTTTTGTATTTTTGGTTGTATAGGATTCACTTTGGACTTGGGTTGTGATAAAGGACACTTGTAAAGTGATTTTGCTTATCATAACTTGTATAACTTTGTATCTATCTTTTGTAAGTTGGCATATGAATATACCACGCTGTGTGTTGTACTCTGATACTTGTTGTACTTAATGCTTAGCGTATATACGTGGGGGCACCATCTGACCTACGTATATGCGTTGCAGTGACGTCCCCGTATCATTGGGATCGGGGCGTTACAGGTTGGTATCAGAGCCTAGGCTCTCAAACCTAATAGTACAACCAAGTGGCAAATTCTAGTGATTTGCTAATGCCAACTACAATGTACAAAGTTATATAGTCCTTCTTGACTTCGTCCTTGATTCATTCCTCGTATCCTAGACTCCTTCCCTTTGTTTCCAATTCCAGATCTTATCCCTTTCGGTATGGAGAGACGTTCGGGTCGCAACAATGTCGGGCAAGTACCGAATGGACCCGTAGGAGGAGAGGGTGCTGATATCCTGAGGATCATTCAGACTATGCTGGGAAACCAGCAACAGCAGATGGAGAATCAGCATCAGCAGACTGAGCTCCTCAGGCAGGAGTTGGCAGCCCCGAAGGAGCAGAAGCCGGGGAGCATCTCAGACTTCCGACGGCTACAGCCGGCCGTATTCACGGGAGTCGAGAGGCCATTGGAGGCTGAACAGTGGTTAACAGACACCACCGATCTGCTGAACGCCGCCAGGGTGCCTAAGGAGAACCAAGTGGAGGTTGCAAAGATCCAGCTGAAGGACATAGCCAGGACTTGGTGGCTTGCAGAGGAGGCTCGCTTGAAGAAGCCTATCTCTTGGGATACGTTCTCCAAGAGCTTTTATAGCAGGTTCTTTCCCGCCACTGCTCAGAAGGACATGGAGGAGCAGTTCATCAGGCTTCAACAGGGGGATAGATCCGTAGATGAGTATGCTGCAGAATTTCTCAGGTTGAGTCGCTTCGCCCCGTACATGATAGCAGATGAGGAGAAGAGGGCAAGCCGGTTCCAGCAAGGTCTGCAAATGGACATTCAGATGTTCCTAATGCCCCATCATCTGAAGACCTATGCAGAAGTTCTCACCAGCGCTCGAGAGGTGGAGCGTGGGTTTGAGAAGAAGCAAGGAGATCAGAGGAAGGACCAGGCCATGAAGAGGCCGTTTGTACCGGTGGGTAGAGGAGGACCGTCCAGGGCAGCGAAGGTTCAGGCCAGGCAACCATTCAGAGCAGTTCCTTACCAGATGGCTCGACCAGGTCTTATCTGCAACTTTTGCCAGAAACCAGGACACTCTCAGCAGGATTGCCGGAGGGCAAATGGATTGTGTTTGGTGTGTGGAGCACGAGACCATGCCGTAGAGACCTGTCCTCACAGGAGAATGGGGTTTGCTAACCAAACCTTGCCGGCACCTCAAGGGCAGAATGGACAGAGGGCACTACCAGGGCCAGTTGGGCAGAGGCACCAGGGACCAGTGGTGAGGAGAGCTCTTCCCCTTCCTCCACCGCATGTTGCTCGCCCAGTGCAGAGAGGAGCCCGACAGCAGCAGGGCGTGGCAGAGGTCAGGCCTACAACCTGACAGCAGAGGAGGCTGAGGCTTCAGAGGAGGTGATTACAGGTAACATCAGAGTTCATTCTATACCTGTCTCGCTCTCTTCGATTCGGGTGCATCCCACTGTTATATCTCCGACCATTTTGTGGCTGTTCATTCCATACCTGTTAAGGCTTTAGACCACAAGTGGGAGATAAGTACCGGGAATGGGGTAGTTATATCTTCTAGAGTTTGTGCTGACTGTCCAGTGGAACTTTGTGGGAAGACCTTGGCCATAGATATGCTCGTACTAGACACCAAAGGGTACGACGTAATCTTAGGCATGACCTGGCTCAGTCAGTACTATGCAGTGATTGACTGTAGAGGAAGGAAGATCAATTTCAGAATCCCGCATCAGCCGGAGTTCCAGTTTAGTGGAGAGGTGAAGCCTGCTAAGAAGGAGATTCAGATGACCACTTCGGAGGTTCTGAAGGGAGTGCCAGTGTGGGATGAGTTTCCAGAAGTCTTTGCTGAGGTCTCAGGGTTTCCACCGGAGAGGATAATTGAGTTCTCCATTGATACAATTCCAGGAGCAGCTCCTATATCCAAGGCTCCGTACAGGATGGCACCGACAGAGTTGGAGATCTTGAAGAAGCAACTGCAGGAGTATTCGGACAAGGGATTGATTCGGCCAAGCACTTCACCATGGGAGCTCCAGTGCTCTTGGCGAATAAGAAGGATGGTGGTAAGAGGTTTTGTATTGATTATAGGGAGTTGAACAAGGTCACCATCAAGAACAAGTATCCCTTGCCCCGGATTGATGATTTGTTTGATCAGCTCCATGGAGCCCGTGTATTTTCTAAGTTAGATTTGCAGTCGGGTTACCATCAGCTGAGGGTGAAGAAGGAGGATGTTCCGAAGACGGCATTCAGGACCCGTTATGGCCACTATGAATTTCTAGTTATGCCTTTCGGAGTCACCAATGCCCCTGCGGTTTTCATGGATTTGATGAACCGAGTGTTCTCGCCCTACTTGGATCAGTTCGTTGTTGTTTTCATTGATGACATCTTGATCTATTCCAGGAACAACAAGGAGCATGCAGAACACTTGAGGATCGTGTTGCAGACCCTCCAGCAGGAGCAGCTTCATGCCAAGAGGAGCAAGTGTGAGTTCTGGTTGGACAGTATAGCTTTCCTTGGACACATAGTTTCAGCAGAAGGAATTTCAGTTGATCCTAGTAAAGTCCAGGCAGTGCAGAATTGGCCAGTTCCGAAGACGGTGACTGAGATTAAGAGCTTTCTTGGGCTAGCCGGATATTACAGGCGCTTTGTCCAGGATTTCTCTAGGATTGCAGCTCCGTTGACCAGGCTCACCAGAAAAGGGGAGAGATACATATGGACAGAAGATTGTGATGCAGCATTTGAGCAGTTGAAGCAGAGCTTATCACAGCTCCAATCTTGAGGACTCCTTCAGGAAGAGGAGGGATGGTCATTTTCTGTGATGCATCAGGTAAAGGCCTGGGGTGTGTGCTTATGCAACATGATCATGTTATAGCATATGCATCTAGGCAGTTTGAAGCCTCATGAGAGGAATTACCCAACTCATGACTTGGAGTTGGCAGCTGTGATATTTGCTTTGAAGATCTGGAGACACTACCTTCTGGGAGACAAAGTGTTGATATACACAGATCACAAGAGCCTCAAGTATATTTTCTCACAGAAGGAGTTGAATATGAGGCAGAGGAGGTGGTTGGAACTTATGGCGGACTATGATATTGACTTGCAGTATCATCCAGGCAAAGTCAATACCGTTCCTGATGCACTGAGCAGGATGCCAGAGAACAGAGTGCTAGTCCACCTCTCGCAGCAGAGGGAGTTGATTCAGGAATTCATCAGATTGGATTTGATGTTAGTGCAAGGAGGTGATAAGGCCGGGCAGTTCATGGCTTTACAGATCCAGTCATCATTGATAGAGGAGATCAAGGAAGCTCAGAAGGAGGACCCCAGATTGCAGACATTCAGAGCTCAGGTGGAGGCTGGATTGAGGACGGATATCTGCATTCATCAGATGGTGCATTGTATTTTGAAGGTAGACTTTGTGTTCCCCAAGGGGAAGTCAGACAGAAGATTTTGGAGGAAGCTCACAGTTCAGCTTATTCTATACACCCTGGGGAAACAAGATGTACCAGGACCTGAAGAAGCACTTTTGGTGGAATGCTATGAAGAGGGAGATAGCCCAGTTTGTTGCCAAGTGCTTGGTTTGCCAGCAGATAAAGATCGAGCATCAGAGACCAGCTGGACTTCTTCAACCTTTGCCGATACCCGAATGGAAGTGGGAGCACATCACCATGGATTTTGTGACGGCATTGCCTCGGAGTCCCAGGGGTAATAATGCTGTGTGGGTTATAGTTGATCGCCTCACCAAGTCAGCTCACTTCATACCATTCAGGGTAGGCCAGTCGACAGAGGTTCTGGCAGATAAGTATATGAAGGAGGTGGTTCGTCTGCATGGAGTTCCAGTTAGTATTGTGTCAGATAGAGACACCAGATTCAGATCTCATTTCTGGGAGAGTCTCCAAGAAAGTCTGGGAACTCGTCTGAAATTCAGTACTTCTTATCATCCTCAGACAGACGGACAATCTGAGAGGACTATCCAGATCCTTGAAGATATGTTGAGGGCTTGCATGATTGACTTTGGAGGATCTTGGGAAGACCATCTTCACTTGGCTGAGTTTTCATATAACAACAGCTACCAGGCAAGTATTAAGATGGCACCCTTTGAGGCATTGTATGGTAGGAAGTGCGATCACCGATTTGTTGGGATGAAGTCGGTGAGAGGAGTCTTTTGGGACCAGAGATTCTGATGCAGACTACAGAGAAAGTCAGGGTTATCAGAATCATCTCAGGGCTGCTCAGAGTAGGCAGAAGAGTTGGGCTGACACTCGGAGAAGGCCATTGGAGTTCCAGGTTGGAGATCATGTATTCTTGAGGATATCACCTACCAAGGGGGTGATCCGTTTCGGTGCTCGTGGAAAGCTAAGTCCAAGGTATATTGGCCCATTCGAGATCCTGGATCGTGTGGGAGATGTGTCCTATAGATTGGCATTACCGCCATCTTTGGACGGGGTGCATATGTCTTCCACGTGTCTCAGTTGAGGAAGTATGTCAGGGATGACAGCCATATTCTGGATCATTCCGAGCTAGAGCTACAACCGGATTTATCATACCAAGAACAGCCGTGGCCATTCTGGATAGGAGTGTCAAGACACTGAAGGACAGAGCTATTCCATTGGTATTGGTGTCATGGAACAGGCATGCGCCAGGAGAGGCCACTTGGGAGCGTGAGGACGTTATCCGGGAGCGTTATCCTCAACTTTTCACATCTTGATTGGGTAAGACTCTTTTCTTCTACTCTTCTTTACCGTTATCTTCCTTGTATCCATATCTATCTATTGCTCTTCCTGTTATCTTTCACCTTATGAAATTTCGAGGACGAAATTTTGTAAGGTGGGTAGATTGTAATACCCCTCTCCCGGATTACGTACTTAGTTACGTATTCAGTCTTTCGATCGTATTTTCCGATTTACCATCCGTATTTGACCAATTTCAATTCCAAATATCATTTTCCAATATTTTAGATTTTATGTGATTTTCGGGAATTTTCTGGAATTAAAATGAATTTCTCCGAAACCGGTGTCGGCCAGTACCGCTGACCGATTTCCGAATTTTTATCTTCCAAACTGTTAGGAATTTTTAGAAAGTCCTTTAGACTTTATTGCTTAGAATCATATTTCTTACTTATACACTTTTTCTGAGAATTTTATGAATTTATGAAAATTCTTTCGGAGTCAGTAAATAACTGATTCCGGGATTTTTAATTAAAAATCTATACAGTATTTCTTCAAACGAATTTCACCATGAGTCTTCAAATATTTTTCTTGATTTTTGGTAAAATTTTCAGACCAATCCGAGATACTTGAATTTCGGACATTTTTTAATTATTGCAAAATTCCAATTCCATTTCATTTCCACCTCATTTCCCACTCACCACTTCACCTAACCCCACTCACTCTCTCCCTCTCCCACAGCCGGCCAAGTGGCCAAGGAGAGGACACTCACCTCACCCCCCTTTTTACACACAAAACCCCTCTCATTCCCTTTAATTCCACCCTCTTTGCAAAATCCCAAATCCTATATAAGATTTCCCTTTTCACTTTAAACCTTTTTCCTCCTCATTTCTCACAAGAGAAGAGAAGCTCCACAATCTCCTTCTCCCTCTAGCAAGAACCCTAGCTCCATGAACCCAATCTCTTCATCTCCACCTCAAGGCTTCAAGGACTTCCTCAAGGGCTTCATCTAGGGCTTCCTCAAGGACCTCAACTTCAACCATCATCCTCATCCTTGGATCAAGTCCCAATTAAACCTATCCAAGTGAGTATTTCACTCACCAAGACTTGTGTTAGCCCTAGAATACTTGTATCTACACTTCTTGTACACCTAGGTCACCAAAAACCACGAATTGAACCATCAAACACACTTCCAGAAATTCTGATCTGCTCACTGTTCTTCACAGTATTAGTCGACTCATCATAGGAACTAGTCGACTAGAACACTTAGCTGAAACTTAGTTTTTCCGGAAAACACAGTATTAGTCGACTTACCCCAAACATTAGTCGACTAATCAACTCTCTAGAACTCCCTATTAGTCGACTCCTGAATTTACCTAGTCGACTAATCCTTCCTGGACCAGAAACCCAACTTTCTGTATCAGCAGACTTAGTCGACTTAAGTGTCCATTAGTCGACTAGAACTCCCTATTAGTCGACTAACCTTCCTACCCTAGTCGACTAATTTTCCCTGAAACAGAATTCTAACTCTCTGTATCCCAGTATTAGTCGACTAACCCTTACCCCTAGTCGACTAATCCTGACTGTGTGTCATAGTTAATTTCTGTTCTGAATTTGGTTCTTATACTTGTTACATATGTATTATACCTTGCTTGTTCATGCTTCAATACTGGCTCTACATGACCTATTACTGGATGGATGTATCTCTTGTTACCTCATGACTTATTATTGCATATACTCGTTCCATGACATGTTAAACAATAATATCACCACTTATCATGCCATCTCTTAAAACTAAGCATGATACACTTGACTTTTACATAAAAAGCACCAACTTACATATGGGTCGGGGGAAATATGCGGATATCGATACGTGTTCGTTTTACAGTGGCTTTTAGGTATATTGTACAATTACTGTTCCGGTCTTACCTGTGGTACTCCAGGGGACCGAGGGGAGTGCTTTCTCCCTTTCCTGTTTACTGTCATGACAAGGGCATACATAAGTCCCTCCTGTTTAGCCTTGCGGCAGGTTCCGTCTTCAAGCAACGGAACAATCCTGGGCCGTGGTCCGGGTATGCACGGGACCCACTGTAAACATAGTTCGTCGATACAACCGCTGTTTCCAATAACAACCTTGTTTTACTAGGATATGGATCTATGTGCTCTGGGACGCTGGGTCACATAGCTAGATATCACTGTAAGACAAGTAATAATAATAAGACGTTAATTGTAGATTTGTTGCATATGATCTTACATTATTGAGTTTACATCGCTTGTTATTCATTGCTATTTATTGTAACTTCATTACCTTATTCATGATCCTTATGTCACTTGACTATCTTTTATTTGTTATTATATGTCTTGACCCTTCGGATTTGCATATTCAGATTCCGAGGCCTGGGTCGAAGTGGAGCCTTCCACGGAGGACCGGGCTTATCTTTGTGAGCAGGCTGACCGGCTCTAGTCCTATCGTGCTCGACTCTTCCTTTTGGTTCACGGGATCTCCATCCATTTCGTGAGCATTTTTGTATTTTTGGTTACATAGGATTCATTTTGGACTTGGGTTGTGATAAAGGACACTTGTAAAGTGATTTTGCTTATCATAACTTGTATAGCTTTGTATTTATCTTTTATAAGTTGGCATATGAATATACCACGCTGTGTGTTGTACTCTGATACTTGTTGTACTTAATGCTTAGCGTATATACGTGGGGGCACCATCTGACCTACGTATATGCGTTGCAGT
>JAVJIF010000217.1:0-77103 GCA_038442645.1 Agave tequilana | reverse complement strand
TATATATATATATGGTGTGTTGTTAATGTGTGAGGTGTTTGTAATTGTGTATGTACAAGAATATTATATGTGTTTGGTTGCATGTTACAGCATTTCAGACTCGCTCGGGGCGGTCCGAGCTTGGTAACGGGAGATTCCAGATTTGTGCCCATTATAGGGACCCGATACAGTGGCGATTCGAAACTGATCCATAGGATGATCCAGAAATTCATACCAGTTCTTGCAGTGAAGACCATACGGTGATTCAGTTCCCAAAACCATTTCATTTCATGTGTGAATGTTTGTTTATTGGTTTATTTCAATTTCAGCGTTTTATCTTATTGTCTCATGCGAATATTTATAATATTCTGCATTATACTATTCGTGATCATGCTTATTTAGATGATATCTTTACCAAAATAGTAGTGATCTATACTAAGGTAGTAGTTTTTGGGACTGGAATGTATTCGATATTTGTCTACAGGATATTTGGCGTTAGTTGTCAATAGTTGATACTTAGACCTATTAATGGATTTTATTAGGATAAATTTTGACTTGAAATTTTGAGAGCAAACCAGATTAGCTAGGATATAGACTCTACCGATTTGTAATATTTATTTAAATGAATTATTGTTATTGGGAGAGTGGATTAGTATGGTGGTGATAGATCAGATATATCCTCGATGTTAGATGTATTTGGGATTCGATGATTGTCACTGAGGTTAATATTTAAATTATTATTATTTAGATTGTTACAGATCTAGATATGAGAGATTTAGACTGGGATCTGATCGATCTGAGGAATGATTGGCTGATGATTGTACTTACGTAAATGGATTTTATGGGAACCATTATGGACTTAACCTTCATTTATTTGATGATAACTTAGACGTAATATTTACTGGATATTGAGAATTTATTTTAAAATGATGTACTTTATGAAAGATGGGATCTTGGACTTAGATTTGTCAGTAGACTCTATTGAAGTGGAGTTGACCTTGGTTGAGAAATGTGTGCTTAATGGATTGGTTAGAACTAGTGGATTATACATATATACAGTTGGATTGGTATTTTTAGTATATGCATCTTGTGATTGACCTTGAAAGAAGTAAAGTGTGTGAGGTTCTTGATTGATGATTTTAATGTTATTTGATGGCGAGGAATTGACTAAACTTATTAGAACATATAGTTATTCCAGTTATTGATATTCAAATATATTGGTAATTTAGAGGATCAGAGTAGATTGATGAATTATTAGACTTGGGTTTACTGTACTGGATTACTTTGACATGGATTAATACTTGATTGTTCACGATAATTATATTGAGACTATCAGTTGATGGATCAATTACTGATATCGCTTTAGTATAGATGGATGAGATTTAAATTGATTCTAGATGTGAAAGTATTGATCAAGATCAGTGTCTAGATATGATACTTCTATTAATTTATGTTATTGAGAGTTCTGAGAAAATATTGTTAGATCCTAACATATTCCTTGCTCTATTGTTCTATCATATACACGGTAATACTGTCCACATTGTTATTGTTACACCATTGATATTGTTACTGTAACCATATCATCTCAGTAATTGAAATAACATGGATATTGATTACTTTAAATAATAATGTAAATAGACAAATTACACACTGGGATTGGGAATTGATTGAGAAGACAGCGTTTGTATTTTGGTAGACCTAGGATACAGGATGCGCAACTGACTTACGATTCCAATGCAAGATTCTGGGGGATGACTGACATCCTATCTGTTTATTATTTTACAGTGTTACTGTGAGTACTATTACTGACTACCAAACAGTGGTCCTGGTTCAGCTCCAGGCATCTAGGCCGTAGTCCCTGGTATGTACGGAACCCACCTAAAGAATGGATAATTTCTCTTCTCCGACCATCAGTTTTATTAACTTAGGACCCTGATTGACACGTGTGATAGACGTAGCATGGGATGTGTCTACTGCATGTGGAAATTGGTGTTCGCTGACATAATAAATAATAATGAACTGTTCATTATATATGACTGACTATAATTACCTGACTGTATATATATATATAAATCATGATAGACACCTGATTGTACACATGACCTGATTTGACATCTGATTTTGTATTGACTGATTTTATTGTAATCTGTTCAAAATATTGAGTATTCAGTTATCTTTTTTTTCAGTTTATCATGTTATTATTGTATACATTGTTTATATGCACGAGCACTTCTCCTTTTCTTATGCAATTATTAGGTCGCTTCCTAATGACCCTGGATTTGCACGTCCAAATATTGGACATTTTATTTTATTGATCAGGTGTTCGTTGAGATCGTATGCTTTGCGAGGAGCTAGAGTTTTCTCTCTACCTATTTTGTATTCTTTCTTTCTTTTTATTCACGTTTCTATAGTTTCCTTGATTCCATATATCAGACTCATTACTTAATTTTATTCATTTATTTCATTTGCTATCATTGTGTTAGATATCTATATATCATATTGCTGTGATATTGATTTACCATAGTAGATTGTTATAACTTTTTCAGGTTAATTAGGCTTAGCGTGTAACGTGGGGTAACGCCGCCGACTCTCGTCGCGACTTTGTTTCAATGTATTTGGGAAGCAGGGCGTGGACATAAACTTAATATCTCTTGTTGAAGCTAAACATCTCATCCATGAATAAACCTGTGTACTTTAACAAAACTTAAACTTTTTAGTACACCAAACTTAGTGAGTTTTATCATCAGCAAACAAAGAGTGATTGAGCCTTTGGGCCAACAATCTTTCCCTTTTTGATGATGACAAAACTTATAAGTTATGACGAGTAGCTTATAAGGAACCTCCCCGTGAAATAATGCATAAATCATAGATATAAGAATTTTAAGCACAGCTCATGATAAAGCATAACCCATTGTATCATACAATCATTAAGAGATAAATCATAACTCAACAACTTAAATATCTCAAACAACTCATGATATAAATATAAAATTAAGAGCATTGTTTTAAAAGCAACCATAAGTTCAAAACAATACGCCAAAGTTATTACATGCCAATAAAGTTATTACATGCCAATAATCACTAGATAAAACAGTGCTCTTACATAAACTTGTACATACATAAGAAAAACACATTGTTCATACATAAACAATACATAACTCATAAATTCTTCTCCTTCTTTTTGTCAAACATCAAAAATGTGAGAAACGAATAAATAAGCCTTCATTTCCTTTGACGACTGACTAATCGATATTCGTCTTCTTCACTGTCATCATCTCCTTCTTCTTCTTTAGTTTCTCTTTCTTCATTTTCACCAAGTCCAGTAGGTTGGGAATAGGAACCAGGCTAAAGAGACACTGGCTGAGTACCCCATGCAGTAAAAGAAGGTGCAATGGATGAAATAGGATGCATGAACTTTGTGTACTCAAGAATATTGTGTCAAGATGTTGTTGAATATGAGAAAAATGCATCTCATTGAGCCTTTGGGCAGTAGCAAAGTGACAGGCATCAATAGTGTAGTCATTGATGTGTGTGTTTTATATGAATGCTTTACATCACTTTTTATGCCTATTATTTTTCATATTTAATGTTACATGGGTATTTTGTTAGTGTTATTTTGCAGATTTTTTGTCAAGAGCAAATTAGAAGAAAAGAGCGAAAATTGGCGAATCGCTGATATCAAATGAATAAAAGAGACACAGAACCAGAGAGCTGAAGCAGAGTTGGGATTACTCACAGAGTCTTCACGCAAAATAAAAAATTCAACAAAAATCTGGGACTGAAATGGACCAAGAGTTCGGCTACCTAGCCGTAAATTTCGGCCTAGCAGGTATGGACCAGTCAATGGGAATGCTAACTGAGAGGTCAACACGAGTCAAAAGCGAAGCGCCAATATAGCAAGAAGTTTGGCCAACCAGCCGAATTTTCAGCCAGTTGGCCGAACTATGGTAGTGCTTATGGATAGAATTTTCCTAGAAATTTGTGTAAATTAAGAAACCTAGATTTTTATATTCGACTAGGATTCTACTACTGCTCTATATTCTATATAAAACGCCGCCAAGCCTCCTATAATATACAATTTTTATTCTCTCTTATATTTTGAGCGAAAATCAATGAAATTCTGCTGTTAGCTATTAATTCTCGAAGTACATTCAGCAGGAAAATCTTCAAGGATTTATTTTTATTGGTGCTCTCTTACCTTTCTTTTACTTTTCTTTTAATTTATTCTATTCCATGATCTCTTTCAATGTTATAATGTTTTTTTTTAAATAATTATGAACTAATTTTCCATATTTATGGGCATGATGTAGGCATTGTATTGAAGATATAAGATTATGTTTTGTGCAAATTCTTTTATGTATTTTATAAAGTTTAATCTTTTATAAACTAAATTGTTAAATCTTGTACTTTATTGTAACAATTGGTGCGCATAATTGATCAGAAGGCTAGGTTAGAGTCTGAGAGGAGATAACCTAGCAATACCTTCTAGGATTAACAACCATAACTCGAGACGTCGAGACGTAAGAGTTATGCAGTCAAATAGAAATATCCATCATACTTAATGCATCTTCTGACTAGCAATTTACTAGATCAAGAGATTATAGATTCCAGATTTAGAAGATAGAATTGATATTATTCGAGAAAAAGTACTGATTAAGACAGAGAATTTCGATTGTTAGCATAAATAGGATGAATTAGCATAAGTATAATATTTTATCTTATTACAATTATCAAAATCATTATCCTAGTTCTTTTTATAATTAAAACAAATGGTTTTAGTAATAGTTTAGTTACAACGTCTTCCAACTAAATTGATTATTCAAATAGAACTAGAAAACATTAAGTTGGTACTTTAACAATAATCCTCATGGGACGATATTCTATTCACTCCATATTACTTGTTAATGATTGGTACACTTACCATTCGAATTCGCACATCAGTCATCTTGAAATCTAAATTAAGCAAGAGCCAAATGATCCAATTTCTCTAAGAAGAAGAAATCCAGATTGAGATGAAGGAGGAGGAGGCACATGAAAGGATTGCTCAGCTTGAGTTGAAGACTGAGCAACAGAATGTTGGCTGAGATGACTGATCTTCCTATGAAGAAAGATGCACCAAGAGGTTCGGGAGAGGATAAGAATGATTCCACTAGAATATCAATGTGCCAATGACTAAATAGTCAAGTAAGCACCATACCGAAAGGAAGACTATGATATGCAATGTTACCCGCAGTTATGATATTGAAAATCATAAGAGAAAGATTTACAGGGTGGGATGTGAGAATACAATATAAGACTTGTGATATTGATACTTCCTCTAGCTTTTCTAAACTTACCGGTTTGGGGCACGATGTTAAGCATGATAATTTTAGCTGGAATCTGACAGAAGGGAGTTAAAGTGAACAACATTCTTATTAGTTTTTAAGCCTGGATTGTTGTCACCATGAATCCAAAGCAGATGCAGACTCTATGGATTGACCTTCAGAATAAAGGGAGTTTTCAAGAGTGGTTTTGGTAAGATCAAGTCCACCAAAAGGAATTTCAAGAACATTGGCAAGTTCAAAAGGGATTTCACTTCGGCTAAGAACCGACGCTAAAAAAATAGCAAAAAAAAATAGCATCCGACGTCTATCCAGCCGATGTCATAGTCTTCAACTTTCCATGTCAATTTTTAAGGGTGTTGAAATTTATATTTTTCACTAGGTTCTAAAAAGAACTGACATACAAAATTTAACTTTCCACATCGGTCATTGAAAAATCTAACGTTAAACTTCACTGAGAAAAGGAACTATCCACGTTTGTTTCGAAAAGAACCGACATGGATAATTATTGTAAAATCTGGTACATAGTTAATTTTACATGTCGGTTATTAACATAATCGATGTTGAAATGATAATAGACGTTCGTTCAGCAAGTATCCGACATGTAAATATAAAATAGACGTCGGTTTTAACCGACATCTTATATATATTTATTTTTTAAATAATAAAATAAACTTTCTGTACATATCAAACAAAAACAAACAACACACAGATTGTAGCATAGATAATACACAGATTGCAACACCAACCAACCAGATTTATATCATCCTATATATATCAAACAGAATCATATCAAAAACAAATTGCAGCCAACCAACAAGACAGAGTACTCAATAACAAAATCCCACACGTACATATATATCATTAAATACATAATTAATCCAACCAATCAATCCATACACACATATATAATCAGAATAAGAACAATTTAACACGATACATGACACACACACACGCTGTTTTGTATAAGATTTCCTAAAAACTTACAAAATTACAAGATTTCCCAATAAATTGTACAAGATTTCCCAAAAATTTACTGAATTACCATCAATACACTAAAGTAAATAAGTCGTCCACTCTTCCTGAACTTCCAGCAATTCCACATCGTATATGCCATTTTATTTTTATATCAAACTGTAAACATATTTAATTTTTATTTATGTTAATAGTAAACACTGACAAAAATGTATAAATTTTCAAAAGTTCAAAAGATTATACCTTTCTTGGAATAGGATTAATTTGCAAAATAATGATTTGACGCATAAACATCATAATATAATATCCACACACAATGGAATCTAGTAGATGCGGACAATACAAGAATTGAAATATATGAGTTAAGCAAAAGTTAAAACTTAAAAACTTTTATCGATTTCTGAAATAATTACCTGAATCCTCTTCCATGAAGTAAGTCTACCCCGTCGTCTTGGATTCATCATAGTGTACGTCCTATTCAAAAATTACAGAAAATAAACAACATTATTAATAAATCTTTTAGAAGTATTTGATGCATTAATAAATATAAACAAGATTAAATAGCATAAATCAATTACTTTTTTGATATCTTTCTGCACTTCGCCCCCCAACGAGTCCAACTAGTATATAAGAGAAGAGCTCATGCCAACCACGCACAGAGTCCAATGGCCACTAAAGATAAATTCATATATGAGAAATTAAATTAAATGTGTGTGACAATTAAATTTTATTATTAGAATATCAATGCTTACCCCGAAATATATGATATAAAATATAACTGGCTAGCATGTCCACCTCTTTGCAATGTATCCATGGCATAGCAGCCTTCAACTATGTTTCATCTACATGGCTAGCCAGAAGTGCTATATGGTATGGACAAATAAAACCATACAAGTGACTCAAGCCCGTGTCCACACACCAATCATATAAGTACCTAAAATTAAAAGAAATTACCAAGATGGGTTAAATATAAAATAGTTATTATTTTATTAATTAAAAAAACATACATTAATTACTCACTTCATGTACAAACAGATACATGTCGCGCTTATCTTTGGCGGCCTATGAACCTCTCGAGGCTGTTATGCTCGAGGTATATGGCCATTTCAGCTGAAAAATTTTCTATATTCATGGGTACTATGATGATGGATCACTCTCTCATACCTCATGCATATGCAGCCACTTTCGCCAGTTTTCTATCTGGTGGAGTAGTCACTGGCTGATTGATTGACTCTGCGAATGTCTCAATCTCCGTGGAGTCACAGCCTGTACCACCCCCTTTCCTTTAACCTTTACCTGTCATGATACAATGGCCAAATAAAATTGTGCATATTTAATTTAAAACTTATAGCTATGATTTAATTATAATAAACATACTCGTGTATCAAAAGTGATAAGTTTCTTAGGCCATAACACGAAACTACCAATAGCATCACGGACGGTTGTCATCTCATCACGTAGAATGGGTAGAAGAGCATCCATATCTGATGGATCCACAATACTCGCTCTTATATTATCAGATCCAATTGGTCCGGTGTGAATGGTTTGATCATCACTGGTGTTAAAATCTCATCCGTGTGCCACAACACGATTTTATGTTTAATGGCCAAATCAACTAGAATAAAATCACCCTGAGACAACCATATAATAAGCATGACAAATGAGCATGTAAGTATGTGTATATGTGTGTGTGTACATGTGTGTGTTTGTATAAATATTAATATGATTACCTCTGGAATCTTGAATAAATCCTTTAAAATTGTGCAACTTCCATTGTCGCTCTGCGGCGTATAATGGGGTGGCGGATAGCTCAGCAGATTAGTATTCATTTGAATTCCTGCCATATTTTTTCAATTTCAGACATGATGGAAACTCTGAAATCATCTTCTCGCCCCCTATATTCTTCTTCTCGCCTTCTATTCTTCTTCTTGAATTTTTTTTCTTCTTGAAGTCTGACTTCCACCAATCAAGCAACATCTTCGTTTGTAATACCTTGGCGGTGTTGGCTAGAAGTATGAAAGTAGCCCCATATCCGGTGCTTGGAACATGACCGGGGTGCTCGGGCTTACCCAATGCCATGGACAGAATATCATTCTTCCAGATTGATGAATGTCTCCCTGAAATGCTGATTGAGAAAGACTGTCCTACAAAAAATTTGAAGAGAAACACTTGTACTAGTTTTTAATGAGAGAGAACGGTTATGACAATTTTGTTATACATTAAACACTTACAATTTCACTTGCAAAAACTTGACTTTAAACATTTATGTATAAACCATTTTTTCTGACCCTAACTTTAACCTACAACTCATGTCAGAGAATTGAGGATATAGATGAATCATCCTTAACTGATCTCTGAGATATTTGTTGTACAGAGAATATAGAAAATATATAAGTAATAATTCACAAAAGAATATTTATAGAATAAAAATCAACACATAAAAATTTTTCTTACCAGTTCTTGTTCAAGTTGGTCATATCCTTTGTGAGATAGTGTGTGGAGATAGATATTCAAATCCTGAATATCTTTATTCTTCTGACTTAAGGCCTATTAAAAAATAATTATTAATATTTCAAACAAGATATTTAATTATTAAACACTTTTTAGTTATGTTGTATTAACCTGAAATTCTTTAGTACTACGCTGAAATACGAACCGATCCCACACTTCATCATCAATGCAATCATAGTCCGAAGGGGGTTTCTGTTTTACCTTCATTTATGTACTCTCTTGTCAACTTATTTTTAAATTGCCTCCACAATTTTCCGGCATAAATTAGTAAAAAATGATGGTACCCCTCATCCAATTCGTATATAGTCTGCAATATATCACAGAAAATATTAATGTATAGTGGGCGTGTGTGTTGGTGCCATGCTTCATGTGTGCATGTGTGTGTATATGCCATGCTTGATGTGTGAGTGTGGTAGTGGTGGTGATGGTGGTTGGTGTACATGTGTGTGTGTGTGTGTATGTCACATATACTTAATGTGTGTGCACCATATATGTTTGATGGTGGTGGGGTGTGTATGTGCCATGTTGATGTGTGTGTGCAACATATGCTTGAAGTGTGATGGTGGTGGGGGAGGGGATGGTGGTAGGGGGCTGTGTGTGTCATGCTTGATATGTGTGCATCATATATGCTTGATGGTGGTGCGCGTGGTGCTGGTTTCCATGTGCGTGTGTGTGCGCGCCATGCTTGATGTGTGTATGCCATATATGCTTGAGGTGTGATGGTGGTTGGAGGGGTGTGTGCGTGTGTTTATATAGAAAATTAAATTATTCTGAATTTACTTACATAAATAACTTCCAGAATCTTATTCTTGAGCTCTTCAGGAACCTCGCGCGCCAATCGAGGATGTTAATAGGTACATAATGACGAGCCACATTTCCAAGGTAACTCATCAATTTTTTTCAAATTTTCCAATCTGTTGATTTTTCTCATTGAACTCCACCAAATTTTCTTTTTTTGATTCCTTGCTAAGATGAGATCACCCATCTTAGTAAGGCCTCAAGTCCTCTTCTTTGCCATACTTCCATTGCTCTGGATCCATATGCCTATTAAGGAATATAAATACAATTTGTTAGAATCTCATCATAAGCATAATTTGCAAGAAACAATAATTTTTTTAAATAAATAGACAAATTATGCAAACTATTGAACAATAAATGAATATACCTTTATATCTTTAATTTTTCTGGTTTTTATAACTTTTCTCCACAAATATTCTTTCAAAATGATCTTCTCGTATGTACAACTCGTCTTTGATGTTATCATTCCAATCATTACCCTCACTGTTATCTCCTTATGGTAATCCGACAGAGAAAAAGGGAATATCATCAATATTATCCTCAGTATTATTCATGTCATCACAATCCGGTGTAATTTTTGGCTTCATCGAGAGAACAATAGACTACTTTTTATCAGCAGGATCTGTGATGTAAAATACTTTTTTGCCTGTGATGCCAATATGAATGTGTCCTCTTTGTAACCCTCTTTATTAAGATCCACTAGAATAAATCTGATCATACACGTATTTTGTATTCTTTTCATTACGTTCCTACATTTATTGTGTAAAATATCTGCTAGTTTTCTTCTCTTAAATGTCTATTTCGCAGAAGATAATCATAGGGAGAAAGAGGATAAAATTAAATAAATTCTAGTTAAAGTCAGATTTAACTATATCTATTTGGTTATAGGAGGATGATCCCAAATCCAGTTGGTTAAATTCAAATTTTGGTGAATCAAATTGGTAAGGCAAAGATAAAAAGGAGAATCGTTAAAATCCAGAACCCAAACTGAAAATCCAGCATAAGATAAAACAGAATCATGAAATCTGGGATCTGCGCCCCCAGTTGTGGCCATTTGGCAACACCATGGCCGCGAAGCTGTGTTTCTGTGGAAATTTTAATGAATCAAGGGGAGTATTTTCTCCTCTTATCTGTATACTTCTCTCCCCTTTTGGTTTTTGCCTAAAAATGCTGGGATTTCTCAGTGTACAGGGAACGATTTGGCAGAGAAGGATTCTTAGGCTAGTTTCATTTTAGTTTATTTTAGATTTTTATTTTTCTTTACATGTAATTTTTATTTCTTTATAAGCATAGGTTAGACTCTGATTCATGTAAGTAAGAGAGAGATTTATGTTAGACTCTGATTCATGTAAGTAAGAGAGAGATTTATGTTGAGAGTGACACCGATGTAACCTCCTCCTTTCTTTCATCATTTCTATATAAAGGTATGAATTTATTTATGTTCTTTTTTGTTTTCATGTCCTTCTTCTCTTTTCTACTTTTTCTCTTTTGGTTTTTGATGAGTATCCAAGCGAATCTAGTAGCACCGGTATAGCCTTGTTGTGTGTTTGCCACCGAAATTTCATGATGATGATCTCCTTCTTAAGATTTTATATTATTTCATTCTTGTTCATCATGATGATGTAATGCGAATGGGGAATGAGTTCGATCTTATAGATTATGCATTGATCGCCTCCGAAATAAGGTAAATGTGCCAACGATCAAAGGTAAGTCATCAGCCAAAAAAGCTAACTATTTCTTTTAGGTTTTCTTTCTTTCTTTAAATCCTTTAGTTTAGATCACCACCATCTCCCAACTTTTTTATTTACTCTTTGTATACATTTATTTTCTATTTTCTCCATCTACTCTAACTAACCACTTTCACAATTTAACATAACTTATTTTTCTTTTCTTTTAAAGAACAAGAGAAGAACTTTAACCATTTTTAGTGTAATAAAAGAGAACTTACTAAAAGCTTACATCGCTAGTCCCTCCTTGTGGATCACGACCCGCATAGTCACTTGCAATCGCGGTAGCATTGAATACCTAGCACTATCTATTATCAATTCTGAAAATCTATATTTTTCTATGTGCAGGTCAAGACTCAATCAATTTTTTGTGCCGTTACAGGGGAGGGACGGTAAGTAACTCTTTTTTTTGTTTACTTATTGATTAACTTTCTTCTCTATTCTTGATGTACATGTTTAACAAAAAGGACAATTTTGCTGCATTGGACAATTTTGTTTACAGTGGCCTGGGACTCTACTTAAGAAAGCAGAACCCAGAAGCTCTCAGATTTGTTGCATTCCCGCGGCAATCTGAGTGAACTACTACCTGTATTATTTGCAGGTTGTTGAATTGCAAAGTAAAGTTTCTATAACTATTTATTTTTTTATTTAACTCACTGTACATACTTTCTAACCTCAACAGTAAATTGATATTCGTTAAATGCTAAAAAAGGTTTAGACTTTGCATTTAGGCATTTGTCTAATTTCTTTTACATTTTACATTACTGTTGAAGAGTGCTTGAGCATAGGTAAATGTGTGTTGCATGTAGTATGGAACACTTATGAATTATTTATATTGCATAAATGTTGCTTTTCATAACATGTGCACATTGCATTAAATTGATTTAAGGGCATGTCCTATAAACAGGATAAGTGAGAAAGTTATTACCCTCTCTTATCCCACAAACAATTTCCTCACTCACAAACTCAAGCCTAACTAAAACTGAGTAGATGTTGGCCCTAGGGACATCTTAGACTTAATAGAAAACTGACCTAAGGGGAAGTTATTAGAATTTGACTCTTATCAAATCGGTGTCAAAGGTTGGGGTTGAGAGGTGAAACCTCGAAGGCTGGTAGTTTGGCTTAATTAGGCTCATCACTTTTAAGCGCGGATATCTCCACCAATCTTAACCCTACTTGGCCGATTAACTTGAGGTTAGATTCTGCAATATACTCCTCGAGGACAGTCTAACTGGTTAGGAGTTGTCTAGCTTTAAGATCTACACTAACATAGCTAGATTTTTCTTTTTTATTTATTTGTTTGTTTTTGATATTTCTTATGTGATATGGCTTATAACAATATTTTTTCAAATTTTAATGATAATCCATATTACACCCCGACCTCTTTCGACTAGAATATTACCAACCTGGCGTATTATAAGTTTAACCAACTAAGTGTGCCGGATTGGTCTTATCTAAATCAATACATACCCCAGTCCTAATACAATGAACAAGACTAGAATAATCATCACTATTCTTCGCAGAGTCAATGGGGATATAACTCCCCCGAGTCATATTGTTAACCACCATTCCAACATTCAACCTATAATTTTTCTAGTCATGATCAACCAAGAAGAAAAATCTGAGACTATGAAAAGTATAGAAGCCATGATTGAGTCTCAAGAACAAAAGCTAAAAATGATGGACTCACAATTCCCACAAGACTCCCAACTCCAAGATACTTACTTCTTGTTCCAAGTCCTACAACAAGAAGAAGAACTTATGGACTCAGATAGGAATATAAAAAACCTGATTCAGTCCGAAAATAATTTTAACCAATCTGTCAATAAGCTAGAAGCACAAATGAGTCGTTTGCTCAACATAATGAGACAAAGGAATGAGAAAACTCTACCACCACACATGTTCAACCATTCCCGATTAATTTCATCACACAAACGTGAACTTGACCAATTCCAAACCTTGGACAAATTGCCAAGTTTTTTATTCAATGAGATTGAACTTGAATGTGAATCTGATCATGATCCCCAACCTTGTGAGTCAATTTTCATTTTTGAATCTATGTTGACTCCGGTATCATTACCCAATTTAGACCAATTTTTGAAGCTAACATTTATTCCCATACCCATAGATCTGGAAATTGAATCACCAAATTTTGATAGTCACATTCCATTGATGGGAAAAGAATGTGAATTTCAACTCTTTAATTTGGACTCAACTCTTGAATCAAAACTGACTCTCGAACCTAAAGTTGATTATCCCGAGTCAGTATTGGTTCCCAAACCTATCACTCTTGAACCCAAGTTAACCATTCCACTAAGTCACATTTTTTTGTTGGATATAGGTATAGACTATGATGACTCTGTGATGATTTTTCAAGACTGATCATGTAAAAGAAATAAGTTTCATGATAGGATCTTTAATGATCCTATTCGTATTAGGGATTGTAATTATGTACGTAGAAAAGAGGTCAATAAAGGTGGGTTCCGTGAACCACCGCATTTTTTTTGATTGGGTAGCAATGCTTGATCCAATCCGACCACCATCAGCCACCACCTTAACGTAATATTTTCCTTCCCTCTCTTCTTTTTCATGCATTTATGCATTCAATCATACATTGAGGATAATGCATGAGATAAGTGTAGGGAAGGGTTCTAACATAACATAGATTTTCTTTTTATTTAAAAAAAATGACATTTTCCTTTTTTAAAAAATATAGAATATAGAAACAATATTTTGACCTATTTTTTGTAAGAAATTAAGTTAATTTTAAGGAATAGAAAAATCATAATTAGGATTTAATAAACTTGGTTAAAATAAGATTATTTGCTTGATTTCTAGGGTTAGGAAGAAAATTTGAAAAAATAATTAATCTTGATTTTTACCTTGATGAAATATGCATGCTTTATACACTTACACACTTAGGGTTCAAAAATAAAGATTCTTATGCCTTATAAAATATTATATAATATATTAAAAAAATTCTCTAATTAAGCTGGGTATTTGTGTCTCATAAAGCATAAGTATTCACGCCTAAAGCGGTCCATATAATAAAATCTTTAGTTTTGTGGCCTTGTTTGCTTGAGTCCTTAAGTCCTTGGGGTGTTTTCTCACCCGGTGCCCTAAGATTGCTCAGTTTGGGAGTCACCGACGAAAGGCTCGTTACATGGGCAGATTAGAAAGCCAAATAGAATTAAAGAATAATACCATCAAATATATATATAAAAAATAAGGCATAAGAGTCAGATTAAAGTACCCTTAAGTTAGTCAAAATTTCACGGTCACAAAGGTGCATATGACTTAGCGTAAAATAATAGACTAGATGAAAAATATAGTTTGACTCATTAACTTAATTGAACGGAGACAAAGTTTAGAAATGAAAAAATCAGTTTTCCTATAACTTATAGATTACTTGAACTCTTACAATAATACTTCAAATATTTTCTCTCCTTTTCAAAATGCTTTTCGAAAATACTAACACTTTATTTCTCTTTCTTTATGGATTTTGTGGGCGTAATCCATTAAAAATCCTCACGAGATAAAAATCATCCTCTAGGGGTAACCTAGAGATTTAATGGCTTGTTGCACATGCTCAGTGCAATCGCGTGACCTGTGAAAGTGGTCTAATAATTTCTTTGGTTTACTTTTGTTGTTTTTTCTCGAGGACGAGTGAAACTTCGGTGTGGGGGTGTGATCGTACATGTATTTTGCATTCTTTTCATTACACTCCTACATTTATCGTGTAATAAGTCTGCTAATTTTCTTGTCTTAAATGTCTATTTTGCAGAAGTAATCATGGGGAGAAAGAGGATAAAATCAAATAAATACCAGTTAAAGTCAGATTTAACTAGATCTATTTGGTTAGAAAAAGATGATCCCAAATCAAGTTGGTTAAATTCAGATTTTGGAGAATGAAATCGTTAAGCTGAAGATAAAAAGGAGAATCATTAAAATCCAAAATCCAAACTGAAAATCCAGCAGAAGATAAAAGATAATCGCGAAATCTGGGATCTGCGCCCCCCGGGTGTGGCCGCCTGTCCACACCCTGGCCACAAAAACATGGCAAAAGCTGTGTTTCCATGATAATCTTGATGAATTAAGGGGAGCATTTGCTTCCCTTATCTGTATACTCCTCTCCCCTTTTAGTTTTTGCCTATAAATACTGAGATTTCTCAGTGTACAGGGGATAATTAGGTAAAGAAGGATTCTGAGGCTAGTTTCATTCTAGTTTAGTCTAGATTTTTATTTTTCTTTTCATGTAACTTTTATTTCCTTTTAAGAATAGGTTAGACTCTGATTCATGTAAGCAAGATAGAGAGATTTATGTTGAGAGTGACACCTTGTAACCTCCTCCTTTCTTTCATCATTTCTATATAAAGGTATGAATGTTTTTATGTTCCTCTTTGTTTTCATGTTCTTCTTCACTTTTCTACTTTTCCTCCTTTAGATATTTCAGATGAGTATCCAAGCGAATCTAGTAGCATCGGTATAGCCTTGTTATGTGTTTGCTACCGATATTTCATGATGATGATCTCCTCCTCAAGATTCTGTATCATTTCATTCTTATTCATCTTTATGATGTAATACGAATGGGGACTGAGTTCAATCTTATATATTATGTGTTGATTGCCTCCGTAACAAGGTAAACGTGCTAACGATTCAAGGTAAGTCATCAACCAAATAAGGTAAGTATTTCTTTTATGTTTTCTTTCTTCTTTTAATCCTTTAATTTAGGTCACCACCATCTCCCAACTCTTTTATTCACTCTTATTAATTTCTTTGTATAAATTTATTTTCTATTTTCTCCATCTACTCCAACCTACCACTTTCACAATTTAACATAACTTATTTTTCTTTTCTTTTAAAGAACAAGAGAAGAACTTTAACCATTTTTAGTGAACTAAAAAAGAACTTACTAAATGCTTCAATCTCTAGTCCCTCCTTGTGGATCACGACCCGCATAGCCACTTGCTATCGCGGTAGCATTGAGTACCTAACACTATCTATTATTAATTCTGAAATTCTGTATTTTTCTATGTGCAGGTCAAGACTCAATCAAAATGCTAACTCATCGACCTTCATGCCATTATTTTTTTCCACCCACTTACAATGGAACAGGGGAACTTGAAACATAGTGTAATCTAACTCTCATATATCCTCGATCACTCCATAGTATGACATGTTTGCAAACACTAGTTTATTATCTTTGGTACTAGAATTATGCATTGATTTTGCCACTAAGGTCACCCTAATATTTTGTACAGTACAATTATTATCATATGCTTTTTTGTAAAAATAATAACCATTTGTAGGATATCCACGATAAGACAAGACGTCCTTGTGAGGCCCATGCGCCAACCATCTCAAATTTTTTGAAATAGAATTTGATTTAGTTTTTAACTATCAGCAACTCGATTTCGGAACCACTTAATGAACATTTTATTTTGTTGATCAATTACCCATTTTTCCCTTTTTGATTTAGTTGGATTGATGCGCTTTATATAGTCCATATGATCATTTATTTAAAGTTTTACTTCATTATTGTTATTCAAGACATATCTATGTGCTTGACACAGTAAATTTTTATTAACAGTAATGACAATTTGTCCAATTTTATCAAAGCCATATGTTACCTTAGGACATCCCCTCTTAGGAAGTCCTATAGCTTCAATATTTGATAATTATTCATTGCAAAATTCAATTGCCTCTTTATATGTGTAACATTCAACAATGCAACCTTCAGATCGATTTTGATTTCTCACATAACCTTTTAAGATTTTCATGTATCGTTCAAATGGATACATCCACCTTAAGAATAATGAACCACATAATCTAATTTTTCTGATCAAATGAACTGTTAGATGCACCATGATATTAAAAATAAAGGTGAAAAATATATCTCAAGCTGACACAGTGTAACCACAATATCTTTCTGCAACTCTTCTAGTTTTGTTGGTTCAATTACCTTGCTACATATTGCATTGAAGAAAAAATAAAGTCGGGTAATGGCATAACAGACATGTTAAGGTAATACAGAATGTATAGCTACAGGTAGCAACTGCTGCATCAATGCATGACAATCATGAGATTTTTAGCCAACTAGATTTAGATCTTTCATTAAAACGAGACTTTGAATATTTGATGAGTAACCACTTAGCACCTTAATCCCAGAAAGACACTGATATAAGTCTATCTTCTCCTTGTTAGACAAAATATGGCATGCTGACAGTAAAAATGTATTTTGTCCCTTTTGCTCTGATGCCAACAGCTTGCGTATACTCATTTCAACAAAATCCTTTCTAGTTTTGACTCCATCCTTAGTCTTACCGGTTACATTGAGTAATATCCCAATAATACTAACACATTCATTCTTCTCAACATGCATTACATCAAGGTAATGTCTCACAAATAAAAATTTCCAGTATAGGAAATAAAAAAATATTGACCTCTTCCTCCATACATTCTTTTCAACTATAATTTTCTTCCCTTTAACATAACTTGCTCTGAGATGGTCACCCGTTGATATACCTCTTCACCAGTCAGTGCCTTTGGAGCTCTTCCTTCTTTTATAGAGCCTTTAAAGGCTTTTCATAGCCTCAGATAATGATGGAACATAGGCAAGAATCTCCTGGAACAAAGATACATTGTCTTTCCGTTATGCTTTAATTGGAGAGAAAATGTGTCTTCTTCACATATAGGACATGCTTTGTATCCTTTCACACTGTATCCTGATAAGTTTTCATACGCTGGAAAATCAATGATCATCCAAAGTAATATAGCTCGATGCTTGAAATTTTCTTGATAATATGCATCGAATACTGCAACACCTTCTTCCCACATTATCTTAAGGTCTTCAATAAGAGATGCTAAATAAGCATATCCTGGCCGTCTGGGACCCGATATTAGCAATGACAACATCATAAACTTGCGCTTCATGCACAACCAGGGAGGAAGATTGTAAATAGTCAAAATAATTGGCCTAGTACTGTGTGTGCTGCTCATGTTACCGTGCAGGTTCATTCCATTGGATGAAACCCCTAGTTGGAGATTTCTTGCGTCACACCTGTTGGCCCAAAAGGTTACTCTCTATTTGTTTAAGTTTTGATGATAACAAAACACATAGAAGTTATTTGGCACTAATAAGTTGTTTAGAATGAGTTTTAGGTTTGTACTAGTCATGATGGCCTTATTAAGCCTATTGCAGGGATAATGGCGCTAAAAGGCAAATGACGCAAGAGGACGTTTTCATAGGAGAGAAGGCTCTAGCTCGGCAACGCGGTTCAGAGACACCTTCCTATAAAGTTTTTATATTTTTTTTCGTTAAATAATAGTATATACGTTTGAAGCTCAAATACACACATAAATTTAATACGTTTGATTTTTGATTTAATCAGTTTTGGATTTTAAGTACATATATCGGGTTTTGGATTTGAACCAGTTTTAGTTCTGCTGATCTGCTTGACACCCTTTTATAGTTGTTCTCATAACTTTTTATATTTATATTCAGATAATATGATTTAACTTGTATTTCAAAGATAACTTTAAGATCTAAATTTCTTGTTTAATAACCATTTTCAGATTCAAATATTAAAGATGTCAAATATTTGGTTGAACTCTGTTCTTGTTCTGAAAATAGCTTACAGTTTCTGTTTTGACACCTGTCAGTGTTTTATTGATAACTTTCTAATAAAAATAGATATTGAGTTGATTTTAGTTGCATTAAAACGAAGACTTAAAGATCTACAAATTATTATTATATACTTAATTCTAAATTTGGACGTTCACAGACTACAAAATGTGCTCAAAGTTGACCAATCTGCCAGATTGACAGTAATGGCTAATTTTCTGGAGGCTGATTTTTAACATGTTTTCAAAATGTGTTTAAGTTTAAATAAAACGTGGTTAGCTGTATTAGGGGGTCAATTTCTTCCTCTTATATTTAGGTAAAACTTTTCTATGTTTACTCTTCCTAAATCCTATATAAAGGGTCATTAGAGTAGAGGTTTTCACTACAACAAATTCAAAGATCAAAAGTTTTGAGTTTTCTTGAGAAAGAGCTTTTGTTTAAGTTTTGGGCTATTATTTTCAAAAGTTTTCTGAAAGTTTTTAGTTCTTAAAATCTCTCTTCTATTTTTATTTCACTTACAAAACCTTGAGCTTCAATCTTATATATTATTCTATAGGGTTTTTGTAAAGAAAGTTTTCAAGAGAGAGTTTGTGGTCGTTTGATCATCCAGTGATTATTGTATTTGTGGCTCCACTACCTCTGGACTAGAGGAGTGTGATTGAGGAGTTGGGTACTCCCTAGTGGTTGTAATCCTTTGTGAAAGTTCTAGTGGATCGGAAATCCTTCTTGGTGAAGGCGGGGATGTAGAGCTGGGTGCTCGAACCTCGAAACAAATTCAGTGTTTGCGATTGGTTTACTTGCTTCATTGACTTGCTTTATATTCATTGCTATATTTACTTGCTTCATATTCATTGCTATATTGTCGATCAATACTCACACAATAAGATTGCATTGCGCACCTCAAACTCTTATCTAGAGGAATCACGAGGAAGGAGTTCAGAGCCCTTCACGGGGTATTCGGCTTCTAGTCTTGTTTCAGGTGATCGTTGCATCATAACTTTTAAATTTGTGCATTGATTAGCATTATCACCTATTCACCCCCCTCTAGGTGATTTCAATTGGTATTAGAGCCTACGCTCCTGATATTAGGTTAACCACCTAGGAGTGGGATCTTGGTTTGCTAATCTATCATTTGCTTTTGCACTTGCACACATATAGTTTGCACTCATGGATAGCCCTCCTATGTTTGATATTTATTGACTTGATATTTGGAAGGCCAAGATGAGTTGTCATTTGAAAGCATTAGGATATAAAGTTTATCAAGCCATTACCAAGGAATCCTACCCCAATGATAGCAAACATAAAAAGGCCAATGCATTAGCCCTTAAAGCACTTAGAGCATCTCTTGATAAAGATTTATTACATGTGTTTGCTCACTATGATTTGGCTTTTGCAGTATGGAGCATTTTGACTTCTCCCGAGCTACCAAATATTATCGATAAGATGAGGAGATCTAGGAGAGACAAGTCCGACGAGCATTGCCTCATGGTCCAAGGGAATGACTCCCTTGAGGTACAAGATGCTAGCACTAGTTCCTATTGCTATGGGTATTCAGAGGTATAAACCATGAATGTAGAACTTGTTACAAAGTGTGAAAGAATTTTGGAAAAATATGATCTTTTGAAAAAGAAGAATTTTGAATTAAAAGAAGAAAATAAGGATTTGTGTTCAAGATTTGATTTGATTTTGCAAGAGAAGGAAGAGATTTCTAGTGAACGTGACTCACTTAAATCTCAACTAGACCTTGCCCTAAATGAAAATGAATTTTTGAAAAGTAAAAATGATTGTGATGATGTTTTGAAGAACAATGAGGTTTTATCTTCAAAATTAGATTTTATTTTAAAAGGATAACCATTCTTTGAAAAATGAAATTGATTTTATTTCAAAAGGATTTGATTTAGTTTTAAATAAAAATAAATCTTTAAAAATGATATAGATTCACATGTTTGCCATGCTAGTGTAGCTTCATCTAGCTCACCTATTACATGCCACACTTCTTCTTTAATTGAAAATGATATAAAATTGATAAAGAAGAATATGGATTATTTGGGCTCCACTTTGAGCCATTGTGTTTTGAGTCATACACGTTTGGAATCTTTTTTCGAAAGAAACAAGTTCCATCTTTTCATGCACACCATCCACGGCATACACATGCTCCTCACGGTCACACCCATCACATGTATGCTCATGTGTACACTTGTACACATTGTGGACGTAAGGGCCACCTTGCTAAATTTTCTATGATTGTATACATAATGAAAATTTGGTAACTAAATTTGTTTGGGTTAGGAAAGGTACTAACCCCCATGGACCCAAAAGGATATGGGTACCAAAGACCACCCCTATTGTATTTGATGTAGGTGTGGGCTCTCGCATGACGTGAGAGTTGCGGTACCTTGAGGTGGATGCGTTCCGTGCTTCATGAGGATTATTTGGATGCATCACTTTCAAGGGAAGTTTGGTAGGAAGACCACCTTAGTTTGGAGAACTAGAGAGGTGCCTTCATCGTTTTGGTATCGATCTCTAACTCCCATTTTTATTTACATGTTTTCATATCATTGTTTATAGCATGTTTTGTTGTTTCATGATTATTATGACAATGCCATGATTATTAGATCATTGACATGCATGTATAGAATTTGAGATCACCCATGTTTATATGGACCCATATATTGTGTTCTCACCATTGTTTAGCTATTATGAATATCATAGGTCAATAGCATGTGGATTTACATACTGATCGTATTTATGTTTATCATGTTGATTTATGTCCCGTTTTATGCTTCATGATTTGAATATATGTTCAAATATTAGTTTTCATTAAGATTAGGATTTATACTTGTACATATAGTGGGCCACAAATAGATCATTATATATTTGTGCTTGAACGCTCATTTGTACCCATTAGATGTGCTATTATAGTCTAGTTTTGATGATTCATGCATTTTAACTTGCATTCCCCATCTTAGACATATTTTATGATCATGTATTTTCACTTCATGTATATGTTTATTTTGCCAAACCTTAAGATATACATGTATACCCCTTGAGTCATTTGCCTTTCATGCAAATCTTTATTATGGACTCAATTGTGTTTTGATATGTATACTTCTTGTTTTGTCAAAACATACATATGCCTTGAAGTATAATTATTTTTAAAAATAAAAATTTAGTTTTGACGATTTTCATGTTTTCCATGTTTAACTTCATATATATGTCTATCGTATCCAAACTATTGATTATGCATATACATCCTTTGAGCCACGTGCCTTCATGTATATACATTTGTGGACTCGTTGTGTTTGGATATGTATGTATACCTTAGTTTGTATAAGACATACATATGCCTTGAAGATTAAATCGTTTCGATGATTTTCATGTTTTAAGAAATATTGAGCTTATTACCTACCATTTCATGATTATGTTCTTCACATCTTATTAGAACACTCACATTTCTTGTTTACTCATGCTTGTTTTCATGAGTCATATTCATGCTTCATTGTCTTTGAGTGTTGGACATCATGTGAATTTCATGTTTCATGAAAAATATTTTTGTGTTATTCCTTACTTGAAGGATTTCGTACTAGTTTGCGAGTTTTTCCATTTAACTAGTTCGTATTCCTCATTATGGTAGAGTTTTTCAAATATACTATATTTTCAAACCTTTTTTTGAAAACCCCTACCTTTTAAGGGCGGTTAGATGGGCGACCATGCCTTGCATACCCTTCTTGAATATCTTTTAAACTTGTGCATGAAAAGGGTGGTAAATTTGAGTTATACACTTGATCCTCATTATATTTTTATTGGTATCAAAATTGATATTTCATATGTTTGTATACTCATATGTGTTTTCTATATATGTATGCCTCATATTTCAATTAGTATATCCATAAATACATATATATTATTTGATTGTACTTGTTTCACATGGATAAACAATTTTTTTTGAAAAAGCACAAATTATGTTTGCTAAGCTTGATTTAGTTCATCATGTCAATTATTTTTAATTAGTATCTATTAAAAGCTTATGCATTGTTTCTTTTAGTATTTCATAAAGGGGAGAAAATTCTTGTTTTTAAATTGGTTTTATGTAAAATTGGTATTGGTTGTAAATTCAATTTATATCAGTTTTCATTTCAAATTGGTATCTTACTCTCATCATTTATGATGTAAAATACTTTGGTTTGATATATGCTAACATTTTTGTAGATCTTAGTATCAATGATCTTAAATTGATATTATTCTTTATTTCATATCCTTATTGCAAAATGATTTTAGTGTTTATCTAAAAATTTAGTTTTTACCTTTAATTAGTATCAATATTTTTCAATTGGTATCAATATGTTTATCAAAAAAACTTAAGTTTTGATCTTTAAGATTTGATGATATGACAATTGATTGTTTTTTCCTTAGCCCCTTTGTTGATGAATTGACAAAAAAGGGAGGAGATATTTAAGTTTATGTATGCATATTGCAATGTTTATATCTTGTTTATGCATATATTATTTATTGGTTGTTTCCTAACCCTTTTTAATGTATGACAAAAAGGGGGAGAAGTATTTGTAGTTTAATGTTTTGGTTTCATGTGTTGTACATGTTTAACTCATATATGTTTTTTATATGTTTTATACTTGATAATAGAGCATTATTTGAGGGGAAGCTTTTATATCCTTTTTATATCTTGTGTTATAACCTATACGTTTTGTCATCATCAAAAAGGGGGAGATTGTTGGCCCAAAAGGTTACACTCTATTTGTTTAGGTTTTGATGATAACAAAACACATAGAAGTTATTTGGTACTAATAAGTTGTTTAGAATGAGTTTCAGGTTTGTACTAGTCATGATGGCCTTATTAAGCCTATTGCAAGGATAATGGCACTAAAAGGCAAATGACGCAAGAGGATGTTTTCATATGAGAGAAGGCTCTAGCACGGCAACGCGGTTCAGAGACACCTTCTTATAAAGTTTTTTTTTTTGTTAAAGAATAGTATATAAGTTTGAGGCTCAAATACACACACATAAATTTAATACGTTTGGTTTTTGATTTAATCGGTTTTGGATTTTAAGTATATATATCGGGTTTTGGATTTGAACCAGTTTTAGTTCTGCTGATCTGCTTGACACCCTTTTATAGTTGTTATCATAACTTTTTATATTTATATTAAAATAACATGATTTAACTTTTATTTCAAAGATAACTTTCAGATCTAAATTTCTTGTTTAATAATCATTTTCAGATTCAAATGTTAAAGATGTCAAATATTTGGTTGAACTCTATTCTTATTCTGAAAATAGCTTACAGTTTCTGTTTTGACACCTGTCAGTGTTTTATTGTTAACATTTTAAAAAAAATTGATATTGAGTTGATTTAAGTTGTATTAAAAATAAGACTTAAAGATCTACAAATTATTCCTATATACCCAATTCTGAATTCGAACGTTTACAACCTGAAAAATGTGCTCAAAGTTGACCAATCTGCCAGATTGGCAGTAATGGCTAATTTTCTGGAGGCTGATTTTTAACATGTTTTCAAAATGTGTTTAAGTTTAAATAAAACGTGGTTAGCTGTATTAGAGGGTCAATTTCTTCCTCTTATATTTAGGTAAAACTTTTCTATATTTACTCTTCCTAAATCCTATATAAAGGGGTCATTAGAGTAGAGGTTTTCACTACAACAAATTCAAAGATCAAAAGTTTTGAGTTTTCTTGAGAAAGAGTTTTTGTTTAAGTTTTGGGCTATTATTTTCATAAGTTTTCTGAAAGTTTTTGGTTCTTAAAATCTCTCTTCTATTTTTAATTCACTTACAAAACCTTGAGATTCAATCTTATATATTATTCTCTAGGGTTTTCGTAAAGAAAGTTTTCAAGAGAGAGTTTGTGGTCTTTTGATCATCCAGTGATTATTGTATTTGTGGCTCCACTACCTCTGGACTAGAGGAGTGTGATTGAGGAGTTGGGTACTCCCTAGTGGTTGTAATCCTTTGTGGAAGTTCTAGTGAATCGGAAAGCCTTCTGGGTGAAGGCGGGGATGTAGAGCTGGGTGCTCGAACCTCGAAACAAATCTCAATGTTTGCGATTGGTTTACTTGCTTCATTTACTTACTTTATATTCATTTCTATATTTACTTGCTTCATATTCATTGCTATATTGTCGATCAATACTCACACAACAAGATTGCATTGCACACCTCAAACTCTTATCTAGAGGAATCACGATGAAGGAGTTCAGAGCCCTTCACGGGGTATTCGGCTTCTAGTATTGTTTCGGGTGATCGTTGCATCATAACTTTTAAATTTGTGTATTGATTAGCATTATCACCTATTCACCCCCTCCTCTAGGTGATTTCAACACCCAAAATCGGGAAATTTAGAATCAATCATACTCCATTGCAGAAAATTAAATGGATGATGAAGCATATTATCAGAAATTGTACAATCTCAACACTGCCTACAGTTTAGTGAATTTTGAACAACCAACATATAAAAGTTTTTCTGCATCATTAAACAAGCTCTGAATTAAGTGTGGGTGATCCATAAAATGATCATCTACATCATGGATCATGCCTTCTAATCTATCACCTTAACTACAATTGACTCCTTCCTTTTAATCACAGTTTCTATCATCAGAATTAATCGGCTATCTCTTGTACTCTCACCATGCCATATCATCTTGTATAACCTTTATCAATCCTATTAACGAATAAGTGGTCTCTTAATACTTCAACCATAACATTCTCAATGCAACCACATCTTATGCATGGATACTTAATATGATTAAGACTGTAGGCACACTCAACAACAAACTTAATAAACTCCTCTATGCCATTCCAATATTCGGTACTTAATCTATTAGCATCCATCCATTTCCGATCCATGTTTAACTAGTCTAGACATTAAAAATAAAATATTGAATTAACAACACCATATATCATGTAAAGAGTAAATTTACTTTACGACTACCACGGCACCACCACATACACATCAAGCATGGTACACCACCAGACCACCACCATCACATGCACACACGCACATCAAGCATGACGCACCCCACCATCACCACCACCACACACACGCATATCAAGCACACACAACCACCACAACTCACACGCACATGCACACCCACACACCCCCTAACACCACCACCACACACAAGCATGACACACACACACACACACACACACACACATCAAGCATGGCACACACCACCAGCACACACATGCATATCAAACATAACACCCACGCACCACCACTACACCACCACCACCACACGCACACGCACATCAAGCATGACACACCCAACCACCACCACACACACACATGCACATCAACGCACACAACCACATCATGTCCTTATTTATTATCATCGTTTCCATCTTCTTATTGGAAAAATTCCCATTTTATATCACTTTCAAGCTCTTTTTCTTCTCATCTTCCTTCTTCTGCTACTCTCCAACATTATAATCACGATAACTATTTATTTTTTCACGCATTATATATATCTTCACCATCAAGCACACACAAATACTTCACTGCCACCACCACTACCACATTCAAATCCTAGCTTTGCATATATAACATTTTTTGCTGATTTAGAAATATCTGATGAATAAATAATTGTTTTACTACAATAGTATACAAGTATATATATACATATCTAATACTAAAAAAATCCAAACCCTAAATAGCTCAAATGCTTCAATTACTCATCAAATTTCATCATTTATCCAATAAAGAATCGAAAGTAGAAGCAGAACTAACCCTTTGTCTTCTATCTTGTAGACAAATTTGACTCGGTCCCAGTCGCTGCCCCGATGTCCTGGCCTCTGCCAGCGCCCGCCGCAGACCGATCAATGATCGAGATCGTGAGTGAGCGGTGTGGAGATCACTTGATTAGAGAGGACAATCTTATATTTGGGAAAAATATTATGTTTCTATAGTTTGAGAGAAAGAGAAGAGGATAGGACGGTAGAGCAGATCTGGAGCAGAGGGAGAGGAGAGGGGAGAGAAAGGGCTCACGGGGAGGGGAGAGGGAAGCCAACAGAGGAGGCGAGAGAGAATCGAGAAAGATAAGAGAAGTGAGGGATCAATGAAGCCTAGGGTAAAATTTTGATTTTATGACCGACACGATTTTTGAAATGATATTGCATATCAGTTTGGCTAACAACCGATGTCAAAACATTTATAAACATTGGTTTTTTAAGAAACTGACATCTAATTCCATTATTTTGCACATCAGTTCTTATTATAACCGACATCTAAAGTCCTATTTAAAAAATGCTTTTTTGTTTGAAATTATCCTCGTCGGTTTGAAAGAAAACTGATGTTAAATATTTAGATTACATGTCGGTTTATAAAAAAATGGACGTAGAATAAATCCATCATAACTGTTTCAAAATTGCCACTACAACTCCTTGTAACATTGGTCCCCGTCCAACCGATGTGAAAAGGCCGACGAGTAATCCCTTTTCTGTACTTGTGTCATCATAAGAAATACGGACATTCTTGCCACAAACTCGCCTTTTTAGCATAAGTCACTAACAGAGAGAATTGCATAAAATATTCTAATCAATTTAGGATAATAAATCTCATGAATTTCGAGGAATCTAGTCCATCTCATAATATCAAGAGATTTCTTAGATTACATTCCTTAAAATCATGAAAATGAATACTTCTAACGGTAATGATAGATTTGTTGGAGTAGGTTTCATCAAACAAAAGTATGTATTTTTCAAAAATAAAAGGATCATTAGATCTCTTTGAGGAGGATCCACCAGAATTAGTCCTAGGTCTTTTTGCTAGACATGATATAAAAGCAAAAACTTGAATTGAAGAGTAAAGATAAGATTTTTACCCAAATAAAAGGAAGAACTAAGGGTTTTGGTCAAAAACCTAATCAAACACCTGAGAAGCAGCAGATCCAACAAGAAAATCACACAAACTTTGAGAAACAATCTTTTGTAAGAAGAAATTTTAGAAGTGGAGAGGCTATAGAGATGAAGAAAATGGGGTTGAGGGGAAAAGGAGAGGTCGGCTAGGGTTTTTTGTCAAAATAAGTGAAGAAGAGAGACTAAATAGGGTTTAAAAGCATCAGATTCACGCCAACTGTCCTTACCAATCACCTGTCGACAGCCTTGATCGCCTATCAATAGCATAGCTCCAACTGAGGTCAACTTTCTGTCAACAGCCATCAATGTCTGCTGACAACTGAGCCAGAAGTCACAAAATCAACCTTTTGGTGACCTCAATCTATCGATAACAAGCTAAATTTTGTTGAAACAATTTTTAAAAAATAGGAAATAATTATGATAGATAATCAAACATAAAAATAATTATATATAAGTAAAACTAAGTATTTTAAAATAGAAATCGTATATTTTTGAAAAAAAAATAGGTGGGATTTTTTGTAAAAAATAAATTTTGAATCAAGAAAATAAAAAATTCATTTTTACTATTATTATTCAAGAAAAAGCATACACAAGTATATTAGTTGTAAATAAGCAAAAAATATATCAATGCATGTTTTTAAATGAAGATGAGAATTAGTTACCGATATTGATAAATTCAATTCCATATCTTCAAAAATAAGAAGTGATCTTGCTACTTCAACTCCTTAAAAGTGATGCATCAACTAGATTTGTTAATTTAGCATAAACATTGCATTCTCTATCAAAGCATCAATTTTCTCACGTCTTGAGAGAAGGCACACCTGCATCAAATAAAATGGGTGTGCTTTTTGTACCCATATTTTCTTGGGTTCTATGGGGTTAGTATCTTTTCGAACCTAAATATTCATATTTGAGCTATAAACTTATCAAAACAAAATCTACCCGAATGGTCTCTTCGACCATAATGTGTACAAGTGTACACCTTGGCATACATGAAAGTATGATGAGTATCGTGATGTGCTTTGTGAACATGATGAGAATATGATGCATATTTTCTAGGAGCCTATTTCTTTTAAAACATTGACTCCAATTTAGCCTTCTCAATGTCATATTCTTTTAAAATATTACTTAAAACATTAATTCTATTTTTAATATCAGAAAACTCATTTTTTTTGAAAATAGGAAATTTAGCTTTGCAAACAATCTTATAATCATTAAAATCTTTTTTAATACTTTTGAAAGAAATGGATAAATCATCTTTTTCTATAGAAATAACATTTAACTTGTTAATCAGAACATCATTTTGCCTTCTTAATTTCTTATTTTGAACTTTAAATAAATCATTTCTATTTTGAAAATCTTCAAAGAAATTTGCAAGTTCATCCATGGTTAAATCATTATCATCTAAAGAAGCTTCAAGAGTTACTTCAATGGGGTCATCCCCATGGGTCCTGAAGCAAACGTTGGCGATGTCTATACTCACACTTGTACTCAACCAAGAGAGCCACAGTGGCACCACAACTCTTAATCTAGAGGAATATTAAGGAGATAGTCCAGAGCCCTTCATCTCGAATTCGGCTACACTCTTTTGTTATACTTGGTGTGTTAGCCTAATAGTTTTTAGGTTGAATAATTAGTTTTAGTTTCGTATTAGTTTTACATTAGATTAGCTTGTCACCTATTCACCGCTTCCCTCTAGTTGACCTACAAAAGTAAGTAACTTCATGAATCATAATTGTCTTAAGAATGTTAGATGCAGGAATTGATCTGATAATTAATCACTGTCATCGATCTAATTGGCCAGGTCGGTGAATATCAGGTGGGAGTTTTTTTGTTCAATAGAACGCTCCTTAATTACAAAACCACCTTTCAATTTTCTTCCTTAGTTAAACACCAATTAGACTAGATTAGTCAATCTCAATATAAAGAAATATTAATGAGCATAAATATTTCAGTATAACCTAGTAAAAAGAGCGTTAGTTCAATTATACAGCAATTGGAGTGAGGTACGAATGTAGCGAGTCTCCTTAAGACAATTATGTCCCCCGCTACGGCGCTAACAGGTTACTGAACGCTGGTCTCCCTAGGTACAACACTCCTTCACTGTATTTGGATAGTACTACCAAATCACCGTACAGTAGAATCATAGTTCGAACCGTACATTCACAAGGAATTCAAGACAGTTGGATGAAGGCAAATTTCAGGGAGAATATTTGTCTTAAATTTGGAGGATTATTCATTGTAGAGAAAGGGGAGAGAGAGAAGAATTTATTTCTTAGGAAGATATAGAAAGAAAAATCTTTTGTTTCTGCAGAAAGGAATAGGAGAGAAGAGATCTTCGCTATCGCTAGCACTCTTGGGAATCTGTTGGAGGACAACAGGAATCATTGCAGCGGTTTGCAGCACAGATTCGAGCATTGGAGCAAGTCAAGACCCACTGTAGCATCCATGTGACCTAGTTTAAAAAGAACTAGACCGTGTTGGACCCGCACCCGCACCCGGACCAGGGCCCGGGCGCGAAAACTCCAAGTACCCAAAAGGCACACTCTTTGTTCCCATTTTCGTTTATTTAAATACTTCAAATGTCCACTCCATATCCAATGTGTGACTAAATATTCTAAACTCACCGGTTTGGGGTACGATATTATGCATGATAATTATAGCTAGAATCTGATAGATGGAAGTAAAGTAAACAACATTCCAATTAGTTTTTAAGCCTGGATTGTTATCACCATGAATCAAAGCAAATGCAAACTCTATGGATTGACCTTTAGAATAAGGGAAGTTTTCAAGAGTGGTTTTGGTAAGGCCAAGTCCACCAAAAGGAATTTCAAGAACCTGGGCAAGTTCATCAAAAGAAATACAGACATTCTTGCAACAAACTCAGCTTTTGAGCACAAGTCCACTAACAAAAAGATTTGTATAAAATATTCTAATCAATTTAGGATAATAAATCTCATCAATTTTGAGGAATCTAGTCCATCTGATAAAATCAAGGGATTTCTTAGATTATATCCTCAAAATAACGAAAATGAATACTCCTACCGGTAATGACAGATTTGTTGGAGTAGGTTTCATCAAACAAAAGTATGAATTTTTTAGAAACAAAAGGATCATTGGATCTCTTCGAGGAGGATCTATAAGAATTAATCCTAATCTTTCGCTAGACATGATATAAAAGCAAAAACTTGAATTGAAGAGTAAAGATAAGATTTTTACCCAAATAAAGGAAGAACTAGGGTTTTGGAGAAAAACCTAATCAAACACCTGAGAAGCAGCAGATCCAGCAATAAAATCGCAAAAGCTTTGAGAAATAATCTTTTGTAAGAAGAAAATTTAGAAGTGGAGAGGCTATGGAGATGAAGAAAATAGGTTTGAGGGGAAGAGGAGAGGTCGGCTGGGGTGTTCTATCAGAAGAAGTGAAGAAGCGAGACTAGACAGGGTTTAAAAGCTTCAGACCCACGCTAGCTGTCCTTGGCCTATGGCCTGTCGCAGCCCCGATGGCCTGTCGCCAGCTCCAATTGAGATCAACTTTCTGTCGACAGCCATCAATGTCTATCGACAATTGAGCTAGAAGTCACAAAATTAACTTTTTGTTGGCTCAGTCTCTCGACAACAGCCACATGGCTGTCACAGCAAGCTAACTTTTGTTGAAACAATTTTTAAAAAATAGGATATAATTATGATAGATAATCAAACATACAAATAATTATATATAAGTAAAACTAAGTATTTTAAAGCAGAAATTATTTATTTTTGAAAAAAATAGGTGGGACTCTTTTTAAAAATAAAATTTTTGAATCATGAAAATAAAAACTTTATTTTTACTATTATTATTCAAGCTAAAGCATACACAAGTATATTAGTTGTAAATAAGCAAAACATATATCGATGCATATTTTTAAATAAAGATTAGAAATAGTTACTGATATCGACAAGTTCAATTCCATATCTTCAAAAACAAGAAGTGATCTTGCCACTTCAACTTCTTGAAAGTGATGCATTTACTAGATTTGTTTATTTAGCTTAAACACTGAATCCTCCATCAAGGCATCAGTTTTCTCACGTCTTGAGAGAAGGCACAACTGCATCAAATAAAATGGTTGTGCTTTTTGATACCCACATTTTCTTGCGTTCTATGGGGTTAGTACCTTTTCGAACCTAAATATTCATATTCGGACTATAAACTTTCCAAAACAAAATCTAGCCAAATGGTCTCTTCGACCACAATGTGTACAAGTGTGCACTTTGGCATACATGAAAGCATGATAAGTACCATGATGTGCTTTGTGAACATGATGAGAGTATGATGCATGTTTTCTAGGAGCTTGTCTCTTTTAAAACATAGACTCCAATTTAGCCTTATCAACATCATATTTTTTTAAAGTATTACTTAAACATTGATTCTATTTTTATTATCAGAAAACTCATTTTTTTGGAAATAGGAAATTTGGCTTTGCAAACAATCTTATAATCATTAAAATCTTTTTCAATACTTTTGAGAGAAACAAATAAATCATCTTTTTCTTTAGAAATCACATTTACCTTGTTAATCAGAACATCATTTTGCCTTTTTAATTTCTTATTTTGAACTTTAAATAAATCATTTCTATTTTGAAAATCTTCAAAGAAATTTGTAAGTTCATCTATGGTAAAATCATTATCATCTAAAGAAGTTTCAAGAGTTACCTCAATGGGGTCATCCCTATGGGTCTTGAAGCAAACGTTGGCGACATCTATATCATCTCTGGAGTCTCTTTTAGAGTCTTCATCCCAAGAAGCCATCATAGCTTTCTTCTTTGTATTCTTATTAAAGTAGATTTCTTGAGATTTTGACAATCTACAATCATGTGTCCTGACTTTTTGCAGTTATGGCAAGGACCAACTTCTTCTTTCTTTCTTTCACCCTTTCCTTGCCATTTGAATATTTTTTGATTGCTCATCTTTCCTTGCTTGTAGAACATCCTTCCTACTTTTTGTACAGTCATGGCGAATTCATCTCCATCTTCATCATCCATGATCTCATTGTCTTCCAGAATAGATGGTGTTGCCTTGAAGGCAATACTCTTCTTCTTTTGTGATTCTCTTTCCTCTCTGGCTTTTCTTCTATCTCATGTGTTTTGAGATTTCCTATGATCCCAAAGAAATCTATTTCTTTGAGCTCCTTCAATGTGGTAGCCTTGACTTTCTAAGATTTGGGAAGAGCTCAGATAACCTTCTTTACCTTTTTATTATTGTTAATTTTGTCACCTAAGGAAGAAAGTCCATTAGTAATTTTTGTAAAACGAGTAAGCATTTCATCAATAGATTCATTATCAATCATATAGAAATGTTCTTATTGAGAATAGAACAAATTAATCTTGGATCTCTTCACTTAAGAAGTTCCTTCATTAGTAAAAATCAAGTTATTTCAAGCTTCATAAGAAGATTTACAATTTATAACATGTGATAAATCTTCATCATTAAGTGCAACAGTAAGAGCATATTGGGCTTTAGCATTTGCCTCAAGTTACTTGACGGTGGTTTTAAACAAGTATCCTCATCACCTTGGGGTTCAATAAATTTCTTAGTAATGGACTTAGCCACTTTATTAACTAGGGACTTAAGAAATAAAGTCATCTTGACTTTTCAAATGAGAAAGTTAATACCATCAAACTTGGGAGGAGTTTTGATATCGAAAAAAAAACATTGGAAACCATGTGTGTGAAAGCAAGTAATGTGAATAGCCAAATAGGGTCACTCTTAGGTTGTGAAACCTATAATTAAGAGTACCAAGCTCTGATATTAATTAAAATCACCTAGAGGAGGAGTGAATAGGTGATGGCTAATAACAATGCGAAAATTAAAATAATTAAGAACTAAGAAAACTTAATCAAGAATGAAATCGTATACCCAGTGATGGGTTCTGAACTTCTCCTCGTAATTCCTCTTGAATAATAGTTGAGGTGCGTAATTGCTTTCTTGATAATATTATGAGTCAAAATAAATAATCTTGTAGAAGATAAACAAATATAATGATGTATGAATAATAAAGAGTAGAGTTGAAGAGATCAAATGAGATAGCCAATCGCAAACACAAGGAGTTGTTATCGTGGTTCAAGCTACTTGCTCTACGTTCCTGTCTTCACCACAATGAAAAATTTCACTATAATCAACTTTGATTATTACCACCCACGATCTGGCAAGATCTGGAGCCGCAACTCGACCAGTACCCTCTTTCCGAGAGGAACTCACAAAGAACAAAGGATTACAATGATGATCCACACAAGATCACAAAACTTTCTTTTAATTCTCCTATAGTTTAGAGTAGGAGTTGATGGCTAAAGAACAAGTGTAAGAGAAAACAGAGAAAGTGAGAGTAAGAAACTTTTGAGTATATCTCCTTTGAAAATCTTTTCAAAAACTTCTTGTAAGACTTGTTGAGAACAACTTAAAACTTATATATATATTTTATAAACATCTCTTTACACTCCTTTATATAAGAGCAGTATATAGAAAAAAACAGAAAATCCAGTGTTGAAAAACATGTTAAAAACATGAAAAACCAAGTTCAAATGAATCTGGACAGGTTTCTAAACAAATAGAGCCATTCGGAAAGCAAATCAGGCAAGTTGATTGTCTAGTTGTCCACAACAAGCATAGGCCTATCAATAGGAAAAGTTCAACAGTCATATTTTTCAAACTTAGCAAGAGCTCTCGACAACAAGTAATGCCTATCGACAGATTGGGAATGAACAACTTTTTGTTTGGTCCCCTGTCGACAGCTATTCCTGGCAGTCGACAGCTGCGGCATTCTCAGCCTAATGCACAAGATATCAGCAGTCGACAGGTATGAGTCACTGTCGACAGTCCTGGTATCTGGACAAAATATTATTTTTATTTTATAAAAATACTTTGTAAAATTATATAATATTATATTTATGATAAAACATATATGTTTAAAAAACTAAACATATTTTAAAACTATATATCATAAATACTATTAAAACTTGATTTTTCACAAAAATCATAAACTAAAAATAATAAAATTGTTTTTGAAAACTTTTGTGCGTGTGTATATTCTTGAGCATCAATTCTCTAAACAAACTTTATATCTTACATAAATATCAAGATGAGGCACAGTATACAAGATCTTCAAATATGAATTCTTCAAACTTGTCTTCTTGAGTTTCTAACCAATTCTTAAAATCAATCTTGTTGAATTGAACTAAATATCTTCTTTTCAAGCTAAACAACTTATCCTTGAATAAGCCTATGTACTTTAACAAAACTTAAACTTTATAAGTTTTAGAATCATCAAAATAAAGGGTGATTGAGCCTTTGGGCCAACAATCTCTTTCCTAACGAAAGAGGGGGGCTGAACCCTAGAAAAATTCAAATTTTATACACTCCTTTCAAATTCTTGTAATTCTTTTAATTTGATAAGTATAGTGAAGTTCTCCCTCCTCCCACTGATTTTCCCAGTTTAGGGTTTTCACGCAAAATTTTTTGTGTATGTGTTATGTTTTACTTACTCGCATTTCACCCCCATTTTCCAATCTTGCTTGCGGTTAGGATAGAATGTCCGATCGCTCATGGCAAAAAATCACCAACAAACAAATTAAAATTAAAAAATGACCAAAGTTAATATTCTTATTTTTCTAGAAATATTCACTGTTTATGGTTATTTTTAAGTATTTCTTTAAAGAACAAGTAATTTATAATTTAAGCAATTCAATTTCAAGAAATTAAAAACTATTCAAATTTAATACATTCACAAACTGAATAATTCAAGGAAAATATTTAATCAATTGCACAAAAATTAAATAATTAATTTTGCAACTTTTTAAATGCTAGAAAAATAAATAAGAAATTTAAATAGCCAAAAATAAAAAAATAAATTAATTTACCACACTGAATCATAGCAAACAATTCAGGTAAAAATATTTATCAATTTTACACTAAATTAATTATGGAAAATTTGAAAATTTTCTAAATACTTTTACATCTTGAAAATTGAATAAATAAGTAAAATAATTAAATAATAAGTAAATATGTCACGAAATACATTAACTTACTGTAATAAAATATAATTTATTTAAAGAATGTAAAGACACTCACCTGAGTTTTTCATAGACCCGGATATTGCATTGTTTAGTTAATTCAAAAATCTACAATGAATTTAATTCAATTTAGATTTAGGTAAGTTTAAATAATTTCAATGTCAAAATAATTTTACAGGGTTTAAAAAGCAGTTTGTGATTTTATAAAAAAATTTAAGAACTTTCAGGCTTTATTTCTAAATTTTTTGAATTAAAAATAAGCCTAAAAGTCATTAAATTCTCAGTATTTATCTACAGTAACGGGTCTGGTGCTACAGTATGGGTCAAAACAACTATTGTGCATGTCTGGATCCGTTACAATTTCAGATCTGCTTACTAATATGCTACAGTACAGTTGCTACAGTTCGAGTTGGATAAAGCCGGTCGGTCCGGGTTCATCTAGGTCCAGGTGCAACTAGGTCCAGATTCAACTGGGTCCGTGTACGTGCTTGATTTATTGATTTTGTGATTTTCATAGACAAATAACAAAGTGTCTTACTGATTTTTTTTTTTTAAATGCACTTGAACTTAACTTTTTAAGCTAAATAACTACAGAATAATAATCTAAAAATATAGCCAAAAGGACCTAAGGTTTCTTCTTTGAGTTAAGTGCAAAACCTGTAGAAAAAGCACGATTAGAAAACTTAAACTCTGAAGTCAAACAAACCCTCATACTAGCACCTACAGTTCTTCTTATTTAAAATAAGAATTAAGCACTTAGGATCTAAGCTGTACCTTGCTGATATGAAGAACTAGAATGAATAACTACTACAGTAGGCTATTTCTCAGATAGTATTCTAAAGGGAAAAATCCCTTGTAAATAGGTAACAATTTCAAAAGGAAAAAGAAAAACCTTAGAGCCCAAATTTAAAAAAAGAAAATTCACTGCTAACCAGCGTAATTTAAGTTTTTACAAAACTGACATGGAATTTACATATTATCCCTTGTAGAATTTGTGAAACTGACCTTGTAACTTGAAAACATCTTAACTTTCACATATGACCTTTGTTGCTCACTTTCCAAGTTACATTTTACTAGTTTTTTATTTCTTGATTTTGGAATAGACAAAACTAATGTTTCAAACTTCTGACCTTGTCAAATTTACTGAATCATCCTACATCATCTTGAGACCACAAACCTTCTTTATAAATAGCCCATGGACTCATAAAAAAGGTACATTCTACAAATTCCTTAACTTTTCACGTATAATTGTCATCTTTCTGTGAGTCAAACTTGAGCATCAGAGTGGACTTGATTGGGGCCCAAGTCATGCCTCCATAAAAATTTCTCTTTGCTTGGAGATCTAGCCAATGAAAGGTCAATAGTTTCCACATTTTAGCACATTCCACTCAAGCATCCATATATTACAAAAACACTGCTGATGTCTAAAAGAGTTACCGGGTACCAGTGTAACGTTTTCAACTCTTTATCGGAGTTAAAATTGCAAGTTGAAAAGTATTGAGATTTGAAAATAGACAAAATTCAAAAAAGTTAACATACATAGAAACAATTTTCCAATCACATATCAGAAACATGAAAATAATGCACTTGTCCATGAATTAATCTCATAGATTCAAATGTGGCAATATCCATAACATATCATTTATTGTAGAAGGATACACGTAGAAGCTTAATATAACAGAGACACAGACACAACAGACACAAACCCGACATTATTTGAAAAGTAGACGACCCGACACAGAAAGATGTAACTTTCCTTTATTTAGATATAGTAGGATGATTCAGTAAATTTCACCCTGATCTCATTTGACTCAGATAACTCTGACCCGGCTATGTACAACATGAACTAACCATATAGGTCGGATTGGGATTATCCGACTCAATATGACCCGTACCCCCAATCATATGACCACAATTTTCAAAATAATTTCAACTCTTCACAGAGTCAATGGGGATTCACCTCCCCTGAGTCAAACTTTCAACCGCCTTGTCCACAATTTTCACAAAGTTCATTCCCCAATTTTGGTTCATATACTCATTTTCCTGTTCCACCAACCGAAGAAAAATTTGATTTGGAAAGGAGTATAGAAGAGTCCCTACAACAAATGCAAAATTTTCTCAATTCACAATCCTTCCCACATCAAACTCCATATACCCCTTTTCTAGAGCAACCAATTAAAGAAGAATTTGAGCTAGAAAGGCATTTGGAAATCTTTTGTGAAAGAATGCAAAACATGTTGGACTCATCATCTCAACCAATTTTTCAAGAGTCCTACTCATCTTTTTCAGTCTCACCAATTTAAAATGAACAACCATCAATACTGGACTTGAGTATGGAACCCTTGTGTGAGTCCGAGAAACATCTGACAGACTTACAATTTCACCACAATTTCAAAAATCAACTTCCATACTCACCTTTTCAAGAATAACCAATTGCAAAGAGTATAGAAGACATGATTCCAAATCCAAATTCTGTTACACGACCTATCAGTAGGTTAGACTCACTTATGAGCGAATTGATCAATGAGAGTGAGTAAAGTCTTTCTTGTCAATCTTTGACCGATCCTTATATCCCTAACTCTACTGATTGGACCCAAGAATCATTTCATTTTGGGAATCCAGATTTAATTTCAGAATATACATTTGAACTCGACCACACTCCAAGTTATGAAAGTCGCCTGGACATTCTGGCAAGTTATCCCTTTCCTGAAATTGAAATCGAACCTGAATGTGATCCTGAACCTCATATTAACAATTCCATTTCACTTTTTGATTCAATAATGACTCCGGTATCTTTACCAGATTTTTTCTCTATTCCACAGTCAACATTGAATCCTGTACCAAAACACCATGAAATATAATCACCAATATCTAATGTCACACTTCATTCATGGGGAAAGTGTGTGAATATCAATTCTTTGGTTTGGACCTTGTTTTTGAACCAATTTTGACTCTCATTGTTGACTCTCGACTTGATCTGAGTCAACTTCCCGAGTCGGTGTCGGTTTTTGTTCCTTATTCATTTGAGTCCAAATCCCTCATCTTCCAAATCACACTTCATTGTTGGACAAGAATGTTGAAGAAAATGACTCAGTAATTATTTTTGAAAATTAAAAATTAGATGGGGATAATTTTCTAAATAAGACCATTCAGTCCATCATTCTTTTACTGGGTCATATTAGAGAGGACATTGGTGGGTTCCTACAAGATCCACGTTATTTTGATTGGGTCGCAACGCTTGGCCCAATCAGACCACCACCAGAGCCACCCCCTTGAGGTAATCTTCCTTCCCTCTCCATTTGTTTCATGTATTTACACATTCATGATGCATTGAGGACCATGCATGAGATAAGTGTGGGGGAGGGTTTACTAACGTAGTTTGTTTTATATTTTCTTTCTTTTACACTTCTTTTTAATTAAATCAAAAAAATCTTTTATATAAAAACTTTTCTTTTCTTTTTACAAAACTTTTTGAAACAAGAGAAATAGTTTTTGATTTATTTTTAAGAAAATTAAGATTAGCTTAGGAATTAGGAAGACCCAAAATTATGAACCAAGTTAAAATAATAGATCTTGTTTAAATTTTAGGATAAGAAAGTAAAATTGAAAAGATAATTTGATCTTGAATTTTTTGCCTTAGATTTATGCACTCCACACTTACACAGTTTTTAGGATTGAAACAAAGACTTAAAATGCCATAAAAAATATATATATTCAAAAAAATATAATATGATAAATAAAAACCACTTATTGAAGTTGGGTAATTTTGCCTCAGTAAGCATGATTATTCACACCTAAAACGGTGGACAAAAAATAAATAATCCCCTATAATTTTGTGGTCTTATTTACTCGAGTCCTTAAGTCCGAGGGATGTTTTCTCATCTGGTGCCCTAAGACCATCTGGTTTGGGAGTCACCAGCAAAAGGCTCACTACCCGGGTAAATAAGAAAGCCTAAGAAAACTAAGGGAAGAAAAAAAAGAAAAAAAGAAAAAATATATATATATAATATAAATAAATGGCATGAAAGTTAGAGTCGATATCCCAAAAACCTTCACTGTTCACAAAGTGCATATTTTTCTAAGAGTTTTATGAAAAATCAAAGAGTCAATTCAATTTTAAATTCTTACATTTAATTTATAACAAGATTTTTTTTTCATTTTGACTTAGGTTAAAGAACAATTTATGGTTAACCTCTGACCTTTGATCACTTATATTTTCGCAAAAATACTTCAACACTTTTCTCTATTTCAAAATTGCGTTTTCAAAATACTAACATTTGATTTCATTCTTTATGGAGTTTGTGGGTGTAATCCGCTGAAAACCCTCAGGAGACAAAACTCCTCCTTTAGGGGAAACTTAGAGGTTTAACGGCTTGTTGCACATGCTCAGTGCAATCGTGTCACCTGCGAAAGTGGTGTAATAATTTTCTTAGTTTTTTTGTTATGCTCGGGACGAGTAAAAGATAAGTGTGGGGGTGTGATTAGTCTCTAATTTTGCATAATTTTATCACATCCGCATATTTATTTGGTATAAAATTCTACTAATAAAGCTTTGCTTTCTTGATTCTAGGTCCATTGTGTGCAATGAAGAAGAAGACCCTAAATTTCCATTTAATTAGTGATTAAAGGCCTATTAAGATAGCCATTGACCTAAGAGGCTGATTCTGTCAAAACCAGGGGTTGCAAACTAGAAACCGGGCACAGGAGCTAACAGGAAACAGACAAGACAGCGCACGGCCACTTTATGGCTGCGAAAACGCGGCTCTGGCCGCGTTTCCGCGGCAGTACGGCCACGGCCGCGGCTGCGTTTTGGGACAGGGTTTGTCCCCTGGCCCCCCTCTTCCCTGGTGCCTATAAATACCCCCCTGGGGTTCCAGAGTTGAGAATATGCAGAGTTTAGGGTAATTTTCATTCCATGTTGTAGTTTAGGATAGTTTAGGTTAGGTTAGTTCTTCTTCCTCCCTTATATTTTCCATTTTGTAGATCTTATAATAGGGAGAGAGAGTGGTACATGCTTGCAATGCAAGAGTGCGTGTAATAGAAGGTGACAATCTATGAAAGGTACACTCTTTACCTCTCTATGTTTTCTTCTCTCTAATCTCTTTTACATGTGTTGCTAATTTTTCTCTCATGGCAACTAACTACTAACCACCAGCTAGTCTAACTTCTTTTATGATAATCCACATGAATCTAATAGCCTCTACCTGGCCTTGCTCTTGCAAGAGCCATTGATGGCTCATGATGATGGATCTAACACTCTAACTTCCTAAACACTAACAAGCTAATATTACTTTACTTCATGCTTGCTCTTATTGGGTTTTGATGATTTAAGTGTAGCTTGCACTTGTTTATCGAGTTGGATTGTGATGAGTTACATATGGGTCATGCTTTGTAAAGCTCTTGAACTAAGGACTAGTGATGGCCAATGATACATGTGAGGCAACTATCACTAAGAGGTTAGCATGTTGGTGGAGTTATTAGTAGTTAGTAGCCATGGGTTTTCTTTCTTTTTCACTTGTTTTAGAAATATTCCAAAAATCACAAATACATTCTTTTTCTATATTTCCCACTTCCTTGTTTTCACAGTACAATTCTCTTTTCATTCTTTTTCTCTTTTTTTTTTCATTCTTTAAAACTTTGAAGAACTTTTTAACAAACACGTGAATCAAACGGTAATGCTTCTATCGCCTCCTGTCCTTGTGGATTCGACTCGTTTTAGCCTCTATGATATAACAGAAGTATCGAGGAAGCCAAAGCACACACACTTTAAATATCGATTTCAAAACATATACTTTTTGTGCACGATTTTCCCCGTGCAAACACCAACTTGGAGCTCACTAGCTCGCTCGAGGCCGGAACCTCTACAACTTCTCAATTGAAGAAAATGGTGATCAACACTTAATCACAAAGATAGCTCATAAGCACAACCCTGCAACCAAGATGAGGAAGTGAAACACTTGGGATTGTGTAGTGCAAATAGCAAGTGGAGAAGTAGAGGAAAGGCTCAAGCTAAAACACCAAATTTTGAAAATAGTTGGCTTAAGAGAAAATCTTTTGTAAAGAGGCTAAACTATAAAAAAAAACTTTGAAGTAAAGCTTAGAAATCTTGTTCTTAAGTTGTTTCACATTCCCACTATTTATAGGGGATGAAAACCAGGCTAGAAAATGTAATAGATCCATTGGGAGAAGACCCAACTAAAAACAAAAGAGAATCCAGCCATTGGGAGCCAAGTCAACAGAATTTTCTGCTACCGGTCAACCGGTCGGTCGACCGCCAACTGTCAGATTTTCGATCGTTGGGAAATGCGGTCGACTGGATGGTCAATCGTGGTTCCCAAATAGAGAGTATATCTCTCTGACGGTCGACCGGGCGGTCGATCGGAACAAACAGAGAGCACTACTCTTGCTTTCGGTCGACCGGTCGGTCGACCGAAGTGCACGGATGCACTTTGGTGCATGTTGGTCGACCGCCCGACAAAGGGAAAAAAATCAGTTTTTGGATATCTTTTAAAAACCAATCTTTTTTCAATAAATTTTCTTTGATAGATAAATACAAAATAGAGTTCTAAGGCTTCGAATAACTAGAGTGTGATCATGGATCATCACTAAATAGATTTAGAACTATATTTTGATAAAAAATTCTTTTATAAAACACAAACTCATTTTTCCAAAACTTGTTTTTTCGAAACCTGATTTTTTCGAAACTTGTTTTTCTGAAACTCGGTAAGTAACCGGTTAATAAATTTTTGCTTGAAAACACAAGGGAATACGAAATGTGTGTGTGTGTGACAATCCCAAAAGCTATCAACTTCTTTCATCGTGGCTTTAACAAATGACTATAAATCCTAACTAAAATGAAAAGGTAAAAGTACAAATCTTGTTGCTTGATCCTTGAGCTCTTCTAGTATGCTAGGATCTGGGATCTAAATCTTCTTGGCTTCCAAAAGTGTGATTCTTGTTATGGAGTCGAAATGCAACATATGTTTTTACCTGAAACTTAATTAAACAATTTTGTTAAATACCTAACTACATATGGTTTGTTATCATCAAAACTAGGGTTAATGGCTTTGGGCCAACAAAAACTCTCTCTGAGAACTTTTCATCTTTCTGAACCTATAAATAGGCAAGTAGCAATCCTAGAGAGAAAACTTTCTCTGAAAACGTTTCATCTTTCTGAACTTAGGGTTTTCTCCTTTTCTTCCTTTTAAGATTTAGGGTTTTCCCTTCCTCTTCAATCTGTAAATCGAGATCCAATGGTCCCTATGTGTGCTTCGGGGAAAGAGGCAACGACCGCCTCTAGAGTAGCTGAGGCCACTTCGACCGTGGTCGCTCCAACAGTGGAGCAGCCAATCACTGGTAAGGATTCACCCTTTTCTTTTTCTTTTTTCATCATTTTCAGAGATTTCAATCTCTATGGATTTTCCTCCCTTCGTCACACTCTAGCAACCTTATAGAGTTCGCCTCCCTTGTATGAAGTCAGGGAGTTCACCTCCCTTGGGCGAACTCTGAAATACACCTAGAGGGGGGGTGAATAGGTGTAATTGCTAATCTAATGATCTTTTTAAATATTACTTAAGTGAGTGATGCAACGATCTCTCAAAACACGACTAAGAGCCGAATACCCCTTGCGAGGTTCTGAACTCCTTCCTCCCAATTCCCCTTAAATGGGTTAGAGGTGCGCAATGCAACCGTGTTGTATTGAGGTGTGATCGAACAATTCCAAGTATGAAATGCGATGATGAAATGCACACAAGTAATGTAGCAAGAAAAGTAAACAAGTAAGGATTGCACAAATAAGATGTTAGTTCTCAAGCAATAAATTGAAAGCAAGTAAAGCAAGAGAGAATTAGGCAAGATGACACAAAAGCAATCGCAAACAAAGTGATTTGTTTCGAGGTTCGAGCCCGTAGCTCTAGTCCCCGCCTTCACCTCCGTGAAGGGTTTCCACTATCCCTTAGGATCCCGTACAAGTTAGGCCTCCAAAGACCTCAAGCCCGTAGCTTCACCTTACAAAGAAATTCCCCTTAGGAACTTGTCTCCACAAGAACAAAGGATTACAAATTTGTGATCTCAACTAGATCACAACACTCTTTCTCTTTTACAAACACTCTCACTCTTTTACAACTTCACCTATAGAAAGAATATGAAATTTTTGGCACTATGAAGTGTGGTGAGAAAAGCTTCAGTTGTAGAGTGATATTAGAGATCAAACAACAACTGAAAAACCAATTTGAAAGAATGGAAATGAAAGCTTTAAACTATTTTTCTCTTTCTCTTGAAAAACAATAAAAACTTGTATTTTTCTTGGTAAATAACTAAGGCCTATTTCCCACTATTTATAGGGAGAGAATAGGTTAAAAACTCTGATTTTTCCAGCTAATATCACCTGCAAAAGCACCCCAATAACCCTCTAAAAAGTCTGTTAAAACAGAAAATAAAACAGTTTTTCAGAACAGCCCAAAGAGGAAAGAGCCGTTGGAGGTGTTGCAGGCCTACCGGTCGACTGCCGGTCGACCGGGACCCTGCTGGCAAAAGAGCCGTTATGGCTCCGGTCGACTGCCGGTCGACCGATCTCAAGAAAGGAAACACAGTTTCCTTCTACCGGTCGACCGACCCAGTCGACCGGAAGGATACAGAGAGCAAACATCTTTTTACCGGTCGACCGATATGTAGGTCGGTCGACCGACAGACATGCACAGCCTGTGCATGTCTGGACACAGCAGCCGGTCGACTGGGCCGGTCGACCGGTCTGCCTGGAAAACTGTTTTTCTGGGCAGATTTTAAGATAGAAAATTTTGTATAAAATCTTTAAAAATCTGAAGCTAAGTTTTATGCTGAAAATAGTTTATATACATGTATTTAAACAAGTTTTTGAAGATGTAAAGCTTTGGGTACATGTATGTATAAACTAAGGCATAAACCTAGAAATAAATATTTTGAAAACATAGAAACATACAAAACAAATGTGTGTGCAAATCTTAGAGCCAAATTTCACATATTCTATCTTTACAAAACTAAACTTACAAACTACAATGGTCTTCAAGACTTCAACTTGAGCTATCTTCTCTTGATCTTCAATATTGCAATTTGAGCCCAATTTGACTTGTCTTGAATCCAATACACCTTCCTTTAGGGAAGAATTCATCTCTTTAATATATAAACCTGAAACACACTTAAACAACAATTTATATTAGTACCAATAACTAATATGTTTTGTAATCATCAAAATACACTAAACATGGGTTGATTGTAACCTTGGGCCAACAATCTCCCCCTTTTTGATGATGACAAAACATATGAGTTATTAAACAAATAAAAGAAGAAAGAGCTTGGAAAGCTCCCCCTTAAACAATGCTATGTATTTAACATGAATATGAACAACTATGTAAGCATACATAAAGCATTGAAAAATATCATCAAAAAAAAATTTGTCATAAAACTAAAATAGGGAATAACAACTTTCATATTTTTCTCCCAAACTAATATATATTTATATTTCTCCCCCTTTTTGTCATACATCAAAAAGGGTTAAAAAAAATTTTAAGACAAAACAAAACAAACATATTAGAAACCAAAACAAAACAAACTAAGATATTTTAAGTATCAATCTTACATACATTCAATTCACCACAAATAAAAGAAAATCTTGCATAATCCAAAGGTTTTGTGAAAATATCCGCAAGTTGAAAATCTGTGGAAACAAAATCAATATCTATGTCACCTGTTTCAAAGTGATCTCTAAGAAAATGATATCTAATGTCTATATGTTTGGTTTTACTATGTTGATTAGCATTTTGGTCATGTGAATAGCACTAGTATTATCACAATAAATCTTAACATGATCAAAATGTAAATCAAAATCGAGAAGAGTATGTTTCATCCAAAGTACTTGTGCACAACAAGCTCCGGCTGCTACATACTCCGCCTCGGCGGTTGAAAGGGCTACACTATTTTGCTTTTTGGAAGACCAAGACACAAGACAATTGCCCAAGAATTGGCAAGTGCCACTTGTGCTCTTCCTATCTACCCTACAACCGGCATAGTCAGCATCCGAATAACTAGTCATGGTAAATTGGTTAGTTTTCGGATACCACAAACCTAAATCAATTGTGCCCTTAAGATACCTAATTATGCGTTTTACCGCTATTAAGTGTGATTCCTTAGGACATGATTGAAAACGTGCACATAAACATACGGAAAACATTATATCCGGCCTACTAGCCGTAAGATAGAGTAAACTACCAATCATGCTACGAAATAATTTGATGTCAACTTCCTTACCTTGTTCGTCTTTGTCAAGTTTCGTAGTGGTTGCCATGGGAGTCTTTGCTACTTTGGATCCTTCAAGCCCGAACCTCTTGATGAGTTCTTTGGTGTACTTGGCTTGGTTGATGAATGTCCCATCACTACGTTGCTTGATTTGAAGTCCAAGGAAGAAGTTGAGCTCCCCCATCATAGACATCTCAAATTCCCTTTTCATGCATGATTCAAAATTCTTGCAAAGTGAAACATTAGTAGATCCAAAAATAATGTCATCAACATAAATTTGAACTATGAGGATATCTTGATCTATATGTTTGGTAAATAATGTTTTATCAACTTTTCCTTTCTTAAAATCATTTGAAATCAAAAATGAAGACAATCTTTCATACCAAGCCCTAGGGGCTTGTTTTAAACCATATAGTGCTTTATCTAATTTATAAACATAATTAGGGTGTGTAGGATCAACAAACCCGGGGGGTTGTTCAACATACACCTCCTCATCAATATAACCATTAAGAAAAGCACTCTTTACATCCATTTGAAATAACTTAAAATCCTTAAATGAGGCATATGCTAAGGTCATCCGTATGGCTTCGAGCCGTGCTACGGGTGCAAAGGTTTCTTCAAAATCGATTCCCTCGATTTGAGTGTAACCTTGGGCAACTAACCTAGCCTTGTTTCTAACTACATTACCCGATTCATCCAACTTGTTCTTAAAGATCCATTTAGTGCCAATAGTTGGTCTATCTTGGGGCCTAGGAACAAGGTGCCAAACTTGGTTGCGCTCAAATTGATTGAGCTCCTCTTGCATTGCAAGCAACCAATATGAATCGGCCTCGGCCTCGAGGACATTTTTAGGTTCTATGTGTGAAATAAAAGCAAAATTACCACAAAAATCTTGAATCTTAGAGCGAGTGGTTACCCCTTTTGATACTTCACCTATGACGAGGTCCTTGGGATGATGAGGATTGAATCTCCAATCCTTTGGTAGTGGTTGAGAGGGCTCCTCTTCATTTGCTTGATGTTCATTTCCTTGAGCCTCTTCCACTTTGGCTTCACTTCCATCACCATCCTTTGGCTTGTCTCCCATGGTAGAAGCATCCTCCAAGGTCACTTTCTCCAAGCCTTCATCTAAAGCATCAATTTCTACACAATTCTTAACAAACTTGTTAGATTCCTCAAATTTAACATGAATAGATTCCTCAATAGTCAAAGTTGACCTATTGAAGACTCTATAAGCCTTACTAGTATTTGAGTAACCTACAAAAATAGCCTCATATGATCTAGCATCAAATTTTCCCAAATTAATATTTGTATTTAAAACAAAACATTTGCAACCAAACACTTTGAAGTAAGAAACATTAGGTTTTCTAGAAAAATACATCTCATAAGAAGTCTTAGTAGTATTTTTACATAGGAAAACACGATTTGCAATGTAACATGAAGTATGAACGGCCTCGGCCCACAAATAATGTGGTAGACCATATTCATTTAACATTGTCCTAGCCATCTCTTGTAAAGTACGATTTTTCCGCTCAACTACTCCATTTTGTTATGGAGTTCTAGGACAAGAAAGTTCATGTTTTATTCCATGTTCCTCACAAAAAGTGGTAAAGGGAAGGTTAATGAACTCACCTCCTCTATCACTTCTTATTTTAATTATTGAGGAGCCATTTTCCTTTTCAACTCTTTTCTTAAAGGCTTGAAAATGTGAAAAGGTTTGACTTTTATGTTCAAGAAAATAAACCCAAGTAAAACGCGAAAAATCATCTACTAAAACATAAGCAAATCTACTCCCACTTAAACTTTTGGTTTGTGTTGGGCCAAATAAATCCATGTGGATTAGCTCCAATGGACGTGATGACATGATATCCTTAATTGATTTGAATGAGGACTTAGTTTGTTTCCCAAATTGACATGCGTCACAAACTCGGTCCTTTTCAAAGTTCAATGAAGGAATACCCTTCACCATTTCCTTAGAGTTAAGCCTAGAAATATGGTCAAATGAAACGTGGCCTAATCTCCTATGCCATAACCAAGAGTCGTCATCGAGGGCTTTTAAACAAGTTATATTACAAGACATATTTAGCATATCAATCATATAAACATTGCTTTCACGAAAACCGGAAAATACACAAACATTAGAAGTTCTATCAATCACTTTACAAGAAACATTATCAAAAACAACATCAAAACCTTTATCACAAAGTTGACTAACACTCAAGAGATTATGCTTGAGGCCATCAACTAAAACCACATTTTCAATTAAAGGAGAGGTGCCAAGTTTTACATTACCAATACCGATGATTTTACCCTTGGCGTCATCTCCGAAGGTGACGGTGCCACCTTCATGATATCTTGATAGGGTTGCAAAGTTGTTGATGTCCCAAGTCATGTGCCTTGAGGAACCGCTATCAAGATACCATAAACCTCTACGTCTTTGAGCTTTGGAAAGTACCTACATCATTTAAAACAATAGTTGACTTTGGTACCCAAACTTTCTTGGGTCCTTGAAAGTTAGTGTTACGAACCCAAACATTATGATGTGATGCACTTAGTCTATCATAACAAAAATTAGCTAAGTGTCCTTTCCGTCCACAATGTGAACATGAATACACTTTTCTATACATGAATGCATGGTGTGTATGTGAAGTGTGAGCATGCTTTGGGGGTTTATCATGATGCATAGGTTGTGTAGCATGTACATGAGCATGAGCATGAGCATGATGAATATTTTTCTTAGGAGCGTGTTTCTTAGGAAACATATTCTCCATCTTCTTCTTATCAAACTCACTACACTTTTTCAAAACAACATCTAATGAGTCTAATCTTTCCTTAAGCATAGCAATCTCATTAGAATCTACAAATGGGGTCTTTCCTTTACAAGTAATCTTATATTTTTCAAAATCATTTTTAGTGGAAACTAAAGAAGAATGTAAATCATTATTTTCTTTAGAAAGATTTACAATTTGAATATTAAGAGATTCATTATCCTTTTTCATTTTTAAATATTTCTTCTTTAAGAAATCATAATTACTAGAAAGTTCCATAAAAGCTTCTCCTAGCTCATCCATGGATAAATCATCATCAAGAAGAGTTGAGGGGGTTACCTTGCTTGTGCTCTCATTTGCCATGAAGCACATATTGGCGGTGTCGATCTCCTCCTCGGATTCACTTTCGTCATCCCATGTTGCTTTCATAGCCTTCTTCTTGTATGGCTTCTTGGATGAAGATGGCTTCACTTGGTCCGGACACTCCGCTACTATGTGTCCCGGCTTTTGGCAATTAAAGCAAATGATCTTCCTTTCTTCCTTGCCTCCTTGCCATCTCCTCCTTCCTTGGAATTTTGCCTTGTTGTACATCCTCCGGACATTTTTGACTAGAAGTGAGAGCTCCTCGTCATCTTCTTCTTCGTCATCTTCGTCGGAGTAAGTAGCATGACTTTTGAAGGCAATGGTCTTCTTTTTGGAGGGTGCCATGTCCTCCCTTGCCTTCCTCTCCATCTCATGGGTTTTTAAATTCCCAATGAGTCCGATGAGCTCAATCTCATCTTTATCATTGAGTTCCTTCAATGTTGTAGCTTTCACTTCCCATGATGGTGGAAGAGCCCGGATGATCTTTCTCACCCTTTGATCATTGTTGATTTCTTCACCTAGAGAAGCAAGACCATTAGTAATCTTAGTAAACTTAGTAACCATATCATCTATGGTTTCATGTTCTTGCATGCTAAAATTTTCATATTGGGACCGAAGAAGGTCTATCTTAGCCCTCTTCACTTGTGATGTCCCCTCATGTGTTACTAGCAAATGGGTCCAAATCTCATAGGCGGATTTGCAATGGATGACTCTAGCTATGTCATCATCATTGAGGGCTTGTAGGAGTGCATAATGAGCCCTAGCATTGGCATCAAACTCCTTGGTCTCAATTTCGGACCAAGTAGATTCATCACCGGGGGGTACACTAAAGGACTTAGTCACGGCCTTTGCAACTCGGCTACCTAGAGATTGCAAGAAAACGGTCATCTTAACCTTCCATATGGGAAAGTTAAGTCCATCAAACTTAGGTGGGGTCTTAATTCCATCGGCCATGTTTACTATGAGGAAATGAATGAAGTGATTAGCAATATAAGGATCTCTCTAAGGTTGTTAAGCCAAATCCTAGAGTCCAAGCTCTGATACCAATTGAAATACACCTAGAGGGGGGTGAATAGGTGTAATTGCTAATCTAATGATCTTTTTAAATATTACTTAAGTGAGTGATGCAACGATCTCTCAAAACACGACTAAGAGCCGAATACCCCTTGCGAGGTTCTGAACTCCTTCCTCCCAATTCCCCTTAAATGGGTTAGAGGTGCGCAATGCAACCGTGTTGTATTGAGGTGTGATCGAACAATTCCAAGTATGAAATGCGATGATGAAATGCACACAAGTAATGTAGCAAGAAAAGTAAACAAGTAAGGATTGCACAAATAAGATGTTAGTTCTCAAGCAATAAATTGAAAGCAAGTAAAGCAAGAGAGAATTAGGCAAGATGACACAAAAGCAATCGCAAACAAAGTGATTTGTTTCGAGGTTCGAGCCCGTAGCTCTAGTCCCCGCCTTCACCTCCGTGAAGGGTTTCCACTATCCCCTTAGGATCCCGTACAAGTTAGGCCTCCAAAGACCTCAAGCCCGTAGCTTCACCTTACAAAGAAATTCCCCTTAGGAACTTGTCTCCACAAGAACAAAGGATTACAAATTTGTGATCTCAACTAGATCACAACACTCTTTCTCTTTTACAAACACTCTCACTCTTTTACAACTTCACCTATAGAAAGAATATGAAATTTTTGGCACTATGAAGTGTGGTGAGAAAAGCTTCAGTTGTAGAGTGATATTAGAGATCAAACAACAACTGAAAAACCAATTTGAAAGAATGGAAATGAAAGCTTTAAACTATTTTTCTCTTTCTCTTGAAAAACAATGAAAACTTGTATTTTTCTTGGTAAATAACTAAGGCCTATTTCCCACTATTTATAGGGAGAGAATAGGTTAAAAACTCTGATTTTTCCAGCTAATATCACCTGCAAAAGCACCCCAACAACCCTCTAAAAAGTCTGTTAAAACAGAAAATAAAACAGTTTTTCAGAACAGCCCAAAGAGGAAAGAGCCGTTGGAGGTGTTGCAGGCCTACCGGTCGACTGCCGGTCGACCGGGACCCTGCTGGCAAAAGAGCCGTTATGGCTCCGGTCGACTGCCGGTCGACCGATCTCAAGAAAGGAAACACAGTTTCCTTCTACCGGTCGACCGACCCAGTCGACCGGAAGGATACAGAGAGCAAACATCTTTTTACCGGTCGACCGATATGTAGGTCGGTCGACCGACAGACATGCACAGCCTGTGCATGTCTGGACACAGCAGCCGGTCGACTGGGCCGGTCGACCGGTCTGCCTGGAAAACTGTTTTTCTGGGCAGATTTAAGATAGAAAATTTTGTATAAAATCTTTAAAAATCTGAAGCTAAGTTTTATGCTGAAAATAGTTTATATACATGTATTTAAACAAGTTTTTGAAGATGTAAAGCTTTGGGTACATGTATGTATAAACTAAGGCATAAACCTAGAAATAAATATTTTGAAAACATAGAAACATACAAAACAAATGTGTGTGCAAATCCTAGAGCCAAATTTCACATATTCTATCTTTACAAAACTAAACTTACAAACTACAATGGTCTTCAAGACTTCAACTTGAGCTATCTTCTCTTGATCTTCAATATTGCAATTTGAGCCCAATTTGACTTGTCTTGAATCCAATACACCTTCCTTTAGGGAAGAATTCATCTCTTTAATATATAAACCTGAAACACACTTAAACAACAATTTATATTAGTACCAATAACTAATATGTTTTGTAATCATCAAAATACACTAAACATGGGTTGATTGTAACCTTGGGCCAACAAACTCAAGGAGTTCGCCTGCCTTGCGCGTATTGAAGCGATTCAGCTCTCTGGCCGAACCTAGAGAGTTTGCCTACCTAAATGAAGCTAGGGGTTCGCCTCCCTAGGCAAAGCTAGGGGGTTTATCCCTCTTGGGTGAATCCAAGGGGTTCGCCTCCCTGGGCGAAGTCAGAGAGCATGTCTCTCTTGGCAAAACTAGGAAACTTGGCAAAGTCAGAGAGCCTGTCTCTCTTGGCAAAACTAGAGAACTTAAGTTAAGGAATTCAACTACCTTGACAGAGATAAAGAACTTGTTTCCCTCGGTGAAGTTATGCAACTCAGATCCCTTTGCGGAGCCAAGGAACTTGTTTCCCTTGGCGGGGCTAGAGAACTTGTTTCCCTTAGACAAAACTATAGAGTTTATCTCTCTTGTGGTTTTGCTCCAGCCAGAATAGAGACATAAAAGTTTCTTTATGGGGAGGCCATGCCCCTGACCTTTGGCTTTATTATTTCATATTCAGTTTTATTTTTACTAACATGCTTTTTTTGCTTTTTGAAGTGCATTACCTAGTCGGGCCTTTGAATAGCCTCTTCGCTATGCTCGGGGGATAAACGAGAGTGTCCACTTCCAGTTTGAAGGGCAGATTTCCCTCTTTAGTGAAGAGAGTACTCTGGAATGACATGCATTTATCCTTGAAGGGGATCGGTGCATCATGAGGATCATAATGTCTATAGTCGCGTTCGGAGTCGGCAACAGGGCGGTGCTCTGAAAGCTGGCATTCATGTTTGGAGATGCGACTCTTGACTCCAACCAATAGCTGTTAGCTGGAGAAGACCAATGGCTTTTCAAAATTAAGGAGGATAAATACTATCTTCCCTCGAGCAAGCGCCACTTCCTACTTTCATTCTCCAGGTCAATGACAACGGAGAGGAAGATGTCATGGCGCTTGACCCGAAGCATGGACTCAGTGCACGTGGGTATTTGACTGCACACGGCTATAATCGGTTAGGGCATCCTAGACTTGTGATTAGTTTTTCTACCGGTCTCATCAGCAATGACAAACCAGCTGGAGAGAGCCTGATGATTTTATGGACCATCCTGAACCAGTTTGTCAAGGCTACCAGTAATTATCTGGCGACATATTTTAGGACGCCGGATTAGGTCCACTCAACAAAGAAGCAGTGGTGGAGCAAGCTGACTAATTATACCTTGGATCAATTCTGTGATGACCTAGAGAGACTGGGCCTATATGAAGCCGTTAGAGCTACCTACTATGTCATAAAGTTTAGTGTGCCCACTTCTACACCATCCTGGAGCTGTACTGTCCATCTACTGAGACATTCCTTACTCCAATGGGAGTTGAGGTTGACTCAACACGAGATGTGGGAGGTATCAGAGCTCCCAATAGGCCATCTAACTTATGAGGAGTACTTTCCATGCCCAAAGAGCTGTGACAACTGAGCTCATAGAATGAAGCGTTATAAGAGATACTTCAAGAACTCATAACAAAGGAGTCCATGAATAACTAAAAGGGTGGATTAGATCTGGGCACCCATCGGTATAGAGGTGATTTGGACATAACCGACTAAGTATCACGAGGCTCATAACCTGCTGTTCAGAGGTTTAGTGTTAACTTGACAATAAAGAAGTCTATAAAGGACAAAAAAGATATATTAGATCTGGGCATCCATCGGTTCAGAGGTGATTTGGACATAACTGACTAAGCTTCACTAGATCTTCTTTAGAGTCCATGGATGTAAAAATTCTTGGGTTTACTCTGCCAAATATGATTGGAGATTATTTTTTCTTGGAAGATGGAACGATGAACGCAGATTTATCTTTATCTTCTATCTTCATGCATTCTATTCTTGACGTAGGTAGGGGCATGTGCAAGAAGCTAGAGTCGACAAATTAGGTACATCATCAAAATACAAAGAATAATCAAAAGAGACATTTTCATTAAGTACTCGTTCGCCGTCATTTTGGGGAATCATTACAATCAGGATCATTTAAATATGCTACAATTGGCTCCATGGCAAAGGTAGCTGGCATGTCCTCTTCTAATTAAGAATTTGTCTCATTGCCATTGTCGATGTCGTCCAACAATGGTTCCTTGGCTACTTTGTTGATCTCTTGATTGAGGAGAGAATTAGTAAAGTATTTCTCCACTCCCTTGAGCTGTTCTGTTTCTTCGAGCACTGTTATTACCATTACCTTATCGTCAACATACTTAAGGTATTTGTGAGGGTGGATGGGACGATCCAAAATGCATGAATTCATGGTCGTCCGAGAAGCAGGTTATAGGATGTGTCATCATCGATCATGTAATACATAACTTCCATCTTCAAGTACCCGATTTGACATCAAAGATGGATCTTTCCCAGAGGGTCACTACTTCTAGCGTTAAAGCCATAGATGGCAGTCGTCATTGTCGATAATTTGTTCAAGGGAATGCCAAGAAACAGAGCAATCTCCTCAGGATAATGCTTAAAGCAGACTCCGGGTTGATTTGAATTTTTTCAATGGAAGCAGAGCCGATATGCCTGGTAATACAGGGGTCTATCATGCTGATTATTCTTAAAGAGCATGTCCTCATGAGTAAAAGTAATGCCCCCACCTGCTGCAATGCCAAATGACATTGGGGACACGAAGTCATATTGTCGTTTGTAGGGATTGCTGCACTTGTATCAGAGAGGATTCTAAATCAGCAAGCGCATCCCTGAATGTCTCTCAGTTTTCTTGGAGGGGTGGACTAGCTCATGCAGAGTAATACGAGGTGGAATATTGGCAAGTTGTGCCAATATGTCAAAGCGAAAAGGTGTGTTGAGTCCTTAAGAAGGGTTCTTCTTCAAGGCTTTATCAAACTGGATCTCCTTTTGCTTCTATTTGTCTAGGGACAAAAGCAGGTGTCGAAGCCTGGACAGATGCAACATTTTTTGATCTCATTGGCTGTTGTGTCTCGTCAGGGGTCTGGTCGCACTGTCACAAGTACTGTCTTCCGGTCTAGGTGCCTACTGGCTGTGAAGTAGCGGGTTGAACCGCTAAAGCAAACTCCTCTTCTCAATAGATGATGAGAGAAGTCTGTTGACCCAAGGTTACAATCACCCAGTTTTTGAGTTCTGATGATTACAAAATATATATAGTTATTTGTAGTAATCATATTTTAGTGTTTTAAGTTTGTTTCAGGGTTCTAAGGATTCAAGATGTCTTCTTCCCTAAAGGAAGGTATTTTTGACTCAAGATTGACTCAATTCGGGATCAAGAATTCAAGCTATTCAAGATCGCATATGGAGAAGTCCAAATTTAAAGATCTTGTAGTCACCTAAGAACCATTGTAAGAATTAGTTTGTTAAAGAGTAAGGTTATGATAAGTTGGCTCAAGAAGACACACACACACACTTTCACTTTTCAAAATACGGTTTTTGTTGTGGTTAGTTGGATTGGGTGCATGTCTTGATTGATATACATGTCTCAAAATATTTCATATTTTTACATCTAGTTTAAATCATGTATCTCATCCCTTATAGCATGCTACTTAATCATCAAACCATTTTAAAATATTTTGAAAAATCTTCAAAGTTCAAAAATATTTCCAAAATAATACTGTTCCAGGCCTAACAGTCGACCGGGCGGTCGACCGGATCTATTTCAGGCCAGATCGGTCGACCAGACCAGTCGACCGGGCCTTGTGGCTTTAGCGTGCACGTTTGTGCACGTCTGCCGGTCGACCAGACCGGTCGACCGACTGACTGACCCTTGCTCTCGGGTTTTGTCGGTCGACCGGGCCAGTCGACCGACAGAACAAAACAATTCTTTTTGTTTAGCCTGCGGTCGACCGACCGGTCGATCGAATCCAACGGCTCTTTTGCCAATTAGACTGCCGATCGACCGGGGCGGTCGACCGACAGCCGCCAGTGATTGATATTCAATTTTACATATTTTACCACATCTATACCATGCATATTGTAAATAAAAATGTCATTTTTAATCTTCTTCTCTCTATTTTTACAGGTCTACATCTGAAATGAGAAAAGGCCCAAAATCTCTTTAATTATCAAGAATAAGGAGATTAAATCAAAGCCCAAAAGAGAGCCCAAGTTTGAGCCCAGGATCTGGAGAATTCTACGCGCCAGCTCACTCTTCCAGAAGGTCCACGTGGCTAACAAACTTGTAACAAATTCTCAACAGAAATCTGTTGCTCAACGGCCTCAGCTTTGCCGCGCTTTGCCGCGCCTACGCGGCAAGATCTGGGCCGTTGAGCCCCAGATTCCTGCCACCTGTCCGGGTTCGAGAGAATTCTCTCCGAGGCCTATAAATACAGCCCCAGGACAAGCGAAAAGAAGAGAGGAGAGATTAGAAGATAGAGCTTTGTATTTTTGTAGGTTTTTCTCTAGGATTTTTTTAGTGCTCTAGGTCTTCTTCTTCCTCCCTAGAAATTCTGCATAAGAGAGAGATTGTAAGAGAGAGAAAGCTTGTGTAAACCAAGGGGTGACAACTTGTGAAGCAAGGATTAATCCATTCTCTTTTCTCCTCTATTGCATTTTCTAGTATTACTTGCTTTCTTTAATTCTAGCTTTAATTTCCTTGCACTTTTATTCATGCTTTGCTTTTCTTTTCTTGTAATGGCTAGTAGCTAACTCTCTCTTACATGGCTAGCTAACAACTCTCATTGCTAACTTCTAACTCTTTGGGTGATTGCTAAATTCTATACTTGCTTTGTTAAGTCTCTTTTGCTTCCCATTGAAGTAGAGTTGCTTTCATTTGGGAAATGCTTGTTTATACTCCATATGATTCATGTGTGCCTCATTTAGAGCCTTGTCTTTAGAACAAGTGCCTTGATGGAACATGGAGATGGATCACCAAACATATGCTATTTGTTGTACAACTTCTTTACTTCAATTAATGAATGTTGTATCTTCTTCCTTAGCATCCCTTGAGTGTCGCTCTTTTGATTCCATTATTGAAAGTCTATCTTGTAGGCCAATGACATCTATGCGTCTACAAGACAAGTCCAAGAGTGATCACCCGTCATTCAAGTGGGAAAGTAATTAGACCAACACGCAAGACAAATCTTTGCCGATGAATCAACATGAGGCACACATTCACCATCACGGAGTTTAGTAAGTTTTTAGCAAGGTAGTAAGGTTAGCTAGTCATGGTTTTCTCCATCTTCAAATCTTTTACAAGTTTTCTTTTCTTTTAGTGTTAATCCAAAAGCCAATCTTGTTTTGATTTCTTTTCATTTTCCATCATGAACATATCCACCGATTCTTTCATTTCTTTTTCCAAGTTTATTCATTTTTAAGACAAAGAAAAATCTTCGTTTTCTTTCTTCACTACCAACCGTAACGCTTCCATCGCAAGCTCTCCCTGAGAATCGACTCGGTATAGCCCATGCTATAACGGAGATAGGAAAGGGTACATTAATCATTTGGAATACATTTGTGGAGTGATCAAAGCACTTGAGGTTGAATCTAAACCTTATCTCTTTTTATTGAATATATTTTGTGTGCAAATTATACTCCACAATACAACACCTTTCCCGTCTAAACAAATTGGCGCGGTTGCCGGGGAGAGCAACGGTTTTTGATTTAAAAGTGAAGAACTAAACGAACTTTCTTCTCTGTTGCAGGTTACAGGTGAAGAAACAGGAAAATTTGCATTGCAGTGTCATATAAGTGGCTCTGGGCCTCTGCTCTTGAAAGCAGAGACCAGTAGCTCTCTGAATTGCCGCGATTCCACGGCCAAAGCCGCGGATCTGCGGCAAGAAAGAGTGGACTTCTGACTAAATTTCTGCAGGGTTGCTTTCCCTGTAAAATACATCTGCTGCAATACTTAAATTCTTGTATGCTTCACCATACTCCTGTTAATAATAATCAATAGTAAAAAGTGGTTGCAAAGTTAAAAATTGATTAGACATTTGCATTTCTAGGCACGTGTCTTTTTAATTCATTTACTTTTACTGTTGAAGAGTGCTGGAGCAAGGTACGTTTTGCATTGCATGTTGACTAGGAATCATCTCTTGCTAAATTTTCATACTTTGAGTGAATCCTAGTTATATATCTTGTACACTTGCACAATCCAATTTTAAGGGCACTAACCCATAAATAAGATAAGGTGGGGATTTCATTACCCTTTCCTTAGCCCAAAAACCACTATCCCAGCACTCACTAACCCAAACCTAATTTAATAAAAAAGTAGACGTTGGCCCTAGGGACATCTCGGACTCATTTAGGAGATTATCCTAAGGGGGAAAAGTGTTAGAAATTGACTCTTGTAAAATCAGTGTCTAGGAAAGGGATTGAGGGCCGAAAGCCCGAAGGTTGGTGGTTATTTAATTAAGGAACGTCTCTGACGGAAAACCTCCCAACAACCTTGACCTTTCCTTGCTGATTAGCTTGTGGTCAAAGTCTACACTAAACCTCCCGTGGACGGTCTAATCAGTTAGGAGTCGTCTAGGTCTTAAGTCTACCCTAACTTAGGTTAGAATTTTTTTTCTTTTTTGTTTATTTGTTTGTTTTTTTTGTTTGTATTTCATTGTGTGATATGGCTTATAATAACAATTTTTCCAACTTTAATAATAAACCATATTACACACCGACTTCATTTTCGGATATTACCAACCCGGCATATCATAACTTTGACCAACCTAGTGTGCCGGATTGGTCTTATCCGAATCAATATGACCCATACCCCCCATCTAATAACTATAATTTCCATAATAATTTCAACTCTTCACCGAGTCAGTGGGGATTCACTTACCCCGAGCATAATTTCCAACCACCTTATCCTCCTTCTCCACCCAGTCCACAAATTTTCAAGATACATACTCAATTCCTCCAGTCCAAAATAAAGCACCATCAATTTTGGAAATGAATATGCGTGAGTCCAAACACAAATCCCAAAATCTGATGGACTCACAATTTCACTATCACTTCCAAGACAACACTTCATCTTTTCATCAAAACAATGAATTCATCAATTATGGAAAGATGCTTGAAGCCATGACTCATGCTCAAAATGCTAGAAATCGTGACATAGATATGATGGTCGAATCTCTACGTTCTCACCGTTTGACCAGATCTGGTGTCACTAGCCACTCTGTTAAAGCCGATGAGTCATGTAGTTTTGGAAATCAAGATTCTATTTCAGCACGCTCATATGAACTTGTCCACACTTCAAATCCCATTGACATTTTGGCAAGTTTTCCTTTTCCTGAAATAGAACTTGAAAATGAATATGATCTTGAACCCCAACTTAGTGACTCAATTCTTCTTCCTGATTCAATAATGACTCCGGTATCTTTACCTGACTTCAATCTTTTTCCGGAGTCGACATTGGATCCTGCCCCAATTCATAATGAAGTTGAATCACCCATCATTGAGGATCTTATTGAACTTGACCAATTATACACTTCTGAAGATACTATTGACAAATTGGCAAGTTTTCCATTTTTTGATATTGAACTCAAAGAGATATGTGACCTAGATTCTCACAATCTCTTTACTTCTGAAGACCTATTCGCTGACAAGATCATGTCAACTCGGGGTCAGTTAACTGATTGTACACTTCCAGATGTTGACCTTAGTTTTGAAGAATTGTATGGCGATGAGCTAGAATTCCTTAATATTGGAAGTAAAGAGATATCACCCATATTAGGTCACATTCCATTGTTGGAAAATACATGTGGACTGGAGTTTCAACTTCTTGACTTGGACCTAATTCCTGAACTCATTTCGACTCCTGAACCTTTACATGACTTAAGTCACCTTCCTGAGTCGGTATTAGTTCCTGTCCTTCCTGAGTCCAAGTCAACCGTTCTATCATTTCATACACCATTCTGGGATAAGGTGGTTGATAAATTTGACTCCGAAATTAATTATGGAAAATGGAAATTAGATGGGGTCAAATACTTAATAAAGATCCTTCATGGATTTATCTTTTTAGTGGGTTGTATTCATGATATTTCTGGTGGGTTCCTCCAAACCCAAAGTAAAGTTGATTGGGCCATGTTTCGTGGACCAATCAGGCCGCCACCGGAACCACCACCTTGAGGTAATTTTTTCCTTCCCTCTCTATTTGTTTCATGCATACATATATCACGATGCATTGAGGACAATGCATGAGATAAGTGTGGGGGAGGGTTACTAACTTAGAGTTTTTAGATTTTCTTTCTTTTACACTTCTTTTAGAAATCTTCCCTTTTGTATAGGAATTTTCTCTTTCTTTAAAAAACTTTTTGAAATAAGAGACAAAGTTTTCATCTATTTTTAAGAAAATTAAGATGATCTTAGAAATTAAGAAAGCCTTAATTATGACATCTTAAACCTAGTTGAAATAATAGATCTTGTTTAAAATTATAGGCTAAGTAAGAAAAATTGGAGAGATATTTTTATCTTGAATTTTTTGCCTTAGATAGTATGCACTTCACACTTACACATTTTTGGGATGGAAACAAAGACCAAAAAGGCCATAAAAAATAAAAAAAAAAAGAAAAATATATAAATAAAACATCACTTATTAAGCTGGATAATTGTGCCTCAAGAAGCATGGTTATTCACGCCTAACGGTGATTAAATAAATAATCCCTTTAGTTTTGTGGCCTTTTTCACTCGAGTCCTTAAACACGAGGGATGTTTTCTCAACTGGTGCCCTAGGACCTTCTGGTTTGGGAGTCATCGGTTATAGGCTCGCTACATGGGTGAACTAGAAGGCCTAAACTAAGGGAAGAAGAAAAAAAAAAGAAATATATATAAATAAATGGCTTTATGGTTAGAGTTGAAATCCCAGAAATCTTCACTATCACAATGTGCATACTATCTAGGTTTTATGAAAGATAAAGTATTCAATCCAATTTTGAATTCTTACCTTAATTGAAAACAAGATCCTGCATGGAGACTAAGTTTAAGAAAAAATAATTATAGGTGGACTTATGACCTAAGATCACTTATATTTTTGCAAAAATAGTTTGAAAACATGTCTCTCTTTCAAAATGAATTTTCAAAACACAAACATTTGTGTTCTTTCTTTATGGATTTTGTGGGTGCAATCCGCTGAAAACCCTCAGGAGACAACACTCCTCCTCTAGGGTAACCTAGAGGTTTAACGGCTTGTTGCACGTGCTCAGTGCAATCGTGTCACCTACGAAAGTGGTGTAATAAAATTGGTAGTATAGTTTTTCTTTTCTTTGTTTTGCTCGGGACGAGCAAAAGAATAAGTGTGGGGTGTGATTGATATTCAATTTTGCATATTTTACCACATCTATACCATGCATATTGTAAATAAAAATGTCATTTTAATCTTCTTCTCTCTATTTTTGCAGGTCTACATCTGAAATGAGAAAAGGCCCAAAATCTCTTTAATTATCAAGAATTAAAGGAGATTAAATCAAAGCCCAAAAGAGAGCCCAAGTTTGAGCCCAGGATCTGGAGAATTCTACGCGCCAGCTCACTCTTCTAGAAGGTCCACGTGGCTAACAAACTTGTAACAAATTCTCAACAGAAATCTGTTGCTCAACGGCCTCAGCTTTGCCGCGCTTTGCCGCGCCTACGCGGCAAGATCTGGGCCGTTGAGCCCCAGATTCCTGCCACCTGTCCGGGTTCGAGAGAATTCTCTCTGAGGCCTATAAATACAGCCCCAGGACCAGCGAAAAGAAGAGAGGAGAGATTAGAAGATAGAGCTTTGTATTTTTGTAGGTTTTTCTCTAGGATTTTTTAGTGCTCTAGGTCTTCTTCTTCCTCCCTAGAAATTCTGCATAAGAGAGAGATTGTAAGAGAGAGAAAGCTTGTGTAAACCAAGGGGTGACAACTTGTGAAGCAAGGATTAATCCATTCTCTTTTCTCCTCTATTGCATTTTCTAGTATTACTTGCTTTCTTTAATTCTAGCTTTAATTTCCTTGCACTTTTATTCATGCTTTGCTTTTCTTTTCTTGTAATGGCTAGTAGCTAACTCTTTCTAACATGACTAGCTAACCACTAACCTTGCTAACTACTAACTCATGGGTGATTGCTATCTTTAATCTTGCACGTTGTATGGTCTTCTCTTCTCCGATGGGTTTCTTTCTTTTTTGGCAAGCTCTTGTTGTAATTCTCCATATGATTCATGTGTGCCTCATTTAGAGCCTTGTCTTTAGAACAAGTGCCTTGATGGAACATGGAGATGGATCACCAAACATATGCTATTTGTTGTACAACTTCTTTACTTCAATTAATGAATGTTGTATCTTCTTCCTTAGCATCCCTTGAGTGTCGCTCTTTTGATTCCATTATTGAAAGTCTATCTTGTAGGCCAATGACATCTATGCGTCTACAAGACAAGTCCAAGAGTGATCACCCGTCATTCAAGTGGGAAAGTAATTAGACCAACACGCAAGACAAATCTTCGCCGATGAATCAACATGAGGCACACATTCACCATCACGGAGTTTAGTAAGTTTTTAGCAAGGTAGTAAGGTTAGCTAGTCATGGTTTTCTCCATCTTCAAATCTTTTACAAGTTTTCTTTTCTTTTTAGTGTTAATCCAAAAGCCAATCTTGTTTTGATTTCTTTTCATTTTCCATCATGAACATATCCACCGATTCTTTCATTTCTTTTTCCATGTTTTATTCATTCTTTTAAGACAAAGAAGAATCTTCGTTTTCTTTCTTCACTACCAACCGTAACGCTTCCATCGCAAGCTCTCCCTGAGAATCGACTCGGTATAGCCCATGCTATAACGGAGATAGGAAAGGGTACATTAATCATTTGGAATACATTTGTGGAGTGATCAAAGCACTTGAGGTTGAATCTAAACCTTATCTCTTTTTATTGAATATATTTTGTGTGCAAATTATACTCCACAATACAACACCTTTCCCGTCTAAACAGCCAGCAGCCCCCAACGGCGAGTTTCTTGAAATCTATTTTCTGGATTTGATTTTGATGTTTCTTTCAGCTATCTCTGAATTTCTTAAGGCTATAATTTGACCTATTGACCTAGATTAAAAGATGAAATGATCTTTACTAATCCCTATAAATAGATGGCATTGGTCCCTTGTTGAAACTAAGAAAAATCCCTATTGCTTTTAAGTTTCAAAAGAAAAGAAAAGTTTTCAAGCTCTCACTTTCTAAAGTGCTTTCTTTGTTAAAGTTTTTCATTGTTTTTCAAGCTCTTTTTACTTCTTTTCAACTGAATTTTCTCACTTCTCTTCTTGAGCCAAACATCATCCCTACTCTATAAGAAGTTGTAAGAGAGAAGTTTGTGGTCTTTTGATCACTTAGCTACTTGTATTTTCTTGTGTTGAGATCCCTCTTGTGTAGAGGTTGGATTGGTGGAGTTGGGTACTCCGGTCTTGTGTAGACTAATTGTAATCCCCTTGGGTGTAAAGGCTTCGGTGTGGAAATTCTCTTTGCGGATTTAGTGGAAATCCTTTACGGTGGCGGAGGTGGGAACGTAAAGCAGTGGTTCGAACCTTGAAACAAATTCCTTGTGTTTGCGATTGGTTTCCTTATTGCTTTTTCATTGCTTTACATTTCTATTTTGTGATATCTCTTGCTTGCACTTCATTATTGCACCCATTTCATTTACATACATTTTTTGGTCTTTACTCATCTCAACAAGAAAGCAATTATGCGCCTTAACTTATAATCTAGAGGAATCAAAGAGAAGTTCTAGAGCCCTTCACGGGGAATTCGGCTTCAATTTCTTGTTTTGAGTGACTGGTTGCATCATACATACATACTTGTTTAAAAAGATCATTAGATTAGCATTAACATCTATTCACCCCCCTCTAGGTGTTTTTCAATTGGTATCAGAGATTGGTCTCTAGGTTCTTAGCTTAACAACCTTAGAGAGATCCTATATTGCTAATTACTCTATTCATTTTTCATACTCATACACTTAGTAAAAATGGCCGAAGGAATTAAGACCCTACCCAAGTTTGATGGCCTTAACTTTCCATATGGAAGGTTAAGATGACCGTGTTTTTGCAATCCTTAGGGAGCCGGGTTGCAAAGGCGGTGACCAAATGATAGGTAGTAAAAAATGCATATTTATCACTACATTTACTATCACATTTTCATATTTATTCCTACAATTATGCACTATTACTAATGTTTTATTATTTAATGTGTGCAGGCCTTGAGTAATTAATTAAATAAAGAATAAAGCCTAAATGAAGCCCAGAAGCCCCAAAAAGCCCATGTGCAAGCCCAAGTGCAAAAGTTGCAATTACCAAGTGCCAAAGTTGCAATTACCATGTGCAAAATTTGTAATTACTAAAAGAAGAGGAAAGGGATAGACTTTTACTCAATCCTAATTACTTGCAGGATAAGGATAAAGATAAAAGAAGGAGAGTGCAAAGATAAAATTCGTTTTAAAGAGATTTGGATTTAGGGTAACTTGCTTCCCAAGTTATCCCGAATTTTCAAAATAAAGAGTCGGTACGCTAGAACTTAAAAGATATACCCAGATGGATGGACCAGAGGAGGCCACGCGAGAAAACGCGTGGCCAGATGCCCCAGAATGGCCGCAGAAACGCGACTATAGCCGCGTTTCCACGGCAATACAGATGATGCTGGGTACCAGTTTTCATGAAGGAGTTGTACCGGGACTCTACTGCTTCCATCTCCTATAAATACCCCTGCAGAGCAACAGAGAAGGGCGTCTAGTGGAGTATAGAAACGAATTTAAGGTTTTTCTTAGGCTAATTTGTAGATTGTAACTTAGGATTTTTTTATTTTCTTTTATGTAATTTTTAATTTTCTTTATGCAACTGAGAGGAGAGGATACTTTCATGGAGGAAGGAGATCAAACTTGTACTGAGGTGACATCGGTGTAAGTAATCTTCTCTTCCATTGTTAATAAAATCAAATCGAAGTTTGCTTTTTTCTATTCTTGTTTTGCTTTTGTTTCCCTCTTTTGTGTTTGTGGATCCATATGAAACCAAGAGCTTCGAAGTTGCCTTCTCCTTGCAAGTGCCGTTGATAGTTTATGGTGATGAATATCTATTTCCATGGTAGCGTAGCTCGCCTTTTATTCATAGTATAGATTGGGAATAGGGAAGATCTCATATTCCATGCTTCGTTCGCCTTCAAAGAAAGGTACATCGTTGACACGGTTCAAAGGTAAACAGGCACAAAAGAGGTAAATATGTTTTTTAGTTTTTAGTTTTCTTTCTTTATTTCTTTAGTTTAGATTACCAACATCACATTATTCCCAATCTCTTTTACTCTTTTTCATTGTAAATATCATTGTAAATATCATTATAAAAAAAAGAGAGAACTTACTAAACAAGCTTCCTTCGCTAGTCCCTCCCTGTGGATCATGACCCGCATAGCCACTTGCTATAGCGGTAGAATTGAGCACCTTGCACTATTGTTTTAAAAATTTTGAAATTCTGTATTTTGTGTGCAGGTAAAAACTCAATCAAATTTTGGCGCCGTTGCCGGGGAGGGACGGTAAGTTTCTCTCTAAAACAAAAAAAAAATAATTATTGATTTATTTATTCTTTTTGTTTGCAGGATTAGAGAACAGGAAAACTAACAGCAGCAAAGGACATATAGCAACTCTGTGCCTCTGCCCTCGAAGGCAGAGCAGCAGAGCCTACTACAGAGCCGCGTTTGCGTGGCAATAGCCGCGTTTCCGCGGCCTGTGTAGTTCACTACTCACTCTGTTTTCTGCAGGTTGCTGCAAATTGAAAGATTTGTTTTACTGCTCTGTTAACTTTTCTCTGCGATTACCCTGCACACTGCTAATTAATTAACAGTAACCTATTTGTTGAAAAATTAAAAAAATTAGACTCTTGCATATAGGCACGTGCCTATTTAATTTTTTTAATTTCTGTTGAAGAGTGCTGGAGACAAGGTACGTTCGCATTGCATATAGACTAGGAAGCACCTTGGCTGATTTACTATTTTTGAGTGAATATTTGTCTATTGCTTTACACGTGCACTAAATTAACTTAAGGGCTTGTCCTATAAATAAGATAAGGTGGGGATTTCATCACCCTTCCTTGGCCCACAAATAATCTCCTCACTCACTAACCCAAGCCTAACTAAAAATGAGTAGACGTTGGTCCTAGGGACATCTCGGACTCAATTAGGAGATTATCCTAAGGGGGAACGGTGTTGGAATTTGAGTCCTGCCAAATCAGTGTCTAGGAAGAGGATTGAGGGCCGAAAGCCCGAAGATTGGTGGTTATTTAATTAAGGAGCGTCTTTGACGGAAAACCTTCCACCAATCTTGCCCTGACCTGGCTGATTAGCTTGTGGTCAAAGTCTACATTATACCTCCCATGGACAGTCTAATCAGTTAGGAGTCGTCTAGGTCATAGGTCTACCCTAACTTAGGTTAGAATTTTTTCTTTTTTGTTTGCTTATTTGTTTGTTTTTTTGTTTGTTTGTGTTTTATTGTGTGATATGGCCTATAACAACAATTTTTCCAATTTTTATCCATATTACACACCAACCTCTTTTTCGGATATTACCAACCCGGCATATCCTAACTTTAACAACCTAGTGTGCCGGAGTGGTCTTATCCGAATGAATATACCCATGCCCCCCATCTTATGACCATAATTTCCACAACGATTTCAACTCTTCACAGAGTCCATTGGGATTCACCTCCCCCGAGTCCAATTTTCAACCAACTTGTCCTCCTTATCCACCTTGTCCACAATATTTCCAAGATTCAAACTCAGATCCACCAGTTCAAAATAGAAAACCATCTATCTTGAAAATGATGAGTATGCATGAGTCCAAGCAATAATCACCATCAATCTTGGACATGATGATGCGTGAGTCCAAGCAACAATCACATAATCTGACCGACTCACAATTTCATCATAACTGTCACAACAACACTTCATCTTTTCAAGTCCTATCACAACAAAATAATGAACCTATCGACTATGAAAAGATGCTTGAAGTCATGAGCTAGAATCGCTCGTGATCATGAAATAGATATGATGGTTCAAACTTTACGTTCTCACCGTTCGGCCATTTCTGATGTCGCTAACCATTCTCTTAGAGCCGAAGAGTCACGTTGCTTTGGAAAACAAGATTCTATTTCAGTACAATCATTTGAACTTGCCCAAACTCCAAATTTTGAAAATGACATTGACAGTTTGGCAAGTTATTCATTTCCGGAAATAGAAAATTGAGAATGACTATGATCCTGACCCTCAACTTGGTTATTCAATTCTACTTCCTGATTCAATAATGACTCCGCTGTCTTGACCTGATTTCAATCTTTTTCCGAGTCAACATTGAATCCTGTGCCTATTCATCATGAAATTGAATCACCCATCTTTGATGATCATCATGTTGAACTTGACCAATTTTATAATTTTGAAAGTTCCATGGATAAATTGACAAGTTCTCAATTTTATGATATTTAACTCAATGAGAAATGTGACCTAGATTCTCAAATCTGTGATCAAGTTCAAATTCCCGAATCAATATTAACTCCTGTTATGTTACCCGATTTGAGTAATATTTTAAAGTCAGTTTTGATTCCCACATCTGTCATTCTTGAACTTGAATCACCAATATTAAGTCACATTCCATTGTGGGAAAATAATTGTGGACTTGAGTTTCAACTTCTTGCTTTGGACCTACTTTTTGTACCAAGCTCGACTCCTGAACCTTTACTTGATTTAAGTTACTTTTCTGAGTCGGTATTCGTTCCCTTACTTATTAAGTCCAAGTCAATCATTCCATCTTTTCACACTCCATTTTGGGACAAGGAGGTTGACACAATTGACTCTGAAAATAGTTATGAAATTTGAAAATTAGATGGGGAGGAATTTTTAAAAAATATTTATACAGACATCATTTTAGTGGGTTATACAAGAGAGATTTCTGGTAGGTTCCTCCAAATTCCACGAAAAGTAGATTGGGCCGCATTTCGTGGACCAATTAGACCGCCACCGGAACCACCACCTTAAGGTAATATTTTCCTTCCCTTTCTTCTGTTTCATGCATACATGCATTCATTCATACATTGAGGACAATGCATGAGATAGGTGCGGGGGACGATTTACTAACATACTAACATAGTTAGATACTAACTAACTAACCAAAAAAAAAGGGGACAATATTTTGACTTATCTTTTGAAAGAAATCTAAGTTAGTCTTAAGAATTAGGAAAATCATGGTTAGGATTTCTAAAAACTTGGTCAAAATAAATAAATTGTTGAATTTTTAGGTATAGGAGGAAAATTGAATAATTAATTAGGCTTAATTTTTACCTTAATGAAATGTGCATACCTAATACACTTACACATCTAGGATTCTAAAACAAAGACTCTTGTGCCCTATAAAAAATAATACTAAAAAAATATATAAAATAAAAAAATCAAGAAATTCACTGATTAAGCTGGATGCATGTGCCTCAAGAAGCATAAGTATTCACGCCTAAAGGTGATTTTTTTAAATAGAATCCTTGGCTTTATGGTCTAGTCCATTCGAATCCTTAAGTCCGTGGGGTGTTTTCTCACCCGGTGCCCTAAAACAAACCAGTTTGGGAGCCACCGACTTTAAGTTCGCTACATAGGTGGATTAGGAAGCCTAAGAAAACTAAGAAATATTATTTATATATGTACTAACACATCTAATAGTCAATTAGTCAGGTATGAGGGCCTCAAGAAGCCTTGATACTTACACGAAAGAAAATTAGATGAGTTATACAAATTAAAAAAAAGAAGAAAAAAATAATAAAAAAAAAGAAGGGGCATGAGAGTCCAAGTTAAAGAATTCCTAGTAAAGATTCACAAGGATGCATATGACTTTTGGTAACGAAAAAGACTATACAAAAATTCAGTTTTGATCCTTACCTAAAAAGGATAACAATTTACTATATAAAGACTAAGTTTAAGAATGAATAAAAATGATAATCCTAAAAACTTATAGATTACTTAGTTTTTTCAAACATATTTCAAATATTTTTCTTTTTATGGATTTTGTGGGTGTAATCCGCTGAAAACCCTCACGAGACAACACTCATCCTCTAGGGTAACCTAGGGGTTTAACGGCTTGTTGCACATGCTAAGTGAACCATGATTCCTACGAAAGTGAGTTAGGATAGATTAGTTTTTTTTTCTTATTCTCTTTGATTTTTACTCGAGGACGAGCAAAAAGATAAGTGTGGGGGTGTGATAGGTAGTAAAAAATGCATATTTATCACTACATTTACTATCATATTTCCATATTTATTCCTATAATTATGTACTATTACTAATGTTTTATTATTTAATGTGTACAGGCCTTGAGTAATTATTTAAATAAAGAATAAAGCCTAAATAAAGCCCAGAAGCCCCAAAAAGCCCATGTGCAAGCCCATGTGCAAAAGTTACAATTACTAAAAGAAGAGGAAAGGGATGGACTTCTACTAAACACTAATTGCTTGCAGGACAAGGCTATAGATAAGGGGAGAAGAGTGCAAAGATAATAAAATCGTTTTAAAAGATTTGGATTTAGGGTAACTTGCTTCCCAAGTTATCCCAAATTTTCAAAATAAAGAGTCGGTACACAACTTCCAGAAGGATATACCCAGATGGACGGACCAGAGGAGGCCACGCGCGAAAGCGCATGGCCAAAGAACACAATATGGCCGTGGAAACGTGGCCATAGCCGCGTTTCCACATCAAGATGGACGAGTCTGGCGATAAGATTTTGTGGGAGAGTTGTATTGTGACTCTACTTCTTCTATCTCCTATAAATACCCCTGCAAAGCAACAGAGAAGGACGTCGAGTACAGAAACAAATTTAGGGTTTTTCTTAGGCTAAATTTTTAGATTGTAACTTAGGTTTTTTTTATTTTTCTTTTATGTAATTTTTATGTAACTGAGAGGAGAGACGAGTTTCATGGAGGAAGGAGATCAAGCTTGTACTGAGGTGACATTGGTGTAAGTAAATCTTTTCTTCCATTGTTATAAGAATCAAATCGAAGTTTCTGTTTCTTCTTTACTCTTGTTTTTGTTTATTTTCCTCTGATGACTTGCAATCTAAGAGAATCCGTTAGCTTCGAGACTGCTTAGCCGTTGAAGTGCCCTTGATGGCCTGGTGATGAACAAACCTTCTCTTGCTAGTATAGTTTGTCCTTTTTATTCGTAGTGTAGATCGAGAAGGGGGATGATCCTATACGCCATGCTTGATTGCCTTCAAAGACAAGGTAAGTCGTCGTAACGGATCAAAGATAAACAGGCGCAGAAGAGGTAAGTATGATTTTTAGTTTTTAATTTTCTTTCTTTTATTTCTTTAGTTTAGGTCACCAACACTAACAACACCCAATTCAATTTCTTGTATATAATCTATTTTCCACCTTCTTAATCTAACATCTTCTTCCTAATTCAAACACTTTAGAGAACTTACTAAACAAGCTTCCATCGCTAGTCCCTCCCTGTGGATCACGACCCGCATAGCCACTTGCTATAGCGGTAGAAAGTACCTTGCACATGCTATTCTTAAATCTGAAATACTATATTTTGTGTGCAGGTAAAATCTCAATCACCAAACCTTTTAGTGCACCCCTTGGTGATGAGGACACTAGGTCCGATATTGCCACGAAAGAGTTTGACGCTAATGCTAGGGCACACTATGCCTTGCTTCAAACGCTTAATGATGATGATATTTCTAGAGTCATTCATTGCAAATCTGCTTATGAGATTTGGACTCACCTACTTGTCACTCATGAGGGAACTTCACAAGTAAAGAGGGCAAAAATCAACCTTCTTCGTTCCCAATATGAAAACTTTTCTATGCAAGAGAATGAAACCATAGATGATATGGTTACTAAGTTTACAAAGATTACTAATGGACTTTCTTCTTTAGGTGACGGCATTGACAACGACCAAAAAGTGGTGAAGATCATCGGTGCACTCCCTCCATCTTGGGAAGTCAAAGCCACAACTTTGAAGGAACTCAATGACAAGGAAGAAATAGAGCTTATCGGTCTCATTGGGAATCTCAAGACCCCATGAGATGGAAAGAAAAGCAAGAGAAGAGATGGCTTCTCCTAAGAAGAAAGCTATTGCCTTCAAGAGCTCTTCCACCTACTCTGACGAGGATGATGAAGAAGAGGATGATGAAGATCTTTCTCTTCTTGTAAAGAACGTTCAAAGAATGAACAATAAGGCAAAGTTCCAAAATAGAAGGAGATGGCAAGGTAAAGAAGAGAAGAAAATCATTTGCTTCAATTGCCGGAAGCCGGGTCATATTGTTGTGGAATATCTGAAAAACAAAGACAAACCCTCCACATCCAAGAAGCCATACAAAAAGAAAGCTTTAAAGGTTACTTGGGATTTCGAGAGTGAATCTGATGAGGAAGTAGACACCACCAACATGTGCTTCATGGCAAATGAAAGCACAAGCAAGGTAACTCCCGATACATCCATTGATTGTGAACTATCTATAGATGAATTAGGAGAAGCTTTTGAAGAACTTTCTCATAACTATGATTTTCTCAAAAAGAAATACTTGAAAATGAAAAAGAAAAATGAATCACTCAACCACAAAGTTATCATTCTCACAAAAGAAAAAGATGAATTGTTTTCAACTCTCTCTTCTACTCAAAAGGATTTTGATGACTATAAAATTTCTTGCGAATGTAAATTTTCACAAATTGATGAAAACGAGATTTCCTTACTAAAGAAGAAATTGATTCATTAGGAGTAGTTTTGAAGAAATGTGAATTTGATAAAACTAGACTAGAGGCTATGTTTCCTAAGAAACATGTCCCAAAGAAACATTCGCATGCTAGTCATACTCATGTTCATAAATCACAACGTTTACATCATGCTAAGCACCCTAAACATGCCCGTACTCCACACACTCATCATGCATTCATGTATGGTAAAGTTTTTTTCATGCACTATTGTGGCCGTAAAGGTCATTTGGTTAAATTTTGCTATGATAGGATTAATGCATCACATAATCATGTTTAGATTCGGAATACTAACATTCAAGGACCCAAGAAAGTTTGGGTACCAAAGTCAACAAATTTGTTAAATGATGTAGGAACATTCCAAAGCCCAACGACGTAAGGAGTGGTGGTATCTTGATAGTGGTTGCTCAAGGCACATGACTTAGGATATCAACAACTTCGCAACCCTATCAAGATACCATGAAGGTGGCACCGTCACCTTCGGAGATGACGCCAAAGGAAAAATCATTGGTATTGGTAATGTTAAAATTGATACATCTCCTTTAATAGAAAATGTTGTTTTAGTTGATGGCCTCAAGCATAATCTCTTGAGTGTAGTCAACTTTGTGATAAAGGTTTTAATGTTATTTTTGATGACCTAACATGTAGTGTTATTGATAGACAATCCAATACATGTATATATTTCGGATTTCGTGAAAGCAATGTATATTGATTGATATGTCTAATATGCTATGCAATGCTACTTTTTTGAATGCCCTCGATGATGACTCTTGGTTGTGGCATAGGAGATTAGGCCACATTTCTTTTGACCATCTATCTAGATTAAACAACAAGGAAATGGTGAAAGGTATTCCTTGCTTGAAATTTGAAAAGGACCGCATTTGCGATGCGTGCCAACTGGGAAACAAACAAGTCCTCTTTCAAATCAATCAAGGATATCATGACATCACGACCTTTGGAGTTGATCCATATTGATTTGTTTGGTCCTACACAAACCAAAAGTCTAAGTGGGAATCGTTTTGCTTTCGTTTTAGTTGATGATTTCTCTCGTTTACTTGGGTTTTCTTTTAAGAACACAAAAATCAAGCCTTTTCATATTTTTAAGCCTTAAGAAAAGAGTTGAAAAGGAAAAAGATTCTTCTATTTTAAGAATAAGAAGTGATAGAGGTGGTGAATTCAATAACCAACGCTTTACACTTTTGCAAAGAACATGAAATTAAGCATGAACTAACTTGTCCTAGAACTCCACAACAAAATGGAGTCGTTGAGAGGAAAAATCGTACATTACAAGAGACGGTAGGACAATGATAAATGAATACGGTCTCCCTCATTATCTATGGGCCGAGGCCGTTAACACATCCTGCTACATATCAAATAGGGTTTTCTTATGCAAAAACACTTAAAAACATCTTTGAGATTTATTTTTTAAGAAAACCAAATGTTTCATAATTAAAGTTTTTTGTAGTAAATGTTTTGTTTTGAATACTAAAGATAATTTAGGTAAATTTGATGCAAAAATCATATGAAGAAATTTTTGTTGGTTACTCTAACACTAGTAAAGCTTATAGAGTTTTCAATAAGTCATCCTTGACTATTGAAGAATCTATACAGTAAAGTTTGAGGAATCTAATGTGTTTGTTGAGAATTTGTAGAAATAGATTCTCTAAATGAAGACATGGAGAAAATTACTTTAAAGGACTCACCTACTCTTGAAGACATGCCAAAGGGTGATGAAGAAAATGAAGTTCAAGAAGTTGAGTGGAGACAACTCAACCACTTCCAAAAGATTGGAGATTTAATCCACATCATCCCAAGGATCTTATTATAGGTGAAGTATCAAAAGGGGTAACTACTCGTTCTAAACTTCATGATCTTTGTGGGCACTATGCATTTATTTCTCACTTTGAACCAAAGAACATCCTAGAAGCCGAGGGCGACTCATATTGGTTGCTTGCCATGCAAGAGGAGCTCAATCAATTTGAGCGCAACCAAGTTTGGCATCTTGTTCCTAGGCCCCACGATAGACCAACAATTGGTACTAAGTGGATCTTTAAGAACAAGTTGGATGAGTCGGGAAATGTTGTTAGGAATAAAGCTAGGCTAGTGGCCCAAGGTTACACTCAAGTCGAAGGTATCGATTTTGAGGAAACTTTTGCACCCGTAGCACGGCTTGAAGCCATACGGATGACACTTGCATTTGCTTCATATAAAGATTTAAACTTTTTTCAAATGGATGTAAAAAGTGCTTTCGTAAATGGACTTATTGAAGAGGAGGTGTATGTTGAACAACCCCCGGGTTTGTTGATCCTACACATCCGGATTTTGTTTTCAAACTAGACAAATCTTTTTATGGTTTAAATAAGCCCCTAGGGCTTGGTTTGAAAGACTTTCTTCATTCTTATTTCTAATGGTTTTAATAAAGGAAAAATAGATACTACTTTGTTTACAAAACATGTTGAAGATGATATACTTATACTTCAAATATATGTGATGATATCATATTTGGTTCTACTATGAAAATCTTTACAAAGCTTTTGAATCATGCATGAAGGAGGAATTTTAGATGTCTATGATGGGCGAGCTTAACTACTTCCTTGGTCTCCAAATCAAGAAAAGAAAGGATGGGATTTTCATCAATCAAGCCAAGTATACAAAATACTTATCAAGAAATTTGGGCTTGAAGGGGCTAAGACAAGCAAAACTCCCATGGGTGCCACCACCACGCTTGACAAGGATGAACAAGGTATAAATGTAAACATTAAACTATATCGCAGTATGATTGGAGCTTGTTGTATTTAACGGCTAGTAGGCCGGACATTATGTTTTGTGTATGTCTTTGTGCTCGATTTCAATCGTGTCCTAAAGAGTCCCATTTGATTGCAGTAAAACGCATTATTAGATACTTAAGGGCACAATTGAAATGGGTTTGTGGTATCCGAAGACCGGACAATTTTCAATGAAGAGTTTTCGGATGCCGACTATGCGGGTTGTAGAGTGGATAGGAAGAGTACAAGTGGAACATGTCAATTTCTCGGTAATTGTCTTATTTCATGGTCTTCCAAGAAACAAATTCGGTAGCCTCTCAACCGCCGAGGCGGAGTATGTTGCGGTGAGGGCTTGTTGTGCACAAGTCCTTTGGATGAAACATACTCTCCTTGACTATGATTTGCATTATGACCATATTAAAATATTTTGTGATAATACAAGTACTATTCATATGATTAAAAATGCAAATCAACATAGTAAGACTAAGCACATTGACATTCGGTATCACTTTCTTAGAGATCATTATGAGAAAGGTGATATTGACATTGATTATGTTTCTACCAATTTTCATCTTGCCGATATATTTACAAAACCACTAGAGTATACTAGATTTTCTTTATTTGTGGTGAATGAATGTTTGTGTTATGGAATCTTGAAAAAAAAAATTTAACAATGTTTACCCTTTTTGATGTATGACAAAAAGGGGGAGAAAAAGTTAGTTATGTCTTTTGAGTTATGAGTTTGAGTTATGAGTTTTGAGTTTTGAGTTATGTGTTTTATGTTTTGAGTTAGTGTTTGTTGAGCTATATGTTTTGAATTCTTATGTCTTTCTTATGCCAAGTTCTTGTTTTACTTCTCATTCATATATATAGCCATTCATATATATAGCATGATTGAGGGGGAGCCTCCAAGCTCCTTTCCCATTTTTCCATTTTTTAAATAACTCATATGTTTTGTCATCATCAAAAAGGGGGAGATTGTTGGCCCAAGGTTACAATCACCCGGTTTGAGTTTTGATGATTACAAAACATATATAGTTATTTGTACTAATCATATTTTAGTGTTTTAAGTGTATTTCAGGGTTCTAAGGATTTAAGATGTCTTCTCCCTAAAGGAAGGTATTTTTGACTCAAGATTGACTCAATTCGGGATCAAGAATTCAAGCTATTCAAGATTGCATATGGAGAAGCCCAATTTAAAGATCTTGTAGTCACCTAAGAACCATTGTAAGAATTAGTTTGTTAAAGAGTAAGGTTATGAGAAGTTGGCTCAAGAAAACACACACACACACTTTCACTTTTCAAAATACGGTTTTGTTTTGGTTAGTTTGATTAGGTGCATGTCTTGATTGATATACATGTCTCAAAATATTTCATATTTTTACATCTAGTTTAAATCATGTATCTCATCCCTTATTGCATGCTACTTAATCATCAAACCATTTAAAATTTTTTGAAAAATCTTCAAAATTTAAAATATTTCCAAAATAATACTGTTTCAGGCCTAACGGTCGACCGGGTGGTCGACCAGATCTATCTCAGGCCAGACCGGCGACCGGATCGGTCGACGGGCCTGTGGCTTTGGGTGCACGTTTGTGCACGTCTGTTGGTCGACCGGACCGGTCGACCGACTAACTGACCCTTGCTCTCGGGTTTTGTCGGTCGACCGACAGAACAAAACAATTCTTTTGTTTAGCCTGCGGTCGACCGACCGGTCGACTGAGTCCAACGGCTCTTTTACCAGTTAGACTGCCGGTCGACCGGGCCAGTCAACCGACAGCCGCCAGCATCCCCCAACGGCTAGTTTCTTGAAATCTTTTCTGGATTTGATTTTGATGTTTCTTTCAGCTATCTCTGAATTTCTTGAGGCCATAATTGACCTATTGACCTAGATTAAAAGATGAAATGATCTTTACTAATCCCTATAAATAGATGGCATTGGTCCCTTGTTGAAACTAAGAAAAATCCCTATTGCTTTTAAGTTTAAAAGAAAAGAAAAGTTTTCAAGTTCTCACTTTCTAAAGTGCTTTCTTGGTTAAGTTTTTCAGTTGTTTTCAAGCTCTTTTACTTCTTTTCAACTGAATTTTCTCACTTCACTTCTTGAGCCAAAAATCAACCCTACTTTATAAGAAGTTATAAGAGAGAAGTTTGTGGTCTTTTGATCACTTAGCTACTTGTATTTTCTTGTGTAGATGTTGGATTGGTACGAGTTGGGTACTCCGGTCTTGTGTAGACCAATTGTAATCCCCTTGGGTGTAAAGGTTCCAGTGTGAAATTTCCTTTGCGGATTTAGTGGATACCTTCACGGTGGTGGAGCGGGGACGTAGAGCAGTGGCTCGAACCTCAAACAAAAATTCTTGTGTTTGCGATGGTTTCCTTATTGCTTTTTCATTGCTTTACATTTCTATCTTGTGATACCTCTTGCTTGCACTTCATTATTGCACTCATTTCATTTACTTGCATTTTCGGTCTTTACTCATCTCAACAAGAAGCAATTACGCGCCTCAACTCACAATCTAGAGGAATCATAGAGGAGAAGTTCTAGAGTCCTTCAAGGGGAATTCGGCTTCAATTACTTATTTTGAGTGACCGGTTGCATCATACATACATACTTATTTAAAAAGATCATTAGATTAGCATTAACACCTATTCA